>SJYX01020133.1:110441-156706 GCA_006410675.1 Oreotragus oreotragus
TCTTAATATCTTCTGCTTCTGTTAGGTCCATACCATTTCTCTCCTTTATCGAGGCCATCTTTGCATGAAATATTCCCTTGGTATCTCTAATTTTCTTGAAGTGATCTCTAGTCTTTCCCATTCTGTTGTTTTCCTCTATTTCTCTGCATTCATCACTGAGGAAGGCTTTCTTATCTTTCCTTGCTATTCTTTGGAATCTACATTCAAATGAGTGTATCTTACTTTTTCTCCTTTGCTTTTCGCCTCTCTTCTTTTCACAGTTATTTGTAAGGCCTCTTCAGACAGCCACTTTGCTTTTTTCCATTTCTTTTCCATGGGGATGTTCTTGATCCCTTTCTCCTGTACAATGTCATGAACCTCCGTCCATAGTTCATCAGGCACTCTGTCTATCAGATCTAGTCCCTTAAATCTATTTCTCACTTCCACTGTATAATCATAAGGAATTTGATTTAGGTCATACCTGAATGGTCTAGTGGTTTTACCTACTTTCTTCATTTAATTCTGAATTTGGCAATAAGGAGTTCATGGTTTGATCCACAGTCAGCTCCCGGTCTTGTTTTTGCTGACTGTATAGAGCATCTCCATCCTTGGCTGCAAAGAATATAATCAATTTTATTTTGGTGTTGACCATCTGGTGATGTCCATGTGTAGAGTCTTCTCTTGTGTAATTCAAATCACAAATAAGGCCAGAATCCATATCTTCAGATACCCATTTTCTTTTTCCACCAAAGTTGTAAGTAGGCTAATTCAGCACTGATTAATTAATTCTACGTGAGAACTTTAGAACAAATATATATATAATTGTTATATATATATAGAACAAATATATATGTTTATAACATATATATATATATACACATATTGAACTCTGAGAATGTGGTAAAATTTATCTTCTACAAAATTCATGAAACAGAGCACACAAATACTTTTCTTGTTACATACTATGACCAGTGCCTAGAGGCTGCCAAGATGTGTTACAAGTCTGAAGCTGTGCCTTGGTGTATAATCAGCAGGCAATATCTGCATAATCACATAAGAGTGATATAGCATGTGTGTGGGCTTCCCAGGTGGCACTAAAGGTAAAGAAACCTCGCACCAATGCAGGAGACAAAAGAGATGTGGGTTTGATATCTCGGTGGGGAAGATCCCCAGGAGGAAAGCATGGCAACCCACTCTAGTACTGTGGCCTAAAAAATCCGCATGGACAGAAGAGCCTGGTAGGCTACAGTCTATATGATTTCAAAGAGTCTGACATGACTGAAGCGACCTAGCACACAGCACATGTGCTTTAGACAGTTTAAATCCTCGAAGTATTTTTTTTTTTGAGCTGTTACTTTACTCAGAAATCATTCAAATTTAAAATCACTTTCATTATAAAATGAAATTTATAAAATGACAGCATAGATCTATTTTAACTTTAGATTTTAGATTAATTATCTGTATAGAACTACTGAGTAATTAATGAGTAAGGACTAATCAGTATAATAAACCTTAAACTTGCCAGATCTATCTAATGCATATTATTAAACAATATTGATTTTTTTTTACCTGTATTTTAGAGTTAGAAATGTGCCATTGCATGTGTTACTCTTCTACATATTTTAGAGCTTTAAATACAATAATGAGAAAGATATCAAGGGGAGGGAGTTAAATCCAAACTTAGTGAATCCCAATATCCTCTACATCCAGAATATCCAAAACGAAACAACTCCATCATACAGACAGTATGGCATAGAAGTGGTTAATAATTCAAACTCTGGAGCAGGACTTGAATTCTATCTCTATCACCAGATTCGGAACGAGGACACATTACTTAGCCTCACTGTACTTTATTTATCCATTAATTGTTTAATTATAATAACTACTTAAGAGAGTTATTGTGAGGGTTTACGAAGATGATCTGGAAAACCCTCAGACTATAGTAAGCAGTCATGTTGATATGAATTACTATTTAAAGAAGAGAACATTCTTGTCTGCAGTGAGCTCTTATAGTTGGGGCTCTTCTTTTTATTTTTATTACTATCATTTTGTATTTCCTTTCAAAAGTTAACTGCAGAGGAGAGAAACAATGATGTGGCTTATAAGGTACATCATTAATATCAAGGTGATGACAAATAAAATAATCGTGAACTTATTATGTTGTCAGCATCACGGACTACACTTGATGCTGTGTGTGTCTGTTAGTCACTGTCGTGTCTGACACTTTGTGACCCCATGTACTGTATAAAGTCCACCAGGCGCCTCTATCCATGGAATTCTCCGGGCAAGAATACTGGAGTGGCTAGCCATTCTCTTCTCCAGGGGATATTCCCCAACTAGGGATTGAACCTGGGTCTCCCGCATTGCAGGTAGATTCTTCACCACTGAGCCACCAGAGAAGCCCATCACTTTGTCATATACTTGATGTTATATAGGTTATTATTCTTTATATGCCACATATTTGTTATTCAAAGTAAGTTGCAAATTGAATGTCTTATTTCTTGATACTATTTTAAAACAAGCAATGTCCACGTTTCTAGTTGCACTAAAATGAATTGAGGTGCTAAAAGTATGATTTGTGATGGAAAATGTTAAACTAAAATGCATTGGTTAATAGTCATATGCCAAAAAGGATATATATTATATACAAATACAGAAACATATATGTATATATTTCACTTTCTTTTCCCTATTAGATTTTAAGTACCATAATGTCAGAAATCAAATCTGTCCTGTTCTTTGTGCTATCTCCAGGGCTGAGTGGCACACAGTTATTCAAGTATCTTTGGATTTATTTTACATCTAAATGATAAGAGCTTTCATTCATTCATTCAATAGCTCTTTATTGGATCTCGATGGGTTTAGTAATCTCTGATACCAAGAGCTAATACCTTACCCATGACATTTTATATAAAATATATTTAGAGTAATAGTAACTGCTAACACTTATCTGGAACTTATGTGTCAGATTATGTTAGTAGATCAACACAACATTCTTTAATTTAATCCTCACCACAAAGCTATGAAATACTTTGTATTTCCATTTGTATAATGAGAAAAAAAAAAAGCATAGACAGGTTAAATGTATTGTTCAAGGTTACTAAATTAGTAAATGATAAAGCTGAAATTCTGACTCTGTCTCATTTCTGACATGCCTTGCTATGTCATGCTAAGTCACTTCAGTCATGTCAGACTCTGTGAGACCCCATAGATGGCAGCCCACCAGGCTCCCCCGTCCCTGGGATTCTCCAGGCAAGAACACTGGAGTGGGTTGCCATTTCCTTCTCCAATGCATGAAAGTGAAAAGTGAAAGTGTAGTTGCTCAGTCGTGTCTGACTCTTGGTGATCCCATAGACTGCAGCCCACCAGACTCCTCCACCTATGGGATTTTCCAGGCAAGAGTACTGGAGTGGGGTGCCATTGCCTTCTCCACTGACATGCCTTACACAACTACAAAGAGTTATAGCTACAGATAAAGAGGGCACTAGCTCTTCTTGGAAGCGAATTAAATAATTTAACTGTAAATATTCCTGTAACATATTGTTATTAAGTTCCCAGCATATAATGTTTTGTTTCTATAAAGTTATGAAGTAAAGACAATCTCTTTAACAAGTGGTGCTGGGAAAACTGGTCAACCACTTGTAAAAGAATGAAACTAGAACACTTTCTAACATTACACACAAAAATAAACTCAAAATGGATTAAAGATCTAAATGTAAGACCAGAAACTATAAAACTCCTAGGGAGAACATAGGCAAAACACTCTCCGACATAAACCACAGCAGGATCCTCTATGATCCACCTCCCAGAATACTGGAAATAAAAGCAAACATAAACAAATGGGATCTAATAAAAATGAAAAGCTTCTGCACAACAAAGGAAACTATAAGCAAGGTGAAAAGACAGCCTTCTGAATGGGAGAAAATAATAGCAAATGAAGCAACTGACAAATAACTAATCTCAAAAATATACAAGCAACTTATGCAGCTCAACTCCAGAAAAATAAATGACCCAATCAAAAAAGGGGCCAAAGAACTAAATAGACATTTCTCCAAAGAAGACATACGGATGGCTAACAAACACATGAAAAGATGCTCAACATCACTCATTATCAGAGAAATGCAAATCAAGACCACAATGAGGTACCATTTCATACCAGTCAGAATGGCTGTGATCCAAAAGTCCACAAGCAATAAATGCTGGAGAGGGTGTGGAGAAAAGGGAACCCTCTTACACTGTTGGTGGGAATGCAAACTAGTACAGCCACTATGGAGAACAGTGTGGAGATTCCTTAAGAAATTGCAAATAGAACTGCCTTATGACCCAGCAATCCCACTGCTGGGCATACACACCGAGGAAACCAGAACTGAAAGAGACACGTGTACCACAGTGTTCATCGCAGTATTGTTTATAATAGCCAGGACATGGAAGCAACCTAGATGTCCATCAGCAGAGGAATGGATAAGAAAGCTGTGGTACATATACACAATGGGGTATTACTCAGCCATTAAAAAGAATACATTTGAATCAGTTCTGATGAGGTGGATGAAACTGGAGCCAATTATACAGAGTGAAGTAAGCCAGAAGGAAAAACACCAATACAGTATACTAACACATATATATGGAATTTAGAAAGATGATAACGATAACCTTGTATGTGAGACAGCAAAAGAGACACAGATGTAAAGAACAGACTTTTGGACTCTGTGGGAGAGGGAGAGGCTGGGATGATTTGGGAGAATGGCATTGAGACATGTACACTATCATGTAAGAACGAATCACTAGTCTAGGTTTGATACAGGATACAGGATGCTTGGGGCTGATGCACTGGGATCACCCAGAGAGATGATTTGGGGAGGGTGGTGGGAGTGGGGTTCAGGGTTGGGAACTCATGTACACCTGTGGTGGATTCATGTCACTGTATGGCAAAACTAATACAGTATTGTAAAGTAAAAAAATAAAATTTAAATTAAAAAAAAAGTAATATATGTCTAGAAAGACAAGGATTGCTTTATTTTAATATTGTATTTGAAAACCATTATATAATATGATTAGTAAAAGTCATGCTAATAATACTCATATAAGTCATGCTATTATAACAGACAAATGAGTGAACTATAAATTAAGATTGTGTATTGATAAATAACATTTGCCCTTAGTTTTCATTATTTTTATATCTTAAAATACTTTTCAATAATATGTTATATATCTTTGTATGACTCTGACAATATTTACAATGATATAGAATGATTCAGTTGTGTTAATGAAAATAGGCCATGTAAATCATATCAAATTATTTACATACCATGAAAGTATACTTCTTGTCTCAACTAAAATCACTGAACATGTCCTTACAAACACTAGCCATACAAATGTTACTTCAATTCTTTAAAAGGTAAGTCTTAGATAGGCATATGAATAAGTTTTAATAGTATCTTTCTCATATGGGTATTCTGAGGGCTAAATAGGAAATAATCTAGAATGTTAAGAAAAGTTTATGTGTCTGTTTTTACTATTAGATTTGGGGGCTGAGTCTGTCAGAGTCACATTTCTGTGTTACTATCCAAGTACATTTGCTACTACAACTAAGTAGAGTCATTTTTCCAATAAAAAAGTACAAAAACAAAACCACAACTTGACTACAATTATAACAATGTAGAAAAATGAGGTCTGTAATATATGTAAATTTACTGGATTATATCCACTATAAATATTAACTCTCATTATCTAATTATATGCATTAAGAACTGTCAGAGTCACATTTCTGTGTTACTATCCAAGTACATTTGCTACTACAACTAAGTAGAGTCATTTTTCCAATAAAAAAGTACAAAAACAAAACCACAACTTGACTACAATTATAACAATGTAGAAAAATGAGGTCTGTAATATATGTAAATTTACTGGATTATATCCACTATAAATATTAACTCTCATTATCTAATTATATGCATTAAGAATCTCAAATATTATATTACTTATAGAATTGCTTTATGTCACTTCACATTATTTCTAAAAATAAGTATATTAATTTCTGTATTATGTGAAGTCTGGATAAATATATTTGTATTATTAGTATATGTTTGCTCAAAGTTTTTAAGTTTGAATTGAAAATTAAATTCTCTTTGTTTTAGGTTAATAGGAGATTTATAGGGAAAGCTAGATTTATCCTTTCAGATTTACCTAAGTATAGCTTCTTAATCTGATTTTCCAGTACACCATATTTAGTCTCTGATCCCAAGTTAATTCTATGTTCCTCATTAATAATATATTTTATTCAATGTTCTTGCTTTATTTTGTTTTGGTAACAACATGTGGTAGAAAACTTTTTACATATACATGTGAGTTTCTTATTATCTATATTTAAAATATACACTCCAGGATGCAAAGGAAGGTTACTGCATCAAGACTGCTACAAATGACTTAGTTTTTCAGTTATTAATTTTGAGACATATACTTTTTTATAACTTATCCTCTCTGACATTTTTATATCTTATTTTAACTATTCAAGAGAATAAGAAATTTTAGATCTGTTAGTTTCTGTAATCTTATTCTATCTGCTCTACATGGGATGATAAATGATTCAGGAATTTTTTAGTCAAGAGTATGAATTTACACATATTTTTAATGTTGCTTAATATATTATGCATGAAAACAAAATATCGCTTATGCATCTTCTACCTTGTACAGCCAAAGTTACTAGCTGGAAATTGTAAATAAAGTTAATTCTTATTATTCATGGTGTTTTTATGTTTAATTAAGTTGCTGCAACCAAATGAATCAGCAAATAGTGAACCACTGCTTATGGGGGAAATAAAAAGCTCGGTTCATGGGGATCTTTGGTCACAGAATTTTCACCACCCAAAAAATACATAACCTTTGTGTGCGTGTGAGTTTCTGATTAAAGATCCTTTAGCATTTAAGGCATTAATGCTCACAACCTTAACATGAGTTGAACCCTCATTCATGCATTGAACTGTCAGCCAACAGCCCTAAAACTCATGCCTGAATGAAACTTATCTATGCCATGCATTTTCTCCATAAGATACATCACAGTGTTTTCTACCAAGGAATATGTAGGAACACTTCAGCATTATGCTTGGAGGGCATTTTAAACAGTGAAATCAGGAACAAAAATGATGGAAAAGATGAGACCATAAATAGACTGCAAAAAGGACACTTGTTTACAGTATGAAAGCTGAAACATAGACAGGACATCACCTCTTTAGACCTCACCTGGCAATGTGTAAAAATTTTTTGTTAATCTGCACTTGTATGCAAATGACTGTGAAGTGTCCTGAGTATCACTTTGGGGGCTACAAATAAAGAGAACCTTCACATATGGAATAATATTTGCAAATAAAATAGTAAGGATCAACTGTATGTTGTCTTAATTTCCATGCTGGTCATTAAGTCTGATAAAATTTTCTAACTGGTTGAGGAATGATTAGAATGAATAGATTTTAAATAATGTATTAAATAAATAAACTAAAATTTAATAAAGAAATCCATAGGACAAAATGACTTATAATGATACTTCAACTGGAACAGTATGAGTTATGTAAGCAAAGAAGATTCCTCTATGTCACAAGTTCTAGTAAGCTTTTGAGTCAAAATAGTGATGTAGCACCAAAAATAATTCCTAACAGATGGCATCACATTTTAGCATACTATGGCATAAAATTATATTTTAATACATTAGATTTTGCAAATACAGTATATAAATACATCAGCTATTAAATCATATTACTACAAAATAACATAGAAGAATTCTACTGGTTATAAGAAAATAAAAATAGAATTCATTTAGAAGATCTGAATATCAATTTTAAATATAGGAGAAATACATATAGATGAGATAAATATTTTAAAATGGCATTAAATTCTCTGCATATCCAGGGATGAAATATGACAGCAACATTTCATTAAACAAAATTGCTAAGTAAATATTCTATTAATCAAAGCAACTCTAAATTCTAGACATCTAGTATGTTTCTAGAACTAAGTTTTATAACTTTCTCTCTCAACCTAAGTTCCAGAAAATTATTGACAAAAACTAGATATTATAAAAAAATGAAATACCAGATGAAAGCAAATTAATAGTTTATACAAATGAAACACAAGTTTCAAAATAAGAAATCAAAATATTAATTATCAACTACTCAATAGGCCAACAAATTTGTAAAACTCAGCAGTGACCACAGGACTGGAAAAGGTCAGTTTTCAAACCAGTCCTAAAGAAAGGCAATGCTAAAGAATGCTCAAACTACCACACAACTGCACTCATCTCACATGCTAGTAAAGCAATGCTCAAAATTCTCCAAGCCAGGCTTCAGCAATACAGGAACCATGAACTTCCTGATGTTGAAGCTGGTTTTAGAAAAGGCAGAGGAACCAGAGATCAAATTGCCAACATCGCTGGATCATGGAAAAAGCAAGAGAGTTCCAGAAAAACATCTCTTTCTGCTTTCTTGACTATGCCAAAGCCTTTGTGTGGATGACAATAAACTGTGGAAAATTCTGAGAGAGATGCGAATACTAGAGCACCTGACCTGCCTATGAGAAACCTGTATGCAGGTCAGGAAGCAACAGTTAGAACTGGACATAGAACAGACTGGTTCCAAATAGGAAAAGGAGTATGTCAAGGCTATATATTGTCACCCTGCTTATTTAACTTATATGCAGAGTACATCATGAGAAACGCTGGGCTGGAAGAGACACAAGCTGGAATCAAGATTGCCGGGAGAAATATCAATCACCTCAGATATGCAGATGACACCACCCTTATGGCAGAAAGTGAAGAGGAACTAAAGAGCCTCTTGATGAAAGTAAAAGAGGAGAGTGAAAAAGTTGGCTTAAACTCAACATTCAGAAAACGAAGATCATGGCATCCGGTCCCATCACTTCATGGGAAATAGATGGGGAAACTGGAAACAGTGTCAGACTTTATTTTTTTGGGATGCAAAATCACTGCAGATGGTGATTGCAGCCATGAAATTAAAAGACGCTTACTGCTTGGAGGAAAAGTTATGACCAACCTAGATAGCATTTTCAAAAGCAGAGACATTACTTTGCTGACTAAGGTCTGTCTAGTCAAGGCTATGGTTTTTCCTGTGGACATGTATGGGTGTGAGAGTTGGACTGTAAAGAAGGCTGAGTGCCAAAGAATTGATGCTTTTGAAGTGTGGTGTTGGAGAAGACTCTTGAGAGTCCCTTGGACTGCAAGGAGATCCAAACAGTCCATTCTGAAGGAGATCAGCCCTGGGATTTCTTTGGAAGGAATGATGCTAAAGCTGAAACTCCAGTACTTTGGCCACCTCATGCGAAGAGTTGACTCATTGGAAAAGACTCTGATGCTGGGAGGGATTGGGGGCAGGAGGAGAAGGGGACGACCGAGGATGAGATGGCTGGATGGCATCACTGATTCGATGGATGTGAGTCTGAGTGAACTCCAGGAGTTAGTGATGAACAGGGAGGCCTGGTGTGCTGTGATTCATGGGGTCGCAAAGTGTCAGACATGACTGAGCGACTGAACTGAACTGAACTCAACTAAATACTTATCAGTATTTGTCAGAAAGTGCTTGCTCCCTTAACATATTTAAATTCCATTTTTACCATTAGATGAATTACAGTTATCTTTAATAGAAAGTGTTTTATCCCATTCATTGAAAAAAATTGATTTTATCTGCAATAACCTTTGGTGGCTCAGATGGTAAAGAATCTGCCTGCAATGCGGGAGGCCCAGGTTCGTTTTCTGGGTTGGGAAGATTGTTTAGAGAAGGGAATGGTAACCTGCTCCAGTATTCTTGCCTGGAGAATCCGATGGACAGAGGAACCTGGAGGGCTACAGTCCATAGGGTCACAAAGAGTCAAACATGACTAAGTGATTAACACTTAGAAACTAACAACCCAACTTCCAGTCGTTTGCTTTTTCTTTCCATCTTGACTTTTCTAAAGTATAATCTTGACCAGATCATTCTGATGCTTGGAACAATTCAGAGACAACAATTGCCAGTCTTTTTAAAGACCTTTATGACAGGGTCCTTGTCTAGTTTTCAAATCTCATTTCTTGCCATGCCTCCTCCACATATTATACCCTAATAATAATGTAATAACTTTAATTGACCCCAAATTGTGCTGTTATTTTATATCTCCATTCCCTGCATCTCTATCTTAGAACCATTTTCCCTTTAGCCTACCTAAAGAATTCTTGGAGAAGGAAATGGCAACCCACTCCAATATTCTTGCCTAGAGAATCCCATGGACAGATGAGTCTGGTAGGCTGCTGTCCATAGGGTCGCACAGAGTCAGACACTATTGAAGCGACTTATCATGCATGCATGCACTGGAGAAGGAAATGGCAACCCACTCCAGTATTCTTGCCTGGAGAATCTCAGGGACAGAGGAGCCTGATGGGCTGCCGTCTCTGGGGTCGCACAGAGTCAGATACAACTGAAGCGACTTAGCAGCAGCAGCAAAGAATTCTTATTTATTTAAAACTCAGCTTCAGCATTGCCTTCTCTATGAAGCTTTGCTTGTTCACTTTGAGAAATAGATTGATCATTTTTTACTTTAGAACTTTTTGTGTCCACCTGATGCTGCCTTTATCAAATACGAATAGGCTTTCAAAAGACTTAGAGTGTTATTATTTATTAATATTCTTTAGTTTGCATTATTTATTTTGTAACCCAAATATTAGCACAAAGCTCATCAAAAAATAGGTGATCAATAAATGTTCACTGAATGACAAAATGAAATTCAAAAGACCCTTTGTCCAATCCATATTCACTGTCAATTTGTTTTAGTACAAAACACAATACTATTTTAATAATTCTCCATGCAGTAAAGATTCATCAATAATAAGAAAATGGAGAAATATTTTCATTATACATATTAGCAAAAACCACATTAAAAGGATTAAAAGTATTAAGCATTTTTTGAGAAGTTCATAAATATCACTGACTGAATTTAGCTTTATTTTTATCTTAGATTCAAATACCATATACTTTCAAAAATACTTTCACAATACTTTCTTATTGTGTAAGAGTAGAAATTAAATGCAATAAAATATAGGGAAGATAACAGCTAACAAAGAATGCTTTTATCAGCTGGGCACTCTTCTAAGCACTTTAGCTATATTGATTCATTTAATCTTCATGGCATGAAATTACACAGGTGCTAGTTTCTCCATCCTCACTACAAACAAATTAAAATGAAGACAGAGAAATTAAAAATAAATAAAACAAAACACTTGCCCCAAATTACTCAGCCAGTGGGTATATGAGCCATAATCAAATTCAACAGTCCCACTCTGAGCTTATGTTCTTAATCACTACTTGACACTCTCTCTGGTTCAGGTGGAAAAAAAGATGCAGTAGATGTCACTAGACCATTTACTATGAAAGAACAGTTTGATTTGATCATTAAATTACAGTCTACATTTTCCTTGACTCATTGCAAATGCAAATACGTGTTGGTTATCAAAATCTTACTCTGAAACAAATATGTTACATATAATTCTACAAAAACAATTGTATAGTACAGGGACACATACAGTTATCTTAATAAATACTATTTCTCGATTAATTGAATAAAAGAGAGTTTTAAAATTGCTTTAGTATCATTTTATTTTTGAGAAAAGAAAGCATATTTAGGTGATTGCTCATTGTCAAAGAGTAAACAACTTTGGATGGAAATTTAGATGTTTAAATTGAGTTTCAGTGAGTATTTTTATTTCTGTAAGTAGCTAAAAGTACTCAAATTCTTTAGTTCAGATGTTATAACTTACTGTAAGGAGTAAGTTTGAAGTATTTAGAGCTACGGGCTTCCCCAGTGGCTCAGACAGTTAAAAAGTCTGCCTGCAATGCAGGAGACCTGGATTCGATCCCTGGGTCAAGAAGATTCCCTGGAGGAGGTAATGGCACCCACTTCAGTATTCTTGCTTAGAGAATTCCATGGACAGAGGATCCTGGCAGACTATATTCCATGGAGTCTCAAGGAGTCTGATATGACTGAGCAACTAATACACAAAAACACAAGAGCTATGAATAGACTGCTGCTGCTGCTAAGTCGCTTCAGTCATGTCCGACTCTGTGTGACCCCACAGATGGCTGCCCACCAGGCTTCCCCGTCCCTGGGATTCTCTACACACCTATTAAACCTTCTCTCAAATATCCATTCATTCATTCAATAAATTTTTACTGCATACTTTGCATCAGATGGCTTTTTAAGTGCCAGGCATACAGCAACAAACAAATCAAATAAAACCCCTCCCCTTATGAGCTTATGCTCTACATCCAACAGTAAACAAATAAACATATAAAAATATATAATATGTCAAGCAGTGATAAGCAGTAGTCACAAAAGTACAATCCTTGATTAAAAGGCAGAAGCAGGTACGGGAGCAAGCCATGAGGATGATGAGGGAAACAATGTTTCAAGACTGAGTAACATGTACAAAGGTCTTCAGACAAGAGCATGGTTAGCTAGGAAGGCAAAACTAAGAGGCAGAGCAGCAGGAGATGAAGTCAAATAAATTGCAGGCAAATCATGCAGGGCCTTTGGAGTCATTTTAAGGTCTTTGGATTGTACATATGATGAGAGTGTAATTAGAAGAGTTTGAGAAAAGGATTGACATTTTCTGATTTGCCCTTTTAAAAAGGATTGTTCAACATTTTGCTGCTGTGTTGAGAAACGACTGTTGGAGCGTCAGGGTAGAAGAGCAGTAGCGAGGAAAGCAGTCAGATGGCAGATCCTGCAGGTTTTAGGCAAATGTAGATTACTGCTGAAAACCGCATCCCACACAGTCTACACAAAAACAGCACGAAATCCATTTCTCTTCTTCTATTTAATTTACAAGCGTAAGTCTTTTATTGCTCTTCCAAATAAAGCATATCTTGAATATTATTTAACCCATGACAAATGATGAAACTTTTCATCCCATGTATTATTAACAAAATTTTTGCCTAAGGACTGACAAAAAGAGAGTCAGCAAGACGTGGTACAAGAACACTGTAAACTCCGCAGCCAAACACTCAGAAAACCAGTCTCTTCTATTTCCTAGTTCTGTGGATGTCAACAGACTAATTTATTCCTCTTGTCTTTGCTCTCTAAACCTATAAAATATGTACAATCCATTCTCAAATTTAATTAAAAGTTTATTATGTGCTAGGCCCTGTGATACCTGTGGAGTAAATATGGGTAACCTCTGGTCCTTGCTCTATAGAAGTCTAATGAGTGAGACTGGCATTGTGTAAATATTCCCACAAATAACTATATAATTTAAAATTTAATAAATATAGTTGAAAACACACAGAAGGCCTTGTGAAAAGAAAAAAAGCACAATTAATGATACTATAAATAATGGACATTGAATGTTTTACAGGTGCTGGCCTATAATTTTATTGTTTCATAAATGGAACCAAGTATTTTAAATAATGTTCAAAGAGGATCAAAGAGCCTCTATAACTGGAGAGGTTCTCTCATTCTGAATCTGTTCTAACACACACACACAAACTGAATAAATAAAAGTTCCTAATAAGTATCTCAGAAATTTTCATCTTCCCAAGGAAAGCATATGAATTTGTTTATATAACAATAAGAAAATCTAATGAATTTGAGCAATTTTTAAGATTTCTATGCATTCATAAAATATTTAACTAGCTTTTCTAAAACTATTCCTCATAATTTTGTTAAAATCTCTAGAGATTAAAAAATAAATATCTGTTGAATAAATTAATGAGTGACTGGTCTAGTATTTAAACTCACAGGGTAATAAAAATTCATAGATTAGTGACCTTGATAGAAGAAATAGAATCATATTTTAAATGAATATATTTATCAAATATGTAATAATTTCCTTAATGCATTGTAATATTATACTTCTGGTCATTTATTAAAGGGATAAATGTATGAGCATGGGAAAAAACTTCACAGAAAGGAATTCTTACTTTTCTGTTTAAAAAACATGCTAATTATTTGTCTTAAAAAAATATGTTCGGGCAAAAAGAAACACAATCTAATTGTATATACATTTATATGCATTTTTGTGTTAACATGCTACTTTTATTGTATATGAATAATTACCTGTGAACATTGGTTGAGAGATTAATGTGAGCATGGAACAGTAAATAATAACATTTATATTGAAGTTTAAATTGAGTTTAGGGGAAAAAAGGAGAAATTCAGTTTCAGGCAAAGAAGTACTGGTTAAAAAAAGAACAATAAAGAAATAATACACCATATTTCCGAGAAAAAAGTCAGATTCATTTTAATATCAGGTTTCTTTTCTTAGACATACTCCCAATCTTCCATTCAATACTTGGGAGATGTGCATGGATATCAGAGATGACAAAATCTACTTTTTACTACTTGAGTCTGTTAATCTTATGTGTCAACACGGCTGGGCTATGGTGTCTAGCTGTTTGGTTAAAGCCAGTCAGTTTACTATGAAGGTACTTTTCAAGTGTGATTGGAATTTAAATCAGTAGACCCAGTAAAGCAGATGAGCCATAAAATGAGTGGGTCTCATCCAATTGTTTGAAAGTATTGAGAACAAAGATTGCATGTTTCCAAAGAAATAATTCTCCTCAAGACTGCAACATTGGTGGGTACAGATCAATAGATAAACTGATTGGTAGGCTGCAGTCCATGGGGTCGCTAGGAGTCAGACACGACTGAGCGACTTCACTTTCACTTTTCACTTTCATGCATTGGAAAAGGAAATGGCAACCCACTCCAGTGTTCTTGCCTGGAGAATCCCAGGGACAGGGGAGCCTGGTGGGCTGCCGTCTCTGGGGTCACACAGAGTCAGACACGACTGAAGTGCACACTCAAACAAGATATACACATATGTACAGTATATATATTTTATATATACACACACACACATACACACACACACACATATATTCCTCTGATTCTATTTTTCTGGAGAACTAGACTAATATGCTATCTTTGAATTTCAACTAATTATTTTTCTCTGTACTTAGGGAGAAGAAAATCATTTTTATATCAACATATACATGGATATTGTGACATTCAGGAAAAGAGAAATGATAGTTTTTTAAATAATTGGTAATTTAACAGTTATTTTGCTTAATTAGGGACAATGAAATACAAATCCATACTTTCAAGTAATACATAATCAAACCTAAAAGAAATATACAAAACAAGCCGATGAAGACTATTTTCTTGTTTACCATTGTGTCTACAGACACAGCACGTGTGTCTGTTAGTTACTCAACCGTGCGCACCTCTTTGCGATTCCATGGACAGTAGCCTGCCAAGGTCCTCTGTCCATGGCATTCTCCAGGCAAGAATACTGGAGTGGATTTTCACTCCCTGCTCCATGAGATCTTTCTGACCCAGGGATCCTGCATTGCCGACAGATTCTTACCATCTGAGCCACCAAGGAAGCCAACTTTCTTGCTTGCCACTGTGTCTACAGAAACAGCATATACAATGTAAAACATTATTTAATAATCTTAGAATCCTGTAATACCTTCATACATTAGAAAGTTTTAGTAAGAGAATGATACATTTAACTCTGAAATTCCTTCCTTTTGTCCATTTTTATTAGGACTTTTATACTGACTATATGTACTATTTGAGGCATAATTAAAGTCTCGGTCACTTAAATACTTTTAAAGTAATATGGGAAACCAAGAAGAATGTGATTTTCTCTGTCAGCAGCAATCTGCAATAGGACCATATCTATAGAGCCTAAACAGCTCACTCCCACTGGGAAATAGCTACTTCCCCATTATGGAGATGGCATTATTTTTCAAGATGATCTGTTCCATGTACTGCTACCCAGCATGCTATCCATAACTCTCCAGATAAATTGAAGGGACTAAAAGATTGATGAACTCATGAATTATTTTCTTGTAGGGAACCCCAGCAGAATTCACCAGAGGATTTCTTATGCCTATGTGAAGATCCTTTGGCAAAATAGAAAAAGTATGGAAAGAGTAATGAGACATTAAAATCAACTCCTATTTACTAGAAATTCTCTTGTGAATGTATACAAGAAAGAGTAGCCTAGGAACATATTTTAACTTGCAAGGTCGTACTGTATCTTAAAAGGGGCATATTATGTATTGCTGACCACTATGTCTTTTCTTTATCAGTTTCACATTGATTTTTTTTTGAACCGAGAGATTGTTTTAAACAAAATAAGCTTTATGCAGTATGCAGATCTTATTTGTCCTATGAATTACAGGTCATAAAAATCAGATTAGCAATCTGTTAATACACAATTGCAAAATATCTATTTTACAAAAATATATTTTCAAAAGCAATACAATAAAAGACAAAATATATACTATTTATACATTTAGTTATATCCTTACAATGAAACATTTCTCTCATAATATTTCTTCAAAACAATTTTTCTTTGTACTAAAGGATACAGTCCAGGAAAACATTAAATTTCTTCTTCAAAAAGATAACTGATTATAGAAAAGAGTTTTATTTAGAAAAATTTCAGCACATTATTATTTCTTTTTTTATTTTTCAGACATCATGATATTGTGGTTACAAATAAATGGCTATATAAAAGCACGTTTTCACATTAGGCACATTTTATTTAAATCCATTTCTGAATTTTTACATAAAAATATGTACAATCTAGCCTCTTAGGTTTTGTCAGTGAATTTATTAAAAAGTCCTGTTACCACTGTGGTCTTACATCAAGGTCATCTCAGGACTCAAAAACCACTTCAAACATTAGTGTACCAAGCTCTACTACCATGATCTGAATTTGATAAACTCCAGTCTTACTTAAACTTCTAATTTATATCTGTAACAGATTTGTTGATTTCTTTTCTTTCACAATTAAGAATCAAGTTATCTTACTTTACAATTCCCATGTAGAGTGGACTCTATAGTTTATACATTTTCTTGTTGTTCACTCACTAAGACATGTCCAATTCTTTGTGATTCCATGGACTGCAGCACTCCAGGCTTCCCTGTCCTTCACTATCTCCCAGAGTTAGCTCAAGGTCATGGCCACTGAGTAGGTGATGCCATCAAACCATCTCATCTCATCCAATCATCTAATCCTTTATACATTTATCTTAATTTTTTTTTTTTTTTTCAGACAGGAGGCACTGTTGTGTGTGTGAGAGACAGAAGGCAGGAGAGGACCACTTTTAATAAAGAAACAATATTTCTTTAGGCACTCCAGATTAATCAGGATGAGGGCTCATTTGAGGGTCTACAGATACAGCTCCATAAGTAGTATACGATCTATATGATATAGTATACAGATTTATAGATCTAGTAGTATTTGCTACATCCTCCCACCACCCAGTTCAGACCTCTGATTACAAAATGGTCACATTTAAGACAAGGTAGCATATTCTAAGACTAGAATGTAATTAAATTACTAAGGGACACTGAAATGGTGATGCTGCAGGTTGTTTTATTGTTTCTATTGGATTTAGTTGCTGTTTTCATTAAAGAACCCCTTTACCTCAAGCAATAGTTTGACAAGTGTAAATACTATAGAAATTTCATGTAGTTGTGTGAGTTGGCTCATATAGGTCCAAAAATGTGGAGCTTTTTTCAAATCATCTGATAATGTAGGGGCAGAATTTATACTGAATTCACTGGACAGTGTTACTTAAGATATGGGGTTATAATTCATCCATTATTTCTTCCTCATTGTTGACAAAGCATCGTTAATAATAGAATTTAATTCTGTCTCTTTTGAAAATTCTTTAAGAATGGAAAAGTTCATGTTGGGATGCTTTCTGAACTCTCTAGGAAATCCTTCCATCTCATTAGGCTAGATGCCCAGAAGTTTAGGCATAAAGTAATACAATGAATTTCAGATCAAGTTACAGAATCAGGATACTTCTAAAGAGTGACAATAAGCCTGAACAGGATTAAAGAATAAATCAACTCTCATCTTCACTTCAGGCTTCTATGGTGGGTCAGAAGGTAAAGAATCCGCCTGCAATGCAGGAGGCCCAGGTTCCATCTCTGGGTCGGGAAGATCCCCTGGAGGAGGGCATGGCAATTCCCGTATTCTTGCCTAGAAAATCCCATGAACAGAGGAGCCTGGCAGGCTACAGTCCATGGGGTCTCAAGGAGTCGTACACTACCAAGTGACTGAGCACACACGCATGCATCTTCACTTCAATATAGAATTATTTCTGCCATATCTTGGGACACAGCTAAGTTTGAATCTTCTCCAATCAATTACAGAAGAGAGCATGGAGATATTGAAAAATAAGCCAGGAATAAGTGTTATATAGGAAGTACTCATACAGGAATAAATAAGTGTTCACATAGGAGGAGCTAAGAACATTTATGTTGCAGTAATGAAAATGATAAAGTGTAACAAATTTTTAAGTCATTCCTAAGAAGATAGAAAAAAGGTACAGGAAAAGTTTAATCCAATACATACATTTTAAATCAAAATCTATAAAAATATTTCTTGGATATCAGGATACTGGTAACAGAGTCAATAATAATCCAAAAAATCATAATGAATGTGTGCGAAGTCCAGATATTGAAGTGGAAATTTCAAGAAATAGGGACTTCTTTTGGATTCATTGTTGGAAGAAAAAGGAATCAACAAAGAGAAACAGCTGAAGTTGAGACAGGTATTAATGTACTCTATCTCACATATGATGCTTAAAATTTGCTCATTTAAGAATGCCTACTATGATTATCAAAATATGCATGCATTAATTTTAAAACATTAAACTTTCACGGAAATATAATGAATATTACTTTTTCTGAAAATGAAATAATAGCTTAAAATCATATGAAGAGCAATCTGGAAGTTTGTATTTTGAATTTTATATGGTAGTCACACAATAACATGATCTGCAATAAGCAAAGTTAAGTTATTTGACCCACTCTTAAATATAAATAACAGAAATTGTAATGTTATCACTAGGAAATATATATTGTATAAAACAATGCACAGCATTTGTTTTGTTTACACCTAAACTATCACCAAAACATTAAGGCTTGGTAGCTTGCAGTTTAGGTTAACAATTGAGCAGGCATTATACCTACTGAATAGATTTTCACCTTTCCCACTGAAGAGTGTTCACCAGATGATAATTAGTGTCTGCTAAGTGCTCTTCAGATTCACATGACATCATCAAGAAATACCAGAAAAGTGTTGACACAGTGCTCAGCCAGCTGAACATTCCAAACAAGGCTGTCTTCACTGCCATTTACTGTAAAGTTTAACACTTCACCAGCTGGCCAGATCCTTTCCCTTTACCCCACTCTCAACAGTAAAGAACACGAACTTGTCTTTTGTTTATGTAATTTATCTAGTTTAAATCTATGAGGAGCTAGAAAATGTACATTTAACATTAAAATTGAATTCAATTACTCTAACAATTTAACTTCAGTACTTCATTGTACATATCCAACACAATTTGCTTCCTAACATTTATTTCATTACTGCAGTTCACAGAAGGAAAAGAAATTCAATGATTTAAAATGCATATAAAAATTAGAATGTATATTCTGTGTGTAAACAAAATTGTTAGTTTTATCTATTGTTTTAATCACATTTTGAATAGAGATATAATAAAACTGAAATATGGCATTTACCTCTATACTAAAGGATAAATAAAACAAAAATGGGAACATGCACATAAAATCTAGGTAACAAAGCAGTTAACAAAATACATTCTAGAGTTATTTTGCCGACTAAGGACATTTGACAATACATAGAGACCTTTTCAGTTGTTATAACTCAGGGGGTTGTGTGCTACTGGTACAAGTGGACAGAGGTCTAGGATACTGCTAAACATCTTCAACATACAGGCCAGCCTCCACAATAAAGAACTAACTAGACCAAAACATCATCAGTGCCTAGACTGAAGAATTCACTGACCCCCACCCCTATTCCCAGGACCACTGTTCTTATCAATATTATCAAGAAAAAGGAGAGTACACAAAGAAAAAAGAGATTAAATAAGTCACTCACTCAATCATGTCCAACTGTTTGCAACCCTATGGATGATAGACTGTGAGGCTCCTCTGTCCATGGGATTTTCCATGCAAGAATACTGGAGAGGGTTGCCATTTCCTACTCCAGAGGATCTTCTCAACCCAGGGACTGAACCCATATATCTTGAATCTCCTGCTTGGGCAGGTAGATTCTTTACCACTAGTGCCACCTGGGAAGCCCACACACCGCCCACCCCATAAAAGATTAATTTCACATAAGTAAGCCATTGGCACTTATGAAATAAAATTAGTAATTACCATGAACTCCACAGGGTATTATGACAGAAGTACTATATGTACCATAAGTTTGTAATGAATGTGATACAAATATATAGAATCTAAGTAATTTGTTATTTTGGAACTCTACCTGAAAAGAAAAGAATAATGAATACTGAGAAACAGCCTATAATTGGAAAATAATCTATTAAATTCTAAAAGTCCTAACATTTTTGAGCATTGAAATAAACCCTTCACTTTTTAGTTTCATAAAACAATAAGAAGCAAGATATCTCATTTTAGTTTGTTTAGTTTATAGCTACATGACCTTGGTAATTTGATTTCTTTTATAATTCTCACATTAAGCCTTTCTGAGGATCACAAGAAACAAAAAGAAAATTATGCAAGTTCTTTTAAAAATGTATCTCCATATAAAATATGAAATTTTTTTCTGCTCACATCCAAGATCTTTATCGTTATATATTTTTATAGTTTGTGTTTTCCTGTTTTAAATCATGTTATCTGAACAATGACAAGACTACACATGTATATAAATGGTTTATGACTATACCTAAGCAAGCCAAAGTTTGCAGTGTAGGATATGCCAACATTTACCATGTATATGAGATCAGCGATTGAAAACTGTATTAAAAACAAAAAGCAATGAATAGTAATCAGTTCAATTCAATTTAATTCAATGCAGTATACTTAATTAAGGCAGTATGCTCAGTGCTGAGGATACAACAGGGAAAAAGCTAGCTTTCTAAAGAAATGGTTAACAGATGAGGATGAAGTAGTTACGAGTCTAGATAGAACTTTAGAGTCCTCTCCATACTACTACTCTCTCCTCTTTCCCTTTTATACACTGATATATGCTATTTGTTCCTCAAATCCCTTTTTTTCTTATACACACTCAGTCACATTGTGATTGATTGTGATAACTGAAGATATGCTTCATGACTCATCAAAGAATCAACTAAACCATGGTATTGTATTCTAGTATTTAAAGGCTGTCTCTCAAAGCCAGAGGGAGAGTTTTATCTCACCTGTAATGAGAGGAGAAAATGTTATTATTTTATTATATTCCACAGCAACACAGAAAAGTTGTCCAACATATCAAACTTAGCATAGAAAGGAAGTTTATACACAGAAAGAATACATCTCTTTATAGTCTTCTAAAGAGTAAGTATCCTGTCTATTTAATTGATCCTTACAAGATCACAATCATGGGTAAGCCAAATAAATGTCCATTGATAATAATGAGCTGCAAATAAAACTATTTTTGTATGTGTTTTTTCCCTTAGGCAAAACTGCAGGGGGGAAGACAAAACCACATATAAGTATAGCATTGCCTGCAATGGGGGAGACCCAGGTTCGACTCCTGGGTTGGGAAGATGCCCTGGAGGAGGAAATGGTAACTCACTCTAGTATTCTTACCTGCAGAATTCCATGAACAGAGGAGCCTACTGGGCTACAGTCCAAAATGTCACAAAGAGTCAGACAGGACTGAATGACTTCACTGTATGTGATTTTTTCTTAGGCAAGATTGCAAAGCAAGTAGTTTATCTTTCTTCAAAGGGGTCACCTCTTTGATTGTTCTCACTCTTCAGTTCTTAGTAGTTAGTAATTGTTTGAATTTTTACCTTGTGATTTTTGCGTCTGTAGATTTGTTTCTTTTGTCATTTAAGATGATTTTCTGAAATAGCTAATTATAAAGTTGAAGCAATAACAGTAATAATAACAAATTTCATCAGTGGCTTACTACATCCTTCACTGCATCAAGTGCTTTATGTAATTTCTTTTATCCTCACAGAAATTCTGTGAAGTATAGATTAACCCCCACTCTATAGATGGTCTTCCCTGATGGCTCATTTGGTAAAGAATCCACTTGCAAAGTGGGAGACCTGGGTTCAAACCCTGGGTTGGGAAGAATTCTGAAGAAGGGAACTACCCACTCCAGTATTCTGGCCTGGAGAATTCCAGGGACTGTAAAGTCCATGGGGTTGCAAAGAGTCAGACAGGAGAGAGACTTTCACTTTCACTTGATAGATAACAAGGCTTTGAAATGTTAAGTGAACTGCTGGAATACACAACCAGTAAATAGATGGCTATGGAAACATATAACTTTTTCTTTACTACCATTTTATAGATTTACTAGTTATCATTTAAATCCACAACCAACGTGGAAACTAGTATTGTGATTCTGACACCTAAGATAATGTGCTTTTAAAAACATTCTAAGTTTGATTACTTTTTAAGATAAAATTTAATAGGCAACTCTTCTAATGTACATGTTTCTCACATGTTATACAGAATAGTGATCTGAAGAGTGTATGTGTGTGAAACCCCATGGACTGCAGCACACAGATTAAGTGTCTGACTCTGCAGTGCTATGAACTGTATGTAGCCTGTCAGGCTCCTCTGTCCATGGGATTCTCCAGGGAAGGATACTGGAATGGTTCTCCAGAGGATCTTCCTGACTCAAGGATTGAATCTGCATCTCCTATCTCCTGCATTAGCAAGCTGGATTCTTTTACCTCTGAGCCACCTGGGAAGCCTCAATCTGAAGAGGTACTTAGGAAAAAAAAAAAAATCCAAGATAAAATGTTTTTGATAAAGCTACATATTTGGTAAAATAAACATTTTAACATCATCATGTTAATGAACAACACCATCATGTCAAATATTGAGAAGTCCTGCAATTTAAAAATCTTTCTAAAAATTAATTTTTTGACAACAAAACAGCAAATATGACTGCTGCTTAAGTTCCACACTATCTTTCTTGTATCCCATTTGCTGTTGTTCAGTTTCTCAGTCGTGTTCGCCTCTTTGAAACCCCTTGGACTGCAGCGCCCCAGGCTTCCCTGCCCTTCCCAGAAGGCTCTAATTAAGATGATTATATTTTCAGTTTCTTGTTCCTCAAAGTGGAATGAGAATTTACAGATGTTTATGAAGCATTCTGGAGAAGGCAATGGCACCCCACTCCAGGACTCTTGCCTGGAAAATCCCACGGACGGAGGAGCCTGCTGGGCTGCAGTCCATGGGGTCACTAGGAGTTGGACACAACTGAACGACTTCACTTGCACTTTTCACTTTCATGCATTGGAGAAGGAAATGGCAACCCACTCCAGTGTTCTTGCCTGGAGAATCCCAGGGACAGCGGAGTCTGGTGGGCTGCCGTCTATGGGGTCGCACAGAGTTGGACATCACTGAAGCGACTTAGCAGCAGCAGCAGTAGCATGAAGCATTCTGAACACAGAATGCATTTAGATTTTAATCGTCTACAAATCTGTTACTTACTCCACCTAAATCTATTTTTACCAATAGTCTTTACTGAGTATTTTCAAAAAATATTTCATATTTTAACTCTGGTAATCTCAGAATTAAACTCACAGGAAGAAACTTCCATGTATATTAAAGAGAAGGTGCATGCTACTGACACCAGTTAGAATTATTTAGAAGAAATAAAGTGTTGATCAAACACAGGTCCGCTGAAATAGTTTATTTTGTAGTAATAATGTATATATCATTTTTCCCCATAACACCACTGGAGGAATGCTGATCAGAGTGATCAGTCCTTCATTTTATTTTTGGAAATCACCTATACAAATTGGATGCTTATTTCTCCAAAAGAAATGTTCCTTTTTTATGTGTAAGTAATTTGCTGTTTTTTTTTTCCTTAATAAGGGAAAATCCATTGTCAAAGTTAAATATATGCTTAATAAAAACAACCTTAAATAATATACATTTTTAAAACTTGTGATGCTTCTCTCTAGTCAAAACAAAACAAGCAAAAAAGACAAAGAACAAACACTTGTAGAATATGATGTTCTCTTTACTTGAATAGTCTGTTCTATCTTTCTCAAACTACTGCTACACAACCACTTCTTTCTGTAAAGTATTATCTTCTTCTGACCTCCTTCTCTCTAACTGAAGCAGTAAGATAATTTGTCCATTGTGCAATTGGCTAAAGAATAGCATTAAAAGTAATTTATCATCTCCTGTTGTCTTCTTTTGGGGTACAGACTGAAGGAAAGAAGGCATCAAACCGAAAAAGAGAGAGAGAGAGAGAATAACAATGACAATAGTGTAATACTGGGAAAAGATTAGGTCATTTCACTTCATTATTTTTTCCTAATTTTTCTTTCTTCATATGATTTAATGTCTTCTTAGAAGTGTCCATTACTTACTCCACACATATTTTTTTTTCCGTGGGAATAGGTAAAAACTAATGGGGAATAGATCAAAATAGGAAATAGTAGTCTCTGGATTAGAGACATCACCTAGTCAGTTATGAAAGGTACATTCAATATGGAGGCCAAAATGTTCTAGAGTCCCTTTAAATTAAAATAAAATTTGTATCATTGAGTAATTTATATCTATGCAATTAATAATAAGAAGAAAGTATATTGAACAAGAAATCAGACTGAATTTCTGCCCAAGTTTTGATATTTCAAAGAAACAATTATCATAATTAGAGACATCACCTAGTCAGTTATGAAAGGTACATTCAATATGGAGGCCAAAATGTTCTAGAGTCCCTTTAAATTAAAATAAAATTTGTATCATTGAGTAATTTATATCTATGCAATTAATAATAAGAAGAAAGTATATTGAACAAGAAATCAGACTGAATTTCTGCCCAAGTTTTGATATTTCAAAGAAACAATTATCATTCATAACCAAAAAGAAGTTTTAAACATCTAAACCTTTGTTTATTCATTTGTAAAACTGGAATTTCAACAATTGTCCTACTTTCTTAATAAATGTTACAATATTTAAATAAGAAAACATGTGCAATATTTTAATATATAATTATTATTTTGTAATATGAAATAAATGTGTAAATTTTAATTCAAAATGTAGATGTGTATAAGAGACAGGCATCAGACCCAGGACAGGGACCATCACTGATTCCTCTCCTAAAGAAAGCTGCTTNAAAAAGAAGTTTTAAACATCTAAACCTTTGTTTATTCATTTGTAAAACTGGAATTTCAACAATTGTCCTACTTTCTTAATAAATGTTACAATATTTAAATAAGAAAACATGTGCAATATTTTAATATATAATTATTATTTTGTAATATGAAATAAATGTGTAAATTTTAATTCAAAATGTATAATATATATTCATAATCATACTTTAACTTTTTGTTTAATGAATTTTGTTATTAAATAACCAGAGACTCTACATTAAAGGCTTTTGAATGTGTAAAAATTAATACTAAAATAATTAAATATATTTTAACAATGATGACATATTTGTTATTTTATTTAACCAAATACCAGAATTCTTATTTTTAGGTAATGTTACTTGAAAGAAATAACACACTGATTAATTCCTGAGATGATCTCTGGTGGGATTATATTCCATTCATGTTATTGTATCATTATAATGCTACTGATATAATATTTTCTGGGAGTACAACAGTAATATTAAGATTGAAGGCAGGAGGAGAAGAGGACAACAGAGGATGAGATGGTTGGAGGGCATCACTGACCCGATGGACATGAGTTTGAGCAAGCTCCAAGTTGGTGATGGAGGGAAGCCTGGCATGCTGCAGTCCATGGGGTTGCAAAGAGTCGGACACAACTGAGCAACTGAACTAAACTGAACAGTAATATTTACAAGGCAAACATGTCCCCCTTCTCAAAATTTCTGGTGATTTATATAACAGTAAAATGAACACTAAGAAGCAGAAATGTGGACACATATCCACCTTAACCTATACTCCAAGAGGGACTTGTATATAAAATATGTTAATTAGTATAAACTATAATAAATTCACAAATTAAAAATGCATATGTATCTCATAAGTAGATATATCCAAAAACCAAACATGGAAAAGACTCTATTATGAGAAACTAGTTTTTTATAGATTGATTTACTTATTTCACAAATATTTTTCCACTCACCAAGCCACTCAATTCCCCAGATAATACAAGGGCAAGTAAAGTAAAAATTCTTTCTTTTCAAGGCCTATAGTGGGATAGAGGTATCTTATATGCATAAAAATAACTAAAATGCAAAGAAAGAACTGCTTACGTTCCCCATATTTTATTAAGTTCAACAATAATGCAAAATAATTATGTGGTCTTACAAAATTGTGAAGTAAGTAAATCTGAAATATGTACATGTATATAGGTATTTGGGTATATAAAGATGAAGATATATATACCTCCATGTGTTTAAATTTTGTTTTATAATTTTGAGCAATTAATAAAGATAACTGAAAAAACGGCATTGAGTTACATTTAGAAAATGAATAGAACTTGGAAATTACTGAAAAGCCATTTTGGAAAATCAACTGATGAGGAAAAGAAAGTAACATAAAAGATGAGACTATAGCAAGAAGACCTACCTGAAATAAAGAATAAGTAATGAAATGAGTCCCTAAAGTATGCTGGAGCATATGGAAGTAAGCACATTACCAGAGGATCTTCATTTTGGCTGCTGTCAGCTAATCCTTAAATTAATGAAAGTCTATTTTTAATGATGTTTATAAAAATTATAATAGCTAAAATATATTGTTTACTTTGTATCATTAATGATACCAAGCGGTTTGCAAATCTTATCTCATAACCTGTAGGTTGAATATTATCATTAAATAATTTTATTGAGCAGTAACTAATCTTAATCAGTTTCCTGATCCTTTTTTTTTTTTTTTTTTATGATTCAAAGAAGTACGGCACTGTTTTTAAGATTCCAACCTAAATGCACATGTGTGTGTGTGTGTTGAGTCGCTAGGTGTGATCTGATTCTTTGCGATCCCATGGACTGTCATCCATCAGGGTCCTCTGTCCATGTGATTTCCCAGGAAAAAATACTGGAGTGGGTTGCCATTTACCCCTCCAGGAGATCTTCCCTACCAAGGTATAGAGCTAGCGAACTCCTATTTCCTGTGTCTTCTGCATTGCAGGTGGGTTCTTTACCTACTGAGCTGTCAGTGAAGCCCAAGTGCACATGTATTTGTAGCTGCAAGTAAAAAAAAAAAAAAAATGCCATTTACCCCTCCAGGAGATCTTCCCTACCAAGGTATAGAGCTAGCGAACTCCTATTTCCTGTGTCTTCTGCATTGCAGGTGGGTTCTTTACCTACTGAGCTGTCAGTGAAGCCCAAGTGCACATGTATTTGTAGCTGCAAGTAAAAAAAAAAAAAAAGGTTTTGAGAAATTTGAAAAATTTCTCTTCTTGTATAGCAGAAGGAAAGTGAATTGAAATTTTAATGTCATTTCAGTCTCTCAGTTGTGCCTGACTCTTTGCGACCCCATGGACTACAGTAGACCAGGCTTCCCTGTCCATCATCAACTCCCAGAGCTTGCTCAAACTCATGTTCATCCAGCTGGTGATGCCAGCCAACCATCTCATCCTCTGTTGTCTCCTTCTTCCCTGCCTTCAATCTTTCCCAGTGTCAGTGTCTCTCCAATGAGTCAGTTTACATCAGGTGGCCAAAGGATTGGAGTTTCAGCTTCAGCATCAGTCCTTCTAATGAATATTCAGGACTGATTTCCTTTAGGATTGACTGTTTTGATCTCCTTGCAGTCCAAGGGACTCTTTCAAGAGTCTTCTCCAACACCACAATTCAAAAGCATCAATTCTTTGGCACTCAGCTTTCTTTATGGTCCAACTCTCACATCCATACATGACTACTGAAAAAACCATAGCTTTGACTAGAGAGATCTCTGTTGGCAAAGTAATGTCTCTGCTTTTTAATATGCTGGAATTCCCTTGATTTTAATGCAAATGAAGAAAATTAACAATAATTTACACATTAGTGATTTCCCCATATAAAATCGCGCAAATTGTATGCTATGTGAAGCCAGGTGATGTAGAAAAGACTAGATATTCTCTGCCAGAAATCAAGTAATTATACATGTCAAATATGATGAGATTTTTTAAGAATGCCCAGGAAGTCAGAAAATCAGCTCATCAATTACTGAGATTAGAGAGAAGTGTCATACTTTCCATTGGGGGTAGAAAGTTCAAATTAATTCATAAAATTAAGTGGCTAACGCATGGAAGTGCTATTTCAATGAAGAATTATTTGCAGAAGAATATCAAATATTGTTTGTTCTATGGATCAAACAGAGGAACAGGTGATAATTACCAAGTGTTCCTTACATAAACTACTATCCCAACGAAGAAAAATGATTAATTCAAGTATACTGAGAAAAGTGTAGGATTTTAGAAGAAACATTTAATGATGACAAGATGGTTTTGATGCCTGCAGAAGCAACTGTCAGGAAGAAAACACATTTCTCATGGACATTCAGAATATGTCAAAAACTGACAATAAATTTAGGGGAAATCCATGTAAAATAGTATTAAAGAGAGGACAGTATGAAGGCAAAGCATCTCAAATGAAGAGAAAAATGAGTGAGAAAGAGAAACAAGATGAATGATAGTCATCACATGTTCAGATTAAGTCTACTTTTTCAAAGCATCAAAAGGCTGCCTTGAATTAAAAGTAGGTGAGCCTCAGGAGGTATTAGGTAACAAATAGAACACCAGAAGCATAATATAACATGCAACAATTTCTTTAACTAGATAGTCCTGGCCATAAGTTACAGCTATAATGTTAAAGGAAGGGTGAGAAAGAGAGAAAGAAAAGACACTGAACTTGAGCCCCAGCTGTGTGCTAAACACTGCTCTGGGCACATTCCAATGAATTACCAGGATTCAGAAATATATAGGAGTAGCTGTAAGTATTTCTATCTTACAGACAAGAAAACTGAGTCTTATAAAACCTAAATAACATCCCTGTGACCATAGAACTAATAGTTGGTGAGTAAAAAGTCAAACATAACTTGTTTACACAACACTGAGGATACAGACTGAACTACCAGGTAAATTCAATAGCCAAGACCTTATCTCTTATATCACTATATTCTCAAAGAAAGTATCTAACGTAAGCCAAGGACTCTGTACATAGATGTTGAAAATCTGGTGAATGAATGTCTGAAAAAGAACATGTTTCTATAGGGAAAAAAAAAATGGATAAAACACAAAAGAAATTCCTGAAAGAACAAAGGAAAATGAAAAAAATCAAGTATCCCAGAATTTAGTAAACATATTCTATACAAATAGCAAAATACAAAGTTCTTGAAGAATTTGCAACAATAGAAGTGAATGACTGTTATGTAAGACAGTTATAGTCTTTTGCAAAGGCAAAAGAGATTACAATATACTGTAATGTGAAATTTATAAAAATAAATAAAATGTAGAAGAATACAGAAATCACAGGAGAAGGAGGAGGAGTTAAGAGGTTGGGTTATAGAGGGTTGAAAATTTTCTTGAATGATATGATGTGAGATAAAAACAGGACTTTATATCGGGAGAACTTTAAATAGCCAAAAAACAAGTCATCATAAAATACACTATCCTCTTGAGATAAAATCTATCAAAAATGGATATGTAAACACATCTAAGAAGATTCTTAAATAACACAGCATTAGATTTAAAAAGTTTTCATTCAATTAAGCTATAAACTCTATATACTCCTACCAGTCATCAGAAAAAGGCAAACTATCTAATTCCAGTGTTTCACTTTATTCAACTGTAATTAAACATAAAACTTTATAACATATTACTGACATGTTTAATGAATTTGGTATAAGTGCATCTTTTATTCATCCCTAATTTTTTTGTATTAATCTTCCCATCTATCTTGGGAAATAACAGTGCTCAACACTCTAGGCTGCCTAATACTTTTCAAAGGAGGGTTATAATTCAGCTTAATTCAGCTGTTTAGTTACACCAGAATTAGCATTCAAAAGATTAATTTGGGGATGTGGAATACTACAGCAAGTAACAGCTTCTTTTTCTTTCTGTTTAAGGGCTACAGTATACAAAAAGCTCCAAGAAATATTACTTTTTAAAAAAAAATAAGCAAGGGCTTTGGAGACATGCATGTCTAGAATCAAACCCTGGTTATGCCATTTACTAGCTGTGTTAAAGCTCAGAAAGATATCCATCTTCTTTGAGTTGGTTTCTCCGCTTACAAATGAGAAAAATTGTAGGTTGTTGCAAGGATCCAAGGATATAACAAATGTATAATGCCTAACTACAGATGACATTCAAAAGCTGTTCATTTTTTTTCTTGTATTATCAATACCTTGTAATCATTATGGATAAAATCATTTGGGGATGAGAGATTTTTTTCCCCGAGAATATTTACAGTTTTAAGAATTCACTATTTTCCAACTACCAGTTCCCTTCTCCAGGGGATCTTTCTGATCCAGGGATCAAATCTGAGTCTCCCACATTGCAGGCAGATTCTTTACCATCTGTGCCACCAAGGAAGCCCTCTAAATAGTTATGACTATATGATATAGTCATTCTCATATAAAATAATTTGAATAGTTTTCTTCAAATACATAACACACATTCTTGATTATTTCAAAATGATTGTCAACTTAGTTACTAAAATGCAGCTGGTCCTTAATGATGCTTAATAAGCATTAAAGCCTAGTAAGCAATAAATTTATCAACTGTTTTTATATTTTCTTAGGGAGGGACACACAATAATCAAGTCATGAGGCTTGGAATAAAAGTCCTAGATTTGAATTCTGATTCAGTCACTACCTGTTCTACCTGAGGCAAGCTACATTACTTTTTTAAGCCTGAATTTACTTGGCAATAAAGCTGGAAAAGCAATATCTTATCGCATATTGTTGTGAAACTATGTCATATATAGTAGGTACTCAATATATGTTAGTTGGATCTGAATCATGATGTTGATGGCTTTGTCATGATTATGAACTTAAATCTTGCTGTTGTGCATTTGGCAAATGTGCAGAATTTGAGCAAGCATTCATAATTCCTGAGCTTCTACTGAATATATTGTCTATGAATAAAAATAGCAATACAGACAGAGTGTTCTTGCCCATAGACTACATCTGAACTCCACTGCATTCAGCATAACATATAGATGCCCTAAGAAAAGATAAGTGCATGTCTAATCCTGAATAATTATTTGCTGTCTTATCCAGAATACACAGCTTTTTTTTTTATTCTAACCCTCTTATCGACAATTCCAGTGGTGTCACCAGTCATCACCTCTCCCATTCTAAACTCTGTCACAAATGTTCATCTTCACCCTCTAAACTCATCCACTGCCATCTCATTGTATTTTCTAATCCCTCTTATTTCTTCTCTTCTGTCTCTTCTCATTTTTCCTTCTGTCCTTGATGTTTCATGTGAATACCCAATTACAAGGATCTCTTACTTCTGGTAAGTGAATCAAATCACCATCAGTTTGTTGAGCATAAAATGTGGGGTTTCACTACTCTTGAGTTATCTGGGTCTGCACCCTACAGATAAAACCTTTTATAGTGTGTTTCTACTTCCAGATTTGGAGTCTTCTGACTTGGTCATTGGGCTCAGCAACAACAAATACAAGTATGCCCATTAAATAGGATCTTTAAAGTATAAAATGTCAAGATTCAGCTAGACTACTCTATGCTACTGCTGCCCATGCATCCACTCTGGGTGACTAAGTGGGCACTAAGTGGGCCAAAGAGGCCCTAAGCAAAAAAAAAATGGATAAAACACAAAAGAAATTCCTGAAAGAACAAAGGAAAATGAAAAAAATCAAGTATCCCAGAATTTAGTAAACATATTCTATACAAATAGCAAAATACAAAGTTCTTGAAGAATTTGCAACAATAGAAGTGAATGACTGTTATGTAAGACAGTTATAGTCTTTTGCAAAGGCAAAAGAGATTACAATATACTGTAATGTGAAATTTATAAAAATAAATAAAATGTAGAAGAATACAGAAATCACAGGAGAAGGAGGAGGAGTTAAGAGGTTGGGTTATAGAGGGTTGAAAATTTTCTTGAATGATATGATGTGAGATAAAAACAGGACTTTATATCGGGAGAACTTTAAATAGCCAAAAAACAAGTCATCATAAAATACACTATCCTCTTGAGATAAAATCTATCAAAAATGGATATGTAAACACATCTAAGAAGATTCTTAAATAACACAGCATTAGATTTAAAAAGTTTTCATTCAATTAAGCTATAAACTCTATATACTCCTACCAGTCATCAGAAAAAGGCAAACTATCTAATTCCAGTGTTTCACTTTATTCAACTGTAATTAAACATAAAACTTTATAACATATTACTGACATGTTTAATGAATTTGGTATAAGTGCATCTTTTATTCATCCCTAATTTTTTTGTATTAATCTTCCCATCTATCTTGGGAAATAACAGTGCTCAACACTCTAGGCTGCCTAATACTTTTCAAAGGAGGGTTATAATTCAGCTTAATTCAGCTGTTTAGTTACACCAGAATTAGCATTCAAAAGATTAATTTGGGGATGTGGAATACTACAGCAAGTAACAGCTTCTTTTTCTTTCTGTTTAAGGGCTACAGTATACAAAAAGCTCCAAGAAATATTACTTTTTAAAAAAAAATAAGCAAGGGCTTTGGAGACATGCATGTCTAGAATCAAACCCTGGTTATGCCATTTACTAGCTGTGTTAAAGCTCAGAAAGATATCCATCTTCTTTGAGTTGGTTTCTCCGCTTACAAATGAGAAAAATTGTAGGTTGTTGCAAGGATCCAAGGATATAACAAATGTATAATGCCTAACTACAGATGACATTCAAAAGCTGTTCATTTTTTTTCTTGTATTATCAATACCTTGTAATCATTATGGATAAAATCATTTGGGGATGAGAGATTTTTTTCCCCGAGAATATTTACAGTTTTAAGAATTCACTATTTTCCAACTACCAGTTCCCTTCTCCAGGGGATCTTTCTGATCCAGGGATCAAATCTGAGTCTCCCACATTGCAGGCAGATTCTTTACCATCTGTGCCACCAAGGAAGCCCTCTAAATAGTTATGACTATATGATATAGTCATTCTCATATAAAATAATTTGAATAGTTTTCTTCAAATACATAACACACATTCTTGATTATTTCAAAATGATTGTCAACTTAGTTACTAAAATGCAGCTGGTCCTTAATGATGCTTAATAAGCATTAAAGCCTAGTAAGCAATAAATTTATCAACTGTTTTTATATTTTCTTAGGGAGGGACACACAATAATCAAGTCATGAGGCTTGGAATAAAAGTCCTAGATTTGAATTCTGATTCAGTCACTACCTGTTCTACCTGAGGCAAGCTACATTACTTTTTTAAGCCTGAATTTACTTGGCAATAAAGCTGGAAAAGCAATATCTTATCGCATATTGTTGTGAAACTATGTCATATATAGTAGGTACTCAATATATGTTAGTTGGATCTGAATCATGATGTTGATGGCTTTGTCATGATTATGAACTTAAATCTTGCTGTTGTGCATTTGGCAAATGTGCAGAATTTGAGCAAGCATTCATAATTCCTGAGCTTCTACTGAATATATTGTCTATGAATAAAAATAGCAATACAGACAGAGTGTTCTTGCCCATAGACTACATCTGAACTCCACTGCATTCAGCATAACATATAGATGCCCTAAGAAAAGATAAGTGCATGTCTAATCCTGAATAATTATTTGCTGTCTTATCCAGAATACACAGCTTTTTTTTTTTATTCTAACACTCTTATCGACAATTCCAGTGGTGTCACCAGTCATCACCTCTCCCATTCTAAACTCTGTCACAAATGTTCATCTTCACCCTCTAAACTCATCCACTGCCATCTCATTGTATTTTCTAATCCCTCTTATTTCTTCTCTTCTGTCTCTTCTCATTTTTCCTTCTGTCCTTGATGTTTCATGTGAATACCCAATTACAAGGATCTCTTACTTCTGGTAAGTGAATCAAATCACCATCAGTTTGTTGAGCATAAAATGTGGGGTTTCACTACTCTTGAGTTATCTGGGTCTGCACCCTACAGATAAAACCTTTTATAGTGTGTTTCTACTTCCAGATTTGGAGTCTTCTGACTTGGTCATTGGGCTCAGCAACAACAAATACAAGTATGCCCATTAAATAGGATCTTTAAAGTATAAAATGTCAAGATTCAGCTAGACTACTCTATGCTACTGCTGCCCATGCATCCACTCTGGGTGACTAAGTGGGCACTAAGTGGGCCAAAGAGGCCCTAAGCTGACACTAGTCCCTCTAGCCAGTGCATGTCCTAGATAAGCACCTCCCTGTGCAGCCTCTAGAGGTGTGCAGTCTACTTCCTCTAAGCCCTGTGAGTAAAAACTTCTTTATTTCAAATTTCCGTGCAGTCTTCTTTTGACCCAAGGCTCAGATCACCATCTGATACCACAGGATTTCACTTAAGCATTATTTAACAACATCACAACAAAAATATACCTTCAATGGATACTACACAGTAATTTCACAAATGATTGGTAAAATGATTTAAATGAGGAAAATGTGCCCATATCAATAAGTACTGCCAACAAATTTCAGACTGAGACTAGGAGAACAAAAGCAGAATAAAATCATCAGCTGATATAAATGCTGTGCTTAGGAGGTGCCAACTAAAGGCATTTGTTCAAGGTCACACAGCCAGGAAATAGAGAAGTAGATAATCAGACTCTCATTAGTCCCATTCTGGACACCTCAAAGCATGACAGGTTTCAATGCAACTAAACAATTACAATAAAAGATAAACTCTGTGGATAAGCTAAACTAACTCTTTGTATCTATTATTTCATATAAGAGATGTGTGAACAAGAAAAATGGTCAATGACATATACCCAAGAAGAAAAATGATCAGTTAACTCAATAACTTATATATAATTTTTTGTGTGAAAATATTCTCCCCATATTAGCCTCTGATCCAACTGCAGGCCAAGGTAATGTGCTAATCTACTTTTTAAAATAAACAAATGGACTAATAACATTGAAGGAAGATATATCTTAGTGTATTTTTTTCAGAACTTCAGTATACACAGCGTGTGAATATGTGTGTGTGTGTGTGTGTATATATTTATATATATATCACTTCATCATGGGAAGGGTATACATTTAGAATCATTCTGATTATTTAATAAATTATATGAAATAAAATTCATTTTTATGGTAATTATTCCATGTAGGATAATATAGGCTGATCCCGGGTGGCTCAGAGGTTAAAGCATCTGCCTGCAGTGTGGGAGACCTGGGTTTGATCCCTGGGTTGGGAAGATCCCCTGGAGAAGGAAATGGCAACCCACTCCAGTATTCTTGCCTGGAGAATCCCATGGACGGAGGANAATAAAATTCATTTTTATGGTAATTATTCCATGTAGGATAATATAGGCTGATCCCGGGTGGCTCAGAGGTTAAAGCATCTGCCTGCAGTGTGGGAGACCTGGGTTTGATCCCTGGGTTGGGAAGATCCCCTGGAGAAGGAAATGGCAACCCACTCCAGTATTCTTGCCTGGAGAATCCCATGGACGGAGGAGCCTGGTGGGCTGCAGTTCATGGGGTCACAAAGAGTTGGACACAACTGAGCAACTTCACTTTCTTATGTATCCCAGTGATCTAAAGTCTTAGGTTTTGATTAGAAATCACTTATATATCATATTTTCTTCCTGCCCTTTCTTCCTCTCTCTTTTCTTTCAGCTCTCCTTCAATTCCTTCACTCCACATTCAGATTTTGAGAGCTAACAATGTGCCAGCAATATGTGAAGTAACACAGATGTCATTTTCTATTTAGCTGGTCAGTTGCCAAGACATTAATTTGAAAATAAGTTATTTACAAATCAGATATATCTAAATATGATCTCCTATAAGAAATTCCATAACATTAGGAAAACTTTATGTTCCTTTTGACTTATAAAATATTCTGAAACAATAATATGTGATATAATTGGAGAGAGAAATCTGTATGCAGGTCAGGAAGCAACAGTTAGAACTGCACATGGAACAACAGACTGGTTCCAAAACAGGGAGGCCTGGCGTGCTGCAATTCATGGGGTCACAAAGAGTCGGACACGACTGAGCGACTGCACTGAACTGAACTGAAACCTCACTTGAACATCTGGTCAGTTTAGTGATATAGTTAGCAACTTTGTCTTGATTCTGGCTCAGTTAATCTAAATGTGAACAGGGGGATAAAATCAGACAAAGAAGGCAAAGTGAAAGGAAAAACAGGGTAAGGTACATCAGGTTCTGTTCCTATGGAGTTTTGAGAAAAAAAAAGTTACTTAAGAGTAAATAATTTTACAATTGCTGGTCTATTCATTTGTATTCTTGTTTTTGCATTTAGATACAATCTCATATAATATTTTTCCTAATAAATACTGTGTGTGTGCACATGCATGCTGGGAAAAAAAGAACTTTCCTCTAGGAATTTGTAAGTGCTTTAGTAGAAATACATTTCTTTCTACTTGTTGATAATAGTCTTTAAGGATGTTTATAATAAAAAAAATAAATTAATGTGTGTTACAAAATATTCCAAAGCAATAACAAATTGTCCCAAACTTCACATCAAGACTTGTCTGAGTCGCACATGTTAATCTGTAGCTAAACACGTGAAAATGCTAAAAGAGGTATAAACATGATGAAGCTTGTCTTTTCTTTGATTTAACACATTTTTTTCCTTTTCATAAAATAATCCTCACTTAGAAGTTCACATGCACGGATAAAGAACAAAGTGAAACCAAGTGCAGAAGATTCAACAGCAAGCATTTCATGCTACACTTTAAGGAGAAATATTGTAGGTCTGTGAAAAATCAAGTTTATCTGCAAGCATGGCCCCCAATATAAAAATCACTGAAAGGAAAAAGAAAAAATTTTAGCTGTTCAGTTTAGTTCAGTCACTCAGTCGTGTCCGACTCTTTGCAATCCCATGAACTGCAGCACACCAGGCCTCCTTGTCCATCACCAACTCCCGGAGTCCACCCAAACTCATGTCCATTGAGTCGGTGATACCATCCAACTATCTCGTCCTCTGTCATCCCCTTCTCCTCCCGCCTTCAATCTTTCCCAGCATCAGGGTCTTTTCAAATGAGAGCTTAAGAGCGTCAAAGGTCTTTTGTCAGGATTCAGATCTTGATATGGCTTAGAAAACACTATGCTAATAGATAACCTCCTCAGCATTATAAATCAAAGCCATATGACCACATTAAAATTCTATCAGCTAGTATCAATACTCTGTGGTTTATAAAGTACAGTTGACCTACCTTTGGGAGATAGAATGATACAAAAGTTAAGCTCTGGCTTGGGGAGTGTAGCTACTTTTCACAACTGAGATTACTCATTCAACCAATACCCAATTCTCTATTCCTCTGTATCTTTATTGATTTTATTTAATTGAAACCTTAGAAGAAAGGAAGAGGAGACTCCATGAGTTGAGGCAGGAAAAGAAAAAAATGTTAGAAGGTTACAATGGACATTTTGCTAAAACCTACAGTAAGAAATACATCTAAAATCTTGACAGAGTATAAACACACAAACATAAAAAATAAAAGTTTAATAGAATAAAACTTACCTTTACTAGGTAGAATGCTTTATACTCTATTTTAGTACAATTTATTTTTAAAAATACCTTTAGTAGCTAATACGTTTTCTTCCAGACTCAGTAATAGCTTGTATCCTACAATTTACAGACACTGAATGACTCCAATATGTGTGTCTCAATCCAATAGGACTTCTGCAGGCATTACTTAAAGACAGAGACTATTGATAAATGGATTCAATAAAAAGTACTCAATCACAATAAGCACACAGATTTATTGTAGCAGTAAAGATACTTGTTATTAAAATTTGAAATAATTAATAATCTAAAGGACAAATACATTTAATCTTTTGCTTATCCTTCCAAAAGTTCATTAATTTAAAATATAGTGAAAGTCGGCTTGATATAGGCAAGGTTCAATATTAAGGCCCTAGAAATGGATGAACAACAGTCATAAAGTTTACAAACCCAGGTGTTTTGCCAATCAAATTTAATACAGTATAAAAGAAAAATACTTGAACAAAACATCAAAATTTTTCTATTATTAAATTTCTCCAATATCTTATAAATTGTCACATTTTAGAGATGGTGTACTGATTAATTAGTGTACCGCCAAACTCCTCTGACCATGGGGATTCTCCAGGCAAGAATACTGTAGTGGGTTGCAAAGGGATCTTCCTGGTGCAGGTATAAAACTCAGGTCTCCCACACTTCAGGCAGATTCTTTGCCAGCTAAGTCACCAGGGATGACCAACAATACTGTAGTGGGTAGCCTCTCCCTTCTCCAGGGGATCTTTCTGACCCAGGAATTGAGCCAGGGTCTCATGCATTGCAGACAGATTATTAACTGCGCTACCAGGGAAGTCCAATTAAAATCCAATTTGTTAATGACAATGCCTATGTAGAAAATCCTGGATTTTACTCTCTTAATAGCCTGGGAAGTTTGTTTCCATTGTTGAATTTGAAACACATAAAATATCTGACAAAAAAGCATGTGATCCTGTTTAAAAATTCTTCTACAAAGCAAAAAAGCAGGCAACATGATGCTCCAAAAAAAAAAAAAAAAAGAGCAATACATTTTATTTTTTCTTATATATAGAAATGTCCATGACAATCTGTAGTGGATCAACAAAGCTTTAAGAACAATGAAATGCAGAGATGAGTCAAGTCCAACTTCTGTCCCAACTCAGGAAAATCCTCTCTAGAGCATCCTTTAGAGACGACTATTAGGAAATCAATGCTGCATATTCATTGGAAGGACTGATGCTGAAGCAAATGCCCTAATACTTTGGCCACTTGATGTAAAGAGCCAATTCACTGGGAAAGACCCTAATTCTGGGAAAGTTTGAAGGCAGGAGGAGAAAGGGGGGAAAGAGAAAGAGATGGTTGGATGGCATCACCAACTCCATGGACAAGAGTTTGAGTAAACTGCAGGAGGTGGTGAAGGGCAGGGAATACTGAAGCGCCGCAGTTCATGGGGCTGCAAAGCGTCAGGTACAATGTAGCAACTGAACAACTGTGTTAATTATGCTTTAAAGTTACCATCTTTCCTGCAAAAGTGTGGAGAAAAGTAGCAAAAGTAGGACTTTATGGTGACTGCTCTTTATATTGGAGCCAGACACTTATATATTTTAGAAAGATATTATTTTGAAGCATGTAAGGGGAAGCTCACTGCATCATCCAATACTCTGTTAAATGAGAGAGCTAAAAAAAAAAAAAAAACTAATAAAGCTTCTCTTAGCTCTTCCATGTTAGAAATACATTGTCTATAATGTTTTAGTGTATGACATTTTGAACAGGATATGGTAGAAAGATGACCTGACTTCTAATCAAAGTTTCAAATGGCTTGAGAGACTTATTTGTACGTGGTTTCATGCACTGTTATGATCATACACTTCATATATTTCATAAGAAATTGGAAGCTTTGATTTGCTCTTCAGGTATTAAGCTATAAAAAAGAAAGGTCTTTAATTCCTATTGATTTCAATAGTCAACACTGTAGGAATTAGTTCAACATTTTGATCACATATCCACAAACAGAGTTTAGCCCTGGTTCTCTTTTGCTCAGTCAAAAAAAAAAAAAAAAGATACAGTATTATTGATTCTTCCCAATTTATATTCATCAACTATATTTCCCATTCATAGTGTTGGTATATTATTTATATTTCAATTAATTATTTAACATTTTATTTAATTAAAATGTATATCATTGGTTTATTGTATTCACCATAATATGGGTATGGACCATACCCCAAATATCCATCTTTCTTTTTTGTAACATGTGCCAGTGTTATTGTGGTTCTATTCTTGCCTCCTTAAACAACTATTACATCCAGTGCGAGGAAGCAAATATTTATGTTACCATGAGCAATACTCAATATAGTGAAAAATCACTAAAACTATTACTTTTCAACACATATTAATCGGGGTTCTATCAGAAAAATGTAAACCACTCTGAATATTTAAAACTTAGAGCATTTAATTCAGAGAATGGACTGCAAAGATGATGGAAAAGTTGAAAAGAACAAGTGATGGTAAGACAACCCGACAGTTAGAATATTAGCACGCTACTACTACTCTGAGGATGGAAGANCACTCTGAATATTTAAAACTTAGAGCATTTAATTCAGAGAATGGACTGCAAAGATGATGGAAAAGTTGAGAAGAACAAGTGATGGTAAGACAACCCGACAGTTAGAATATTAGCACGCTACTACTACTCTGAGGATGGAAGAACAAATGGGCGAAGCAGTATACAGAAGCCCAAGCTGGTTATCCAGTGGAAGATGGAGCAAAGAGGTTCCAGTGGGAGATGGAGACACTGCTGAATACTGCCCGAAGCAATGTAGGAGGGGAGAAACACCTTGGCCTCTCACTCATATGTACTCCCATCTCCCAAAACTACCTACCACTGGACCACCACAGTCTGAAAACAGCTGACATGAAGAACGAGGGAATACAGCCTCAGGATTAGCTTCATTGTCTATCTCCAATAGCAGAATATAGCAGAAGGATAAAAGTTGGATCTGGTCAATAAGGCCCAGAAGTGTCACTTACAGGATATGAATAATTCTTCAAACATTTTGCAACTCAGGTATTTCAGAATTAATTTAGTTCATGAAGCTATTTAATAGTAAATTCAACTCTTTAAAATAAGTAGTTCATTAACATGCTTGTGCTCAAAGATTTGTACAACCACATTGGTTAATTAGTTCTTCTGGACTAAAAAGACTAGAAAAAATAAATCCATCTGGAAAATTTTAAAATGCTATGTTGTTTTTAATATAATGAATGATTATGTATTAATGTATCAAGTAGTGCCTCATGCTAATACAACAGTTCTACACATCACTACAGGTAACATTGTAGCATTGTATTCCATATTTTGGAGCATATTTTTTCAAAATGACTCAGCATGACCATCTATTACCCCTTCTCTTTTGAAAAGAATGAGAAAAACCTCAGAATTAAAAAAAAAAAAAAAACTGTTCAATAACACTATTCAACTATTCAAAAAGCATATAGGTTTTTAAATAATGCCTTAATGTTATAAATTGAAAATGCCTGTAGAGTTGAACAGTGTATTTGGAACACATACATAGGTAGGAATGACTTAACAGATGAGTTTGAAGAGCCTCTACAATTGAAGACACTCTTCAATGATATTCAAAAAGTATAATATAATCGAGGTATATTGCTATTGACAGTTCTGCATTCTTATACATCATTTACTTTCTTGTATCCAATAGCATGCATTTCAAAACAAAACTAATTTAATGTAGTCTAATCAAAAGGCAAATGAATTGAGCAAAGTCTGAGAAGTAATAAATACTTGTGATATCCATTTATAAATCTACTCATAAGTTTTGTGACTTCCAATGGAAATAGCTTCTATGTAAATGCACTCTATGTTCTGTGATTGAAGCAAAAGTCTTCTGCCCTATTATAATATCATTATTAGGATCTCATATAACTTTCACTGAAATCTATTGCATTAAAATGACAAAGTTATGTTCAACTTTGCTAACGTAAAAGAAGATATCACTTTTAAGAAAAGAATCTCTCTTCCTTCCTTTGATTAAAGGATGACAAGTAGAGAATAGGGTATTTTGAATTCATATCAGGATGGCAGCTTAAAATGTACAAAATTCATAGACGAGTTGAAGTAGAAACAGATGAAAGAACTCGCTTAGAAATGACATGTCTTTTTAAAAACTGGAGGATATAAATGAGGTTGTTCCTTGTATTGTCTCAAAAGAATATTAAACGTTTTTGGACATGTCGACATAACTGTATTTGATTCATATCAGGATGGCAGCTTAAAATGTACAAAATTCATAGACGAGTTGAAGTAGAAACAGATGAAAGAACTCGCTTAGAAATGACATGTCTTTTTAAAAACTGGAGGATATAAATGAGGTTGTTCCTTGTATTGTCTCAAAAGAATATTAAACGTTTTTGGACATGTCGACATAACTGTATTTGTTAAGAAGGTAAGAATAAAGTGACTGATTCACATTAAAGCAGCTGCAAAACTACAAAAAAAAAAAAAAAGAAAAAGAAGAAGTCATCTGAAATTTATGTATTAAGCCAGAGCAGAGTTACGTTCCCCTTGGTTTTCTAGATCTAGAAACACTGGGTCCTAATGCATGGCCAGTGTGGTTCTGGAATGTCCTGTTCTTTGCTACATCACCTGATGAAACATCAACTCAGATCTTCCAGGTACTACAAAATATAATTTGAAGACTAGAGAAAAAGTTCATTTTTCCATATACAGATTAACAAGGTCAATTAAGTATAAAATATCAATAACTAGTAAATGTGGTAGCAATCTAATATCTAGTATCTCAAAATTTAGTGAAAATGTTAATTTGTATTGGTAGCAAATTACAATGTGCTCCAGACATCCATGCATTTATTTAAAGTAAGGGAGGTACCAAGTGTTATTGTATTGAATAGATGCATCATTAAATACTCCAACAAGAATGTCCAAATATCTCAAGTGAATCCTTCAGAGATTTATCAGTGAATATCATTATTAGACATAAGGGACATTTTGGCATTTAATATATTGCTTCACTAACCTTAAGAGGCAAAGTTAAAATGATAAGAATGTTGAAATTATTAAATGGAACTTCATTATAAGTCTTCTAATCCAAACAGAGAAGGTGATTTATAGAATGATAGGTACAGTTGGATCACAGAATGGATTCCCTTTTGTATGATAGCAAAATGTAAGAAGAGGTTTGCTTTTCTTGATTCTTTTCTCTAAAACAGACACTCTGGCATTTAGGAGATAGAAATGTATCATTTGACCTTTAAACTTCTGCTTCATTAATGTAACCACAAGCAACAGAGTCACTGATTGACACATTTGCACTTTCAGGCCTTTAGCACTTAAAGTTATTTGATAACTGTTATGCCACTATTTGCTTTTTATGAGATACTTGGAGGAATATGTTACATTAAAAATAGAGTAAAATATGTAAAGCTTAATAAACAATATCACATAATTCAGTAAAGTGTTCTCTTGAGTACTAGATTTCTGTACTTTGATGTGAAGGCGTGTTTGTATGAGGGAAGATTTTGGGTGTTTTTGTTTTGTTTTCTAATGAATTAGATAACTACACCAAATAAAATTCCAAGTATCCAAAGTGAAAACATAAACTATAACTCTGTGACATTACTTTTGATTAAAAATATCTCACCTGACTTACACTCAAATAGTCATTAAGCTCTTCTGTACTGGTCTATGAACAGAGTAAATACCAGTTGCAGGAAAAATAACTGATGCAATTTAACATGTTTTTAAGAGAGAGAGAGTTTCTTGTAACTATATATGTTAAAAGTGTTTAAAACTTATGGTCAATGTAAAAAGATAAAAAATGGTATCAGTCCCTAGAGAATTCTAGAATTACTGTAAACTAATTACTTTGAGTAAAAAGTAATGCGGATCAGATTTGTTTCATACAGCAAAAAAGAAAAAGAAAAAAGATTCTGTTTATTTTTTTAAGAAAACTGTAATTGGTTAGAAACATTATTCAAAAGAAACAGAGATACCATTCTCTTTAAAAAGTTTAAAAATCAAAAGTTCTCTAAACTAAGATATGACAAAATTCAGGATACAGCATATAAATGGATGAGATAGGTGCACACAAGTAAACAAGGACTGCACCAAACCAACAAAACTGGGAAAATATTGCTGCCGCTAGTTAGAGAAGCTTCACTATTGGCAGCAATGAGTGAACTAAACATAGGTCTCCTAGAAGCAGACCATGAGTTCAGCTATTTTAATTAGCCATAGTATTCATTAGATTATTCTTTAAAAGCAAAACACACAAGATATACCATCAAGAGACAAGCAGTCTATCAAATCCTTTAGATTGAAAATGTTAATGCTCATTACAAATAGGCAATATGCTACTACAATTATATAGATTGCAGTTCATATGTATTTGCAGGCTCTAAAGACAGCACTTCATCCTTACCACTGTTGTTTAAACTTCCAAAACAAACTTAATATAAAGAATATCACCAAGGGTTTAACTTATATCCTCAGCGTGACCAAAAGTTCATCTCTTTTATCAGCAATGCGAGGTATTTTACTGACAAAACTGTTACTTTTGTACACATCCAGTAGCATTGTGTTTACAGTAGAGATATACACTATAAACTAGTATCTATTAGAAACTGTAACAGTATTCTACATTAATTTGGACTCATAGGCATGTTTAAGAAGGTGTAAATCATTTACCACACCCAGATCTAAGATAATTAAATTTACAATATATTGCATGTTTCAAATAAAAATAGCCCTCTCTGTTTCACCTTAAACATGCCACATACACTGATTTTCTGCAATCTGTACTTATAAGCCAACTACCACCCAGTGGAGAGAAAGAATATCTTTCAGGGAGATTTCAGGATGTATGTCAGGTGGGGGTGTCACAGGCAGAAGCACTGCTGATCATCAATATATATTTTCACAGGAGAAGAAACATTACTAGACTCTTACAGCAATGTTGTTTATAGATAAAATTAGGCTATGGATGTTCATTAGTGACAAAACATTTCAATGCCCAAGCTTGGGGAAAAGAAGGGAAGAGTGAGAAAAAGGAGCAAGACTTAAAATGCAAAAAGGGAGGAAAAGGGAAAGATGAGGGGATAGAAAGTAGCAAAGAGAGGGAGACTGTGTGTATACATGTGTGAGTGACAATGTGTAACACTGAAGGAGGGAGCAGGTGCCCTTTTAGAGAGTAAAAGAGAATCTGAATGTGAAAGTGGTTGTTAGGGAGAGTAGGGAAGTGCCAGCATGTATGAGAATGTGAAACAGAGAATATGTCAGGGAGTGTGGTTATGAAAACGAGATTTGTGAGAGTGAGAAAATGGAACTGTAAAGGGTCAGAGGGAGCACACATGTGTGTGTGACAGGGATGGGGAACAATATGGGGAAAGAGATGGGAAATGTGAGTCAAGAGAGAGAGACCCAGAAGTCAAGCTCGCAGAACGGGGATATTAATGAGAAAGAAAAATGAAGCATGGAGAAAGGTAACGAATGGAAGAAAGTGTATTAAATAAAGGATCAGAAATTAGAGTGGTGGAAATGAAAAAGAAAACATGAGGTGAAAAAAGAATGGGAGAAAAAACAGAAAGAGCAATACAAAGAGGTAATGGATGGAAAAGAGTAAGAAGGAGGGGAATTAGGGAAAAAAAAACGAAGGAAGGAAAAAAAGGGGGGCGGGGGGACAAAGCGATAAAAGGAAAGATAGAAAACTGAAAAGGGAGAAACTGAGCCTAAGTGTCCAAGTGAGAGGGAAAATACATGGGAGCAGGGAGCCAGCAGTTGGAAAAAGTCGCTTAGGTTACAGTAAAATAGAAACAAACCTGATAAACTTGTCAGACTCTCCAAGAGTACCCCAGGACAGTAAAACAGGGACCTTGTGAACTGAGTTTCCAAGTGGCACCGGCCCCTCCTAAGCCTCACACTTCACTCATCTCAGGGCTACTAGGCGTTCCGGCAAAGTGCTTAAGCATCACCAGTCCTGTTTGCCACCTGCCCCGGAGTAAAGGGGCCACGGCTCCAGGCAGAATCAGCACCTGGACTTCCTGAAATGCGGTCTTTTGATAGAGATCACCACCAGCATCTTTACTTGGTTTAAAAAGACGGCAAGAAAGGTGGAGAGACAGACAGACAGATTGAGACAAGTACGAAAAGCACGACGTTCCTCCTACCTAAGCACCGCCGTGTCCCCTTTTCTGACCATCATGTTGTCCACAGCCGCCCAGGGGAAGTCCACACTCTGTCCAGCCGGGAGGCAGGAGGGCAGCAGGCAGCACAGGCTGAGGAGCACCGCCGCCAGCCACTGGTTCGAGCAACAAGCACCCTGCACCAACAGCATCATGTCCATCCCTGCTAGGGCTGCTCACTCTCCAGCAGCTTTCAGCTCGCACTCCCCCACCCCCTGGTGCTGGCGAGTCTTCCCAGGAACCAGGCGGCGCGCCACGGGATTTTTTTTTCCCCCTTCTTCTTTTTTCCCCCTTCTTCTTCTTCTTCCTTTTTTTTTTTTTTAATATTTTTAATTTGGTGGGTGGGTGGGTTTCTTTTCTTTCTCCCCGCGCCCACCTAGTTGTTGGGTGTTGTTTCTCTCTTTTGCCTCCCCTCCTCCTTTTTGCTTTCCCTCCCTCCCTCCCCTCCCACCCCCTAGCACCAC
>SJYX01020133.1:173946-194727 GCA_006410675.1 Oreotragus oreotragus
TCATTGGAAAAGACTGATGCTGGGAGGGATTGGGGGCAGGAGGAGAAGGGGACGACCGAGGATGAGATGGCTGGATGGCATCACTGACTCAATGGACGTGAGTCTGAGTGAACTCCGGGAGTTGGTGATGGACAGGGAGGCCTGGCCTGCTGCGATTCATGGGGTCGTGAAGAGTCGGACACGACTGAGCAACTGAACTGAACTGAACTGAATGACTAACAATGTTGGCTGTCTTTTCATGTACTTGTTTACCATCCTTGTAATATCTTCAGTGAAATGTCTCCTCATGGCTTTTGCCCATTTTCTAATTGAATCTGTTTGCTTTTCTAACTGTTAAGTTTGATTTTTTTTTGAATATTCTAGATATGAATCCTTTATCAGATAATATGGTTTGCAAATGTTTTTCCCAGAATATATTTTTCTTTCTTTTTGTGTCTGTTTTCTTAAATGGCTTATAACATTGTTTGTTTTATGTGTAAATATTATATTTTGACCTCTCTGTACACTACAGTGTGTTTATCTTCCAAGGTTTAATTTCTACCCATTAGCATAAAGTTGACCCCAGTTATTTATTTTGCTCTCCTACCACATCCCTTACCTTCTGGTAACCACTATTCTGTTCTCTGTATCTATATATTTGTTTTTTATTTAGCTTTTTTTTTTTTTTTTTTTTTTTTTTTTACCTTTTTTTTAAACCTTTTGTCTTTTTTTTTTTTTTTTTTTTTACTGTAAAAGTGAAACATGACATAATGAATTAAAACAGTATAATGACTANCCTGTCTCTTATACACATCTAGATGTGTATAAGAGACAGATTCTGTTCTCTGTATCTATATATTTGTTTTTTATTTAGCTTTTTTTTTTTTTTTTTTTGTATTCCACCTATGACTGAAACCATGTGGCATTTGTCTTTTCTGTATGACTTATTTCACTTGGCATAGTCCTTCTAGGCCCATCTATGTTGTTGCAAATGCCAAATTGTTGCAAATTTCCTCTATGTTGTGACTGTATGACAGAATTTCATTATATTTGTATGTGTTTGCCTGGTAGCTCAGTGGGTAAAGAATGCACCTGCCATGCAGGAGATCCCGGCTTGATTCCTGGGTGGGGAAGATCCCTTGGAGAAGGGATAGGCTACCCACTCCAGTATTTTTGGGCTTCCCTGGTGGCTCAGATGGTAAATAATTTGCTTACAATGTGAGAGACCTGGGTTCTATCCCTGGATTGGGAAGATCCCCTGGAGGAGGGCATGAAACTCCATTACAGTATTCTTGCATGGAGAGTCCACATGAACAGGGGAACCTGGTGGGCTATATGGTGTTGCAAAGAGTCAGACACAACTGAGTGATGAAGCACAGCACACACACACACATACACACAATCACAGAATTTTTATTCATTCATTGTAGATGGGAACTTAAGTCCTTTCCATGTCTTGTCTACTGTAAGTCACACTGTAATGAATATAGAGGTGCATGTGTCTTTTCAAATTAAAAAAAAATAAATATCAAGAAGCAGATTAGCTGGGTAATATTTTTTTGAGAAATCTCCATGCTGTTTTCCAGTGAATACACTAATTCATATTCCCATCAATGATATACAACAATTCCCTTTCTCTACATTTTCTCCAACATGTTTTATTTCCTTTTTATGACAGCAGCCATTCTAGTAAATGCAAAATGACATTTTGTGGTTTTGATTTGGACTTCTGTAATAATTAATGGTGTTGAACATCTTTGCATGTGCCTGTTTAAGTCTCTTGTGTCTTCTTTGTAGAAATTTGTGTTCAGCTCCTCTGCAAATTTTTTAATGAAGGTTGTTTTTTGGTATGAAGTTGTGTGAGTTCTTGATATTTTTAGGTATTAACCCCTTATCAGATATACCATTTGCAAATATCTTCTTCCATTCAGTGCACTGTCTTTTCATTTTGTTGATTGTTTCCTTTCTTTTACAGAAACTTTTAGTCTGATGTAGTCCCATTTGTTTATTTTTATTTTCTTTCCCAAACTCAAAGAGAAACATCCAGAAATATATTTCTAAGACTGATGTCAAAGAGTGTACTGCCTATGTTTGCTTATAGGAGATTTCTGGTTTCAGGTCATATATTCAAATTATAACAAATTTTGACTTGATTTTTGTGTATTGTAAGAGATGGTGGTCTAGTTTCACTCTTTTGCATGTGGCTATCCAGTTTTCCCAACAACATTTGCTGAAGACTGTATCCTTTCTCCCATGTTTTTCCTTTGCTCCTTTATCATAAATTAATTATCCATATATGTGTGTGGGTTTATTTCTGGTCTCTAATTTCTGTTTCGTTGATCTATGTATCTACTTTTCTGCTAATAAAATGTTGTTTTAATTACTATAGTTTTATCATATATTTTGAAATCAGTGAATGTGATATTTCCAGCATTGTTCTTTATATCAGGGTTGCTTTGGCTATTCAGAATCTTTTGTAGTTCTATATAAATTATAGAATGCTTTTGTTCTATTTCTATGCAAATTGTTATTGAGATTTTGATAGGGATTGCACTGAATGTTTATTTTACTTTAGGTAATATGATTGCTGGGAGAAATATCAATAACCTCAGATATGCAGATGACCCACCCTTATGGCAGAAAGTGAAGAGGAGTTAAAGATCCTCTTGATGAAAGTAAAAGAGGAGAGCGAAAAAGTTGGCTTAAAGCTCAACATTCAGAAAACAAAGATCATGGCATCCGGTCCCATCACTTCATGGGAAATAGATGAGGAAACATGGAAACAGTGTCAGACTTTATTTTTTTGGGCTCCAAAATCACTGCAGATGGTGACTGCAGCCATGAAATTAAAAGACGCTTACTCCTTGGAAGGAAAGTTATGACCAACCTAGACAGTATATTCAAAAGCAGAAATATTACTTTGCCAACAAAGGTCCATCTAGTCAAGGCTATGGTTTTTCCAGTGGTCATGTATGGGTGTGAGAGTTGGACTGTGAAGAAGGCTGAGCACCAAAGAATTGATGCTTTTGAACTGTGGTGTTGGAGAAAACTCTTGAGAGTCCCTTGGACTGCAAGGAGATCCAAACAGTCCATTCTGAAGGAGATCAACCCTGGGATTTCCTTGGAAGGAATGATGCTAAAGCTGAAACTCCAGTACTTTGGCCACCTCATGCAAAGAGTTGACTCATTGGAAAAGACTCTGATGCTGGGAGGGATTGGGGGCAGGAGGAGAAGGGGACGACAGAGGATGAGATGGCTGGATGGCATCACTGACTCGATGGACGTGAGTCTGAGTGAACTCCGGGAGCTGGTGATGGACAGGGAGGCCTGGCGTGCTGCAATTCATGGGGTCGCAAAGAGTCGGACACGACTGAGCGACTGAACTGAACTGAACTGAANAGGAGAAGGGGACGACAGAGGATGAGATGGCTGGATGGCATCACTGACTCGATGGACGTGAGTCTGAGTGAACTCCAGGAGATGGTGATGAACAGGGAGGCCTGGCGTGCTGCGATTCATGGGGTCACAAAGAGTCGGACATGACTGAGCGACTGAACTGAACTAATATGATTGTTAAACATGCTAATTCGTCTAATCCATAAGCACAAAATGTATTTCCATTTCTTCTCCAGTTTCTTTCAACAGTATTTTATAGTTTTCAGTGTATAAGTCTTTCATTTCCTTAGGAAATTTATTCCTAGATATTTTATTCTTTTATTATGATTGTAAATGAGATTGGTTTTTAATTTCTCTTTCTGCTTGTTCACTGTTAGTATATAGAAACACAGTGGATTTTTATGTATTGATTTTTTGCTCCACAACTTTCCTTGCTTATTATATTTCTAATAGTATTTTGGTACAGTGTTTAGAGATTTTATATATATAATTATGTCTTCAAAAAACAGTGAAAATTTTACTTCCATTTTTCCAATTTGAGTGCCTTTTATTTCTTTTTCTTGCCTACTTCCCCTGGCTACGATTTCCAGTACTATATTGAATAAGTATTCTTGTCTTGTTGCTCATACTAAAGGGATATCTTTAGGTTTTTCACAATTGAGTATGGTTTTAGCTGTGATATTCTTGTATCTGGCCTTTATTATATTGAACTATGTTCCTTCTATTGGAGAAGGTAATGGCACCCCACTCCAGTACTCTTGCCTGGAAAATCCCATGGACAGAGGAGCCTGGTGNTGCTCATACTAAAGGGATATCTTTAGGTTTTTCACAATTGAGTATGGTTTTAGCTGTGATATTCTTGTATCTGGCCTTTATTATATTGAACTATGTTCCTTCTATTGGAGAAGGTAATGGCACCCCACTCCAGTACTCTTGCCTGGAAAATCCCATGGACAGAGGAGCCTGGTGGGCTGCAGTCCATGGGGTCGTCAAGAGTCGGACATGACTGAGCGACTTCACTTTCCCTTTTCACTTTAATGCATTGGAGAAGGAAATGACAACCCACTCCAGTGCCTGGAGAATCCTAGGGACGGGGGAGCCTGGTGGGCTGCCATCTATGGGGTTGCACAGAGTTGGACACAACTAAAGCGACTTAGCAGCAGCAGTAGCATGTTCCTTCTATAACTGTTTTATTCAGTGCTTTTTAAAAAAATTTTAAATAAATGCTAAATCTTATCAAATGCTTTTATTGTATCTATTGACATAATGATACAATTTTTATCTTTCATTTTGTTAATGTGGTATATCATGTGATTTACACGTATTGAACCATCCTTGTTTCCCTGGAATAAATCCTACTTGTTTGTGATATATGATCTTTTTAATATATTGTTGTTTTTAGTTTGCTAATATTTGTTGAGGATTTTTGCATCTACATTCATCATAAATATCTGGTGTAATTTTCTTTTCTTCTTCTTCTTTTTTTTTTGAGTTGTCTTTCTCTGATTTTGATATCAGAGTAATGTTGACCTCATAAAATGAGTTAGGAAGAGCTCCTTCCTTTTCAGTTTTTAATTCTTCCTTTGATTTTTTTAAAGCTTCTTGATGAAAGTGAAGGAGGAGAGCGAAAAAGTTGGCTTAAAGCTCAACATTCAGAAAACGAAGATCATGGCATCTGGTCCCATCACTTCATGGGAAATAGATGGGGAAACAGTGGAAACAGTGTCAGACTTTATTTTTGGGGGCTCCAAAATCACTGCAGATGGTGACTGCAGCCATGAAATTAAAAGACGCTTACTCCTTGGAAGAAAAGTTATGACCAACCTGGATAGTATATTCAAAAGCAGATACATTACTTTGCCGACTAAGGTCCGCCTAGTCAAGGCTATGGTTTTTCCTGTGGTCATGTATGGATGTGAAATTTGGACTGTGAAGAAAGCTGAGCACTGAAGAATCGATGCTTTTGAACTATGGTGTTGGAGAAGACTCTTGAGAGTTCCTTGGACTGCAAGGAGATCCAACCAGTCCATTCTGAAGGAGATCAACCCTGGGATTTCTTTGGAAGGAATGATGCTAAAGCTGAAACTCCAATACTTTGGTCACCTCATGCGAAGAGTTGACTCATTGGAAAAGACTCTGATGCTGGGAGGGATTGGGGGTGGGAGGAGAAGGGGACGACCGAGGATGAGATGGCTGGATGGCATCACGGACTCTATGGACGCGAGTCTGAGTGAACTCCGGGAGATGGTGATGCACAGGGAGGTCTGGCGTGCTGCGATTCACGGGGTCGCAAAGAGTCGGACACGACTGAGCAACTGAACTGAACTGACTGAACTCAATAGTTGTTCAGTAGCATGTTGTTTATTATACAAATATTTTTGATTCTCCAACTTTCTTCTTGTAGTTGATATCTAGGTCATACCATGGTGATCTGAAAAGATCTTTGAAATTATTTTATGCTTAAATTCACTGAGATTTGTTTGTGTCTCAACATATGATCTATCCTTGAGAATGTTCCATGTGTACTTAAGCAGAATATATATTCTATTATATTTGTATGGAATGTTCTGTATAAATCTGTTAAGTTCATCAAGTTTAATGTTTCATCTAAGAGCACTGTTTCCGTATTGACTTTTGCTCTGAATGACCTATCAATTGATATAAAGGAGGTGTTAAATTTCCTATTATTATTATATTGCTGTCAGTTTCTCACTTTAGGTCTGTTAATCATTGCTCTGTCGATTTTGGTGTTCCTTAATAAGGCATATGAATAACTATTATGTCTACTTGATGAATTGTCCCCTTTATCATTATATTATGTCCATCTTTGTCTCTTGTTACTTTTTTGGCTTGAAGTATATTTTTTCCTGAAATGAGTTGGCTACACCCACTTTCTTTTGTGTGTCGTTTGCTTGAAGTATATAATTTTCCATACCTTCACTTTCAGCTCATGTTTTTCTTTAGAGTGGAGGTGAGTCTTTGGTAGGCAGCATANATTATATTATGTCCATCTTTGTCTCTTGTTACTTTTTTGGCTTGAAGTATATTTTTTCCTGAAATGAGTGTGGCTACACCCACTTTCTTTTGTGTGTCATTTGCTTGAAGTATATAATTTTCCATACCTTCACTTTCAGCTCATGTTTTTCTTTAGAGTGGAGGTGTGTCTTTGGTAGGCAGCATATAATTGGGTCTTTTTTTTTTCTTAATCAACCCAGCTATTCTTTGTCTTTTGGTTAATTAATTAAGTTTACTTATCATTGATACATGAGAACTTTGGTTCTGCCATTTTTCCTTTTTCTCATTCCTCTATATCTCCATTGTTTCTTCTTCATTGTGTTTCTGTCATCAAAACTATCAGTTTGATGTTTTTTACAAGATTGATTTCAGTTTCCTCTTCCTTATGTTTTGTAATTCTCCTCGAGATTATGATTTATGTTTTGTTGTCCCCATGAGCTCTATATAAAACATCTCAGATGAAATAACCCTATTTTTTGCTGATAGCATCTTCTCTTCATTTGTCTATATGAGTTTTCTTCTTTTCCTCTTCTGTTCATGCTCTTTTGTCTCAAGTTATCCCTTTTTATGTTGTAAGTTCATAACAATTATGTTATTTTTATTTAATTTTCCCTTTAAACTTTATGCTATAAATAGATGTTTAAAAACTTATTCTGATATGAAGTTGTGAAGTTGTAAAGTTCTGATTCTGTCTATTCATCATCTTCTTCAAAGTTTTGTGTGCTTTCACCTTTTGTTTCACGTAGAAAAGCTCCTTTCATCCCATCTTATCATGTGTTGATGAACTCCCCATAGCTTTTGTTTGCCTAGGAAAGCCTTTATTTCTCCTTCATACATAAATGATATCTTTGTTCTATAGAATATTTTTGTCTGACAGTTATCTTTCAGTACATTGAGTATGTCAGTTCTCTCTTTTCTGGTTTATAGTGTTACTTCTGAGAAAACTGCTGATAGCCTAATAGGGATTCCTTTGTAAATTACTATCCTTTATCCTCTGGCTGCCTTTAAAATTGTTTCTTTGTCATTAATGTTTGACAATTTTAACATAATGTATCCTGGAGCATTTTTTTTTTTTTTTTTGCATTGAGATAATCAGGAGTTTTCTTAGCTTCATGAACTTGTATCCAGTTCCTTCTTGAGGTTTGAGAAGTTCTCAGCTTCTTTATAAACTCTTGGATTCTTTCTCCCTTTCATCTCCTGGTAGTCTCAGTGTACTAATGTTGCCCTTTCTAATAGAGTCAGCATTTTTTGCAGAATTTCTTCCTTTTTTATTTTTATTTTTAGAATTTAAAGTTTATATTCTTTATAGTTTAAGTTATTGACTATATTTTCTGTGTTGTACAATGTAGCTTTGTAACTTACTTTATACATAATATTTTATGTCTCTTCTTTTTTTAGATATTAATTCTCTCTTTTCTAGCTGTATCATTTCTAGATTTCTATATTCAAGCTAACTAATTCTCTCTTCTACACAGTCGGCCCTATTTTTTAATGCTTTCTAATTCATTCTTCATTTTGTTTATTGAGTTTTTCAGCCATATAATTTCATCTTTATTCTTTTTAGAGTTTTTATCTCTTTGGTGAAGTGTTCTTTTTGTTTATTCATTACATTCCTAAGTGTATTGTTCTAACTTTCTCAATTATCGTTTGGCTCATTAATTTCTATGACAGCTCTTTTGAATTCTCTGTCGATAGATCACAATATTCAGTGACTTGAAATTCAATTTCTGGGGAATTACAATTTTCTTTTGTGATACTGTCTTTCTTCATGGTGCTTGATGAGATGTTACTCTGTTGGTGCATTTGAAATAGTGAGTTCCTTTTGGCTAGTACACTTGGTGAAGGAAATGTCAACCCACTCCAGTATTCTTGCCTGGAAAATACCATGGACAGGGGAGCCTGGCAGGCTATAGTCCATGGGGTTGCAAAGAGTTGGACTCAACTGAATGACTAACACACACTTTTAATGAGCACCTTTCTTCTTGAGGCAAAGCTTTTCTTTTTTTTTACTTGATTCTAAAGGTTTAACAGGTCAGCAGTTAGAGGCCTTTCTTTGTTTTCCAGTAGGTGGCACTATAGTACACGTTTTTAGTTTCTCCTACCTGTGCTTCCACTGGTTATTCTTGAGAGGAGGCACTTTCCTCCCGCCATCCATCTGTCAGAGGTGTCAGCTGATGCCCTTGTCTCTGCGCCTTTGGAATTACTGGGGCTTCGGTGTTGCTAGCACAACTGATGACATCTTTTGGGGACAGGAGTGGTGGGTGTTTCCACGATATCTAGGGTTTCCTGGATAGCAGGCTCCACTGCCACAGGAGAAGGAACGATAGAGGATGAGATGGTTGGATGGCATCACTGACTCAATGGACATCAGTCTGAGCAAATTCCAGGAGATAGTGAAATACAGGGAAGCCTCGAGTGCTGCAATCATGGGGTCACAAAGAGTCAGAAATGACTGAGCAACTGAACAAGCAACAACTGCCACAGGGGAAAGGGAAGACTGAGGGTGAAGCTGGGGTTGCAAGTATCCTTTCTGTGACCAGGTTGTCTAGTTTTGGGGTGCCACCACCGTAGGTTGGGAGGACAAGTCACAGACACCAACTGAAATGACAGGGTCACAGGCCACACTGCCACTGCTCTCTGATTCCCTGGGGCGAGGAGGCTAGTGACATGTGCAGTGTCTCCCCTGATGCTATTAGATTCCCTGAGGCTGTGAACTTAACCTTTGTGTTAGGGTGTCCGGGATCACGTACACTACCTCCTCTGTTCCCAGGTTGACCCCTCCAGTATATGATCCAACCCACTCACCCTTACGTGTTTAGATGTGTGCAGTTTTCTGGTGTCCTAGTGTTCGGGACAGAGATACTTTTGTTGAATTATCAATGGTTTACTCGTAGACTGAAGGGAGTAGACAAAGGGAGCATCACAATCACTATACTTTTCATCTTAATCATAAGGATTTTCTTAAAGTGAAAGTTTTTTTTCATTTTAATGAAGTTTAGTTTATTATCATTTTTAAAATTTTATGGATCCTTCTTGTGGTATTGTACCTAAGAACTCTTACCAAGCACTAGGTCCTATAGATTTTCTACTATGTATCCTTCTAAAAGTTTTTGGATTTCAGTCTAAATCTGTGATTCAAGTCAATAGTTATATAAGCTGTGAGGCTAAAGTTAAGACCCTTTTAAAAAAAATTTGCTTACAGATATTGTTATTCAAATTTACTTAAATTTACTTAAAGTAAATTACTCAACATTTGTTAAAAAGGATATACATTCTGCATTGGATTATTTTTGCACTTAAAAAAAAAATCAGTCCTGTGGGACTGTTTCTGGATTCTCAGTTTTGTTCAATTGATCTGTGTCTATCCCTCCACCATTATTGTTATTACAAATGTATAAGTCTTCAGATGAAGCAACTCTCTCACTTTAATTCTTTTTTATCAAAATTATTTTAGCTATTCTAGTTCCTTTGCTTTCTTATGTATTAATACATTTTGGAATAATTTGCAGATATACATAAACTATTATTAGGATTTTGATGACAATCTGGGGGACTTGATCTTTTTACTATGTAGAGACTTTCAGTCCGTGAACATGACATATCTCTCCATCCCTTAGAACTTCTTTGAGTTCTTGCAACAACATTGGCTAGTTGTTTGTTTACTTAGATTTAAATCTAAGTATGTTACTTTTATTTTAAACAATTTTATCTGACAATGCATATTTAATTTCAGTTTCCATATATCCATTGATAGTATATAGAAATACAACTGATTTGTTTAAATTTTGATCTTGTATGTTATAACTATTCCTATTCCCTTCACGAAGAGTAACTAAAGAGCCTCTTGATGGGGGTGAAGAAGGAGAGGGAAAGCGATGGCTTAAAACTAAGTATTAAAAAAAATTAAGATCATGGCATCTGGCCCCATTACTTCATGGCAAATAGAGGAGGAAATGGTGGAAGTAGTGACATATTTCCTTTTCTTGAGCTCTAGAATCACTGTGGATGGTGACTATAGCCATGAAATCAGAAGATGATTGCTTCTTGGGAGGAAAGCTGTGACAAACCTAGATAATGTATTGAAAAGCAGAGACATTACTCTTCCAACAAAGGTCCATAGAGTCAAGGCTATGGTCTTCCCAGTGGTTACATACAGTTGTGAGAGCTGACTGTAAAGAAGGCAGAACTTCGAAGAATTGATGCGTCTGATCTGAGGTGCTGGAGAAGACTCCTGAGAGTCTCTTGGGCAGCAGGGAGATCAACCAGTCAATCTTAAGAGAAATAAACCCTGACTACTCCTTGGAAGGACTGATTTTGAAGCTGAAACTCTAGTATTTTGGTCATCTGATGTGAACAGCTGACTAATTGGAAAAGTCTCTGATGCTGGGAAAGATTGAGGGCAAAAGAAGAGGGCGTCACAGGATGAGATGGCTGGATGGCATTACCAATGCAATGGACATGAACTTGGGCAAATTTTTGGAGTTGGTGAGGGACAGAGAGGCCTGGCATGCTGAAGTTCATGGAGTTACAGAGTCAGACACGACTGGGTGACTGAACAACAAAGCTATAACTGAACTCACTTATTCTAAGATACTTGTTTTTTACATTTCTTGAAATTTTCAATATAGACTGTTATTTTATCTACAAATAGGGACAATTTTCAACTTTATCCTTTCTATTCATTCTGTATATCTTTCATTCTCTTTTATTTATTTTGCCTTATTATGATGACTAGGACTTCCAGTACTATATTGAATTGCAGTAGTGAGTGTGGACATCCTTCTCTTAGTCCCAGTCTTTGGGTAAAAGCATCAGTCTTTTACTATATTAGCTATAGGATCTTTTCAGTAAATATTCTATATCAAATTGAGAAAGTTTTATGCTATTCTCAGTTTTGTGCAGTATCACAAATGGTTGTTCAGTTTAGTTGAATGCTTTTTCTGCATCAGTTGATGTCTAGTGATTTCTTTTTTTTGTAGTCTATTCATATGGAGGATTACATGATTGTGTTTCAAATACTGACCAAGTCATTTTCCTTTTTTCTATAAAGTGTTGTTAGATGGGTGTTATAGTTTCTAACTATAATTTTTGATTTGTCTATTTCTCCTTTTAGTTCTGTTAGTTTTTGGTTAATACGTTTTAGAATTGTTTTGTTGGAACTGCTATATTTTCTTAATGGATTGGCACTTTTCTCCTTAAGAAATGTTTCTCTGTCTCTCTGTCTCTGGTGATTTTCTTTGCTCTTATGTCTATTTCATTTGAATAGAGCCCCTTCTTCTTTTGTTTGGTTCATGTTCTCATGACATATTTTTTTCTTTTTCTTTTACCTTCAGCCAACCTATATTATTACATTCAAGGTGACTTTCTTACAGAATATATATAGTTGGGTCATTTTTTTAATCCACATTATTAATCTACATTGTTTAATTGATGCATTTAGACCATTTACATTTAATTTACTGATGTAGGAATCAAGATATATTCTACTACTTTTTGGTTTTGTTTTGTTTTTTGCTTAATTTTTCTGTTTACTTTTTCCTGCCTTACAGTGGGTTATTTTGCACTTTTTAGAATTGCATTTTGATTTAGTATAATACATTTTAGTTTATTTGTATAGCATTTTAGTGGTTATTTGGGATGTTACACTTTATATGGCAAACTTGTCACAGTCTACTAATTTCAACATGTTACCATTATAAGCAAAGTGTAGAAACCTTGCCTCTCTTTAAATCCATTCAGTCTCCCCATTTATAGTATAACTGCCTTCAGTATTTCTTCTTCATATATTGAGAGCCACATCAGATGGTAAGTTTTACTTCAACAATCAATATAATTTAGAAAACAAAATATGAGAATGAAAGTTTATTATATTTACACATGTATTTGTTCTTTGTTCCTTCCTGATGGAAATAAACTCTTATTTTTTCTTCATCTGAGAATACCTTGATTTTCTGTTTATTACTGAAGTATATTTTTGCTGGTGATAGAATTCTGAGTTGACGGTTGTCCACTTTAGCACTTGAAAAATTTGCCACTTGTTTCAGGACTCCATGGTTTCTGAGGAGATATCTGATTTCATTCAAATTGTTTTTCTCCCACAGGCAAAGTGTTATTTTTCATGGGATATGTTAAAAATAATTTATTTTGTTTTAGTTTTTGAAAGTTTTACTGTAGTTTGTCTTCTATGGGGCTTGACCTGTTTGGGGTTTGCTAATAAAGCTCAACATTCAGAAAACGAAGATCATAGCATCTGGTCCCATCACTTCATGGGAAATAGATGGGGAAACAGTGGAAACAGTGTCAGACTATTTTGGGGGGCTCCAAAATCACTGCAGATGGTGACTGCAGCCATGAAGTTAAAAGACGCTTACTCCTTGGAAGAAAATTTATGACCAACCTAGATAGCATATTCAAAAGCAGAGACATTACTTTGCCAGCAAAAGTCCGTCTAGTCAAGGCTATGGTTTTTCCTGTGGTCATGTATGGATGTGAGAATTAGACTGTGAAGAAAGCTGAGCGCTGAAGAATTGATGCTTTTGAAGACTCTTGAGAGTCCCTTGGACTGCAAGGAGATCCAACCAGTCCATTCTAAAGGAGATCAGCCCTGGGATTTCTTTGGAAGGAATGATGATAAAGATGAAACTCCAGTACTTTGGCCACTTCATGCAAAGAGCTGACTCATTGGAAAAGACCCTGATGCTAGGAGGGAATGGGGGCAGGAGGAGAAGGGGAAAACAGAGGATGAGATGGCTGGATGGCATCACTGACTCGATGGATGTGAGTTTGAGTGAACTCTGGGAGTTGGTGATGGACAGGGAGGCCTGGAGTGCTGTGATTGTTGGGGTCACAAAGAGTCAGACATGACTGAGTGTCTGAACTGAACTGAACTGAGCTGAACTGAACTGAACTGAAGCCTCTTGAACTGATAGGTTTATGTCTTATGCTGAATTTGAGATATTACAAATCATTATTTTTCCAAATATTTTAAAAATATAACTGTCTTTATCCTTTGTTTCTGAGACCCTCCCCCCAATGTCATAAATGTTATATCTTTTGTTACAGTCCAAGTCCCTAAGGATATGCTTTGTATTTTTGTTTTGTTTGTTTTTCCAGTGTATTTTCTCTTTGTTGAACAGACTAGATAATTTATATTCTGCATTTGAATTTATTGATTCTTTCCTCTGTCCTCTCCATTCTTCCATTGAACTCATTCTTTGAGTTTTCAATTTTGGTATTGCATTTTTCAGCTCTTTAACTCATTTTAGGAAATTCCCTGGAGGGCCAGTGGTTAGGACTCTGCATATGTAATGCTGAACTCACTGGTTCAGTCCCTGGTTGGAGAACTAAGAACATCTGCATGTGGCACAGCCCTCCCCACTGCCAGTTTTATTAATAAAATTTTTTTAATAAAATTTCATTTTAGTTTTTCTTTGTTTCTTCTGTTTCTTTGTTGAGACTTTTTTCCATTTATTTCCAGCATATTCCTCATTTTTATGATAGCTGCTTTAAATAATTCAGTCAGTTCTGTCTCTCAATCATATCTGATTCTTTGTGAATCCATGGACTGCAGCATGCCAAGCTTCCCTGCCCATCGCCAACTACTGGAGCTTACTCAAACTCATGTCCATATGGTCTGTGATACAATCTAACCATCTCATCCTCTGTTATCCCCTTCTCCCACCTTCAATCTTTCCCAGCATCAGAGTCTTTTACAGTGAGTCAGTACTTCGCATCAGGTGGCCAAAGTATGGGAGTTTCAGCTTCAGTATCAGTCCTTCCAATGAATATTCAGGACTGATTTCCTTTAGGATGGACTGGTTGAATCTCCTTGCAGTCCAAGGGATTCTCAAAAGTCTTCTCCAACNAAAACGAAGATCATAGCATCTGGTCCCATCACTTCATGGGAAATAGATGGGGAAACAGTGGAAACAGTGTCAGACTATTTTGGGGGGCTCCAAAATCACTGCAGATGGTGACTGCAGCCATGAAGTTAAAAGACGCTTACTCCTTGGAAGAAAATTTATGACCAACCTAGATAGCATATTCAAAAGCAGAGACATTACTTTGCCAGCAAAAGTCCGTCTAGTCAAGGCTATGGTTTTTCCTGTGGTCATGTATGGATGTGAGAATTAGACTGTGAAGAAAGCTGAGCGCTGAAGAATTGATGCTTTTGAAGACTCTTGAGAGTCCCTTGGACTGCAAGGAGATCCAACCAGTCCATTCTAAAGGAGATCAGCCCTGGGATTTCTTTGGAAGGAATGATGATAAAGATGAAACTCCAGTACTTTGGCCACTTCATGCAAAGAGCTGACTCATTGGAAAAGACCCTGATGCTAGGAGGGAATGGGGGCAGGAGGAGAAGGGGAAAACAGAGGATGAGATGGCTGGATGGCATCACTGACTCGATGGATGTGAGTTTGAGTGAACTCTGGGAGTTGGTGATGGACAGGGAGGCCTGGAGTGCTGTGATTGTTGGGGTCACAAAGAGTCAGACATGACTGAGTGTCTGAACTGAACTGAACTGAACTGAACTGAACTGAACTGAAGCCTCTTGAACTGATAGGTTTATGTCTTATGCTGAATTTGAGATATTACAAATCATTATTTTTCCAAATATTTTAAAAATATAACTGTCTTTATCCTTTGTTTCTGAGACCCTCCCCCCAATGTCATAAATGTTATATCTTTTGTTACAGTCCAAGTCCCTAAGGATATGCTTTGTATTTTTGTTTTGTTTGTTTTTCCAGTGTATTTTCTCTTTGTTGAACAGACTAGATAATTTATATTCTGCATTTGAATTTATTGATTCTTTCCTCTGTCCTCTCCATTCTTCCATTGAACTCATTCTTTGAGTTTTCAATTTTGGTATTGCATTTTTCAGCTCTTTAACTCATTTTAGGAAATTCCCTGGAGGGCCAGTGGTTAGGACTCTGCATATGTAATGCTGAACTCACTGGTTCAGTCCCTGGTTGGAGAACTAAGAACATCTGCATGTGGCACAGCCCTCCCCACTGCCAGTTTTATTAATAAAATTTTTTTAATAAAATTTCATTTTAGTTTTTCTTTGTTTCTTCTGTTTCTTTGTTGAGACTTTTTTCCATTTATTTCCAGCATATTCCTCATTTTTATGATAGCTGCTTTAAATAATTCAGTCAGTTCTGTCTCTCAATCATATCTGATTCTTTGTGAATCCATGGACTGCAGCATGCCAAGCTTCCCTGCCCATCGCCAACTACTGGAGCTTACTCAAACTCATGTCCATATGGTCTGTGATACAATCTAACCATCTCATCCTCTGTTATCCCCTTCTCCCACCTTCAATCTTTCCCAGCATCAGAGTCTTTTACAGTGAGTCAGTACTTCGCATCAGGTGGCCAAAGTATGGGAGTTTCAGCTTCAGTATCAGTCCTTCCAATGAATATTCAGGACTGATTTCCTTTAGGATGGACTGGTTGAATCTCCTTGCAGTCCAAGGGATTCTCAAAAGTCTTCTCCAACGACATAGTTCAAAAGCATCAATTCTTTGGTGCTTAGCTTTCTTTATCATCCAACTCTCACATCCATGCATGACTACTTGATAAACCATAGTTTTGACTAGAAGGACGTTTGTTGGTAAAGTAATATCTCTGCTTATTAATGTGCTATCTCAGTTGGTAATAACTTTTCTTCCAAGTAGCAAGCATCTTTTAATTTCATGGCTCAGTCACCATCTGCAGTGAAGTTAGAGCTCCTCCCTCAAAAAAAAAAAAAATAGCTTGTCACTGTTTTCATTATTTCCCCATTTATTTTTCCATGAAGTGATGGGACCAGATACCATTTTCATTTTCTGAGTGTTGAGTTTTAAGTTAACTTTTTCAATCCACTTTTTCACTTTCATCAAGAGGCTCTTTGGTTCTTCACTTTCTTCCATAAGTGTGGTATCATCTGCATATCTGGCATTATTGATATTTCTCCCAACAATCTTGATTCCAGCTTGTGCTGCATCTAGTCCAGCATTTCTCATGATGTACTCTGCATATAAGTTAAATAAGCAGGGTGACAATATACAGCCTTGAGGTACTGCTTTTCCTATTTGGAACCAGTCTGTTCCATGCCAGTTCTGTTTCTTCTTGACCTTCATACAGATTTCTCAGGAGGCAGGGCAGGTGGTCTGCTATTAACCATCTCTTGAGGAATTTTCCACAGTTTGTTGTGATCCACACAGTCGAAGGCTTTGGCATAGTCAATAAAGCATAAGTAGAGGTCTTTCTGGAACTCTCTTGCTTTTTTGATGATCCAGCTTGAACATCTTGAAGTTCATGGTTCACGTATTGTTTAAGCCTGGCTTGGAGAATTTTGAGCATTACTTTACTAGCATTTGAGATAAGTGCAATTGTGTGGTAGTTTGAACATTCTTTGGCATGGCCTTTCTTTGGAATTGGAATGAAAACTGACCTTTTCCAGTCCTGTGGCCACAACTGAGTTTTCCAGACTTGCTGGCATATTGAGTGTAGCACTTTCACAGCGTCATGTTTTAGGATTTGAAATAGCTCAACTGGAATTCCGTCACTTCCACTAGCTTTGTTTGTAGTGATGCTTCTTAAGGTCAGCTTGACTTAGCATTCCAGGATGTCTGGCTCTAGGTGAGTGAACACAACATTGTGGTTATCTGGGTCATGAAGATCTTTTTTATAGTTCTTTTCTGTATTCTTGCCTCCTGTTCTTAATATCTTCTGCTTCTATGTATCCATGCTTGCATGAAATGTTCCCTTGGTATCTCTAATATTCTTGAGGAGATCTCTAGTCTTTCCTGTTCTACTGTTTTCCTTTATTTATTTACATTGATCACTGAGGAAGGCTTTCTTATCTCTCCTTGCTATTAAATGGAACTTTTCATGCAAGTAGGTATATATTTCCTTTTCTCCTTTGCCTTTTGTGTCTTTTCTTTTCTTAGCTATTTGTAAGGCCTCCTCAGACGATCATTTTGCCTTTTTGCATTTCTTTTTCTTGGGGATGATCTTGATCACTGTCTCTGGTATAATCTCAGGAAACTTTGTCTGTAGTTCTTTAAGCAGTCTATCAGATCTAATCTCTTGACTCTATTTCAGTTTTCTCATTTCCACTGTATAATCATAAGGGTTTTTATTTAGGTCAGACCTGAATGATGTAGTAGTTTCCCCTACTTTCTTCACTTTAAGTCTGAATTTTGCAATAAGGAGTTCATGATTTGAGCCACAGTCAGCTCCCGGTTTGGTTTTTGTTGACTGTATAGAGTTTCTCCATCTTTGGCTGCAAAGAATATAATCAGTCTGATTTTGGTGTTGACCATCTGGTGATGTCCATGTGTAGAGTCTTCTCTTGTGTTGTTGGAAGAGGGTGTTTGCTATGACCAGTGTGTTCTCTTGGCAAAATTCTGTTAGCCTTTGACCTACTTCGTTTTGTACTCCAAGGCCAAATTTGCCCATTACTCCTGGTATCTCTTGACTTCCTATTTTTGAATTCAAATCCCCTATAATGAGAAGGACATACTCTTTGGGTGTTAGTTCTAGAAGCTCTTGTAGGTCTTCATAGAACCATTCAACTTTAGCTTTTTCAGCATTACTGGTCAGGGCATAGACTTGGATTACCGTGATATTGAATGGTTTGCCTTGGGAATGAACAGAGATCATTCTGTCATTTTTGAGGCTGAATTCAAGTACTGCATTTCAGACTCTTTTGTTGACTACAATGGTTACTCCATTTCTTCTAAGGGATTCTTGCCCTCGGTATTAGATATAATGGTCATCTGTGTTAAATTTAGCCATTCCAGTCATTTTAGTTCGCTGATTCCAAAAATGCTGATGTTCACTCTTGCCATATCCTGTTTGATCACTTCCAATTTACCTTGATTCATGGACCTGACATTCCACGTTCCTATGCAGTATTGCTCTTTACAGCACTGGACTTTACTTCCATCACCCATTACATCTACAACTGGGTTTTGTTTTTGCTTTGGCTCTGTCTCTTCATTTTTTCTGGAATGAAATCTCCACTGATCTCCTGTAGTATATTGGTCACCTACCGACCTGGGGAGTTCATCTTTCAGTATCCTATCTTTTTGCCTTTTCATACTATTCATGGGGTTCTCAAGGCAAGAATACTGAAATGGCTTACCATTCCCTTCTCCAGTGGACCACATTCTGTCAGACTTCTCCACCATGACCTCTCCATCTTGGGTGGCCCTACAGGGCATGGATCATAGTTTCATTGAGTTAGACAAGGCTGTGGTCCATGTGATCAAATTGATTTGTTTTCTGTTTATGCTTTATGTTTATGGTTTTCATTCTGTCTGCTCTCTTATGGGGAGAAGGCAATGGCACCCCACTCCAGTACTCTTGCCTGGAAAATCCCATAGACAGAGGAGCATGGTAGGCTGCAGTCCTTGGGGTCGCTAAGAGTTGGACACGACTGAGCGACTTCACTTTCACTTTCATGCATTGGAGAAGGAAATGGCAACCTGCTCCAGTGTTCTTGCCTGGAGAATCCCAGGGACTGTGGAGCCTGATGGGCTGCCGTCTATGGAGTTGCACAGAATCAGACATGACCAAAGTGCTTAGCAGCAGCAGCTCGCATATGGAGAAGGAAAAGAGGCTTATGGAAGCTTCCTGATGGGAAAGATTGACTGAAGGGGAAACTGGGTCTTGTTCCGAAGGCCAGGGCCATGCTCAGTAAATCTCTAATCCAATTTTCTGTTGAATCGCAGGGCTGTGTTCCCTCCCTGTTGTTCGACTTGAGGCCAAACTATGGTGGAGGCAATAAAGTTAATGGAGCCCTCCTTCAAAATGTCTCATGCAGGCACTGCTGCACTCAATAATCCCAACTCTGCAACAGGCCACTGCCAACCCACACCTCCACCTGAGACTCCTGGATATCATGGGCAAGTCTGAGTCAGTCTCTTGTGGGGTCACTGCTCCTTTCTCCTGGGTCCTGGTGTGCACAAGGTTTTGTTTGTGCCCTTCAAGAGTCTGTTGCCCCAGTCCTGTCTAAGTTCTGGCACTGCTATGGTGGGTTAATGGTGACCTCCTCCAAGAGGGCTTAGGCCATACCCAGATCTACTGCACCCAGAGCCCCTGTCCCTGCAGCAGGCCACTGATGACCAGAGCCTCCACAGGAGATGCTCAAACACAGTTCTTGCTTGGCCTCTGGGGGGTCTGTGGGTCCTGGTGCCCACAAGGCTTGTTTGTGCCCCACAAGGCTTGTTTGTGCCTCTGGGGGCTATGGGGTTTGATTCTAAACACAATTTCGCCCCTCCTACCATCTTGCTGAGCCTTCTCCTTTGCCCTTGGATGTGGGGTATCTTTTTTTGGTGGGATCCAACATTCTCCTGTGGAGAGTTGTTCAGCAGTGAGTTGTAATTTTGGAGTTCTTGCAGGAGAAGATGACTGCATGTCCTTCTACTCTGCCATCTTGAAATGCAACTTTAAACACTTATGATAATTGTTTTTTATGATAACTGCTTTAAAATCTATTTCAGATAATTCTTACATCTATGTCCTCTTGGAGTTGATATTAGTTGATTTCTTTTTTTCTTGCAAGTTGAAGTTTTTCTGGTTCACTGTATGTATAAGGAACGATTATTTAATTGAAAATTGACTACTTCAGTATTATGAGCCTCTGGAAATTTTTAAAATCATGTTTTAGTAGTCTTTCTCTGTCACCTTAGCACTCGAAAAAGGGTTGTACCATATCTTTAGCACCAGATCAGGGTAGAAATATATGTCCCCACCCAGAAGGAAGGGTTGGTATGGAATTTCAGATTTCCACTAATTCTCCACTGATTATACTGCCTAGAAGGGGAGCATGGCCTCCATGGACACCACCATGGGAGGATGGTAGTGAAATTTCTGACCATCCAGGAGGCCTCCTCTGATACCACTGTAACAGGGAGGAGCAGGGTATGTCACTAGTGCCTCAGTTCAGTTCAATTCAGTCACTCAATCATGTCCGACTCTTTGTGACACCATGAATCGCAGCACGACAGGCTTCGCTGTCCATCACCAACTCCCAGAGTTCACTCAGACTCGCGTCCATCGAGTCTGTGATGCCATCCAGCCATCTCATCCTCTGTCGTCCCCTTCTCCTCCTGCCCCCAATCCCTCCCAGCATCAGAGTCTTTTCCAATGAGTCAACTCTTCGCATGAGGTGGCCAAAGTACTGAAATTTCAGCTTCAGCATCATTCCTTCCAAAGAAATCCCAGGGCTGATCTCCTTCAGAATGGACTGGTTGCATCTCCTTGCAGTCCAAGGGACTCTCAAGAGTCTTCTCCAACACCACAGTTCAAACACATCAATTCTTTGGTGCTCAGCCTTCTTCACAGTCCAGCTCTCGCATTCATAAATGACCACAGGAAAAACCATAGCCTTGACTAGATG
>SJYX01020133.1:196573-208373 GCA_006410675.1 Oreotragus oreotragus
TCTGCTTTCACTTTCATCAAGAGGCTCTTTAGTTCCTCTTCACTTTCTGCCATAAGGATGGCGTCATGTGCATATCTGAGGTTATTCATATTTCTGCATGCAATCTTGATTCCAGCTTGTGTTTCTTCCAGCCCAGCGTTTCTCATGATGTACTCTGCATAGAAGTTAAATAAGCAGGGTGACAATATACAGCTTTGACGTCCTCCTTTTCCTATTTGGAACCAGTCTGTTGTTCCATGTCCAGTTCTAAATGTTGCTCCCTGACTTGCATACAGATTTCTCAAGAGGCAGGTCACATAGTCTGATATTCCTATCTCTTTCAGAATTTTCCACTGTTTATTGTGATCCACACAGTCAAAGGCTTTTGCATAGTCAATAAAACAGAAATAGATGTTTTTCTGGAACTCTCTTGCTTTTTTATGATCCAGCAGATGTTGGCAATTTGATCTCTAGTTCCTCTGCCTTTTCTAAAACCAGCTTGAACATCTGGAAGTTCACGGTTCACGTATTGCTGAAGCCTGGCTTAGAGAATTTTGAGCATTACTTTACTAGCGTGTAAATTGAGTGCAATTGTGCGGTAGTTTGAGCATTCTTTGGCAATGGGGATGAAAATCTTGGCTCCTCAAGTCCAGTCCACCACCACCCCTTCCTCACCCAGACAAGGAAGAAGATTCGGGAAGATTTGTTGAGCATGTTGAGACTAGAAATTTAGTTTCCTCATGAGCCTTTTCTGGCTAAACTGGGGTGGGGTAGTGATTATTTTGGTAGCATTTGGCCAGATTAGAACAATTATGGTCTGAAAGCTTTCTTCTTTCCAATCTATTTCTTTTTGGGTACTTTGGCTAGCAAGAGCAGACTTTTGTTTGTGCCTTTGCTTATTGGCATTTCTGAGTTGCCAGCTTCTCTTGCACCCATTCTGGCATGGGAAAAGTACATCAGATTCATCTTTTCCAGTCCATAACCCTGTTAACCTTCTAGTAAGTTTAACCTAGGTTTTTGTCTCTTCTGTCTCAGAATGTTACTTGAGCCGGGCTTACTAAGTAATGTCTACAAGAAACAAAGAAAAAGAATTAAGGAAGAAAACTATAGTGTATAATTGACTTTCTTAATCACAAAACATCTCTGATCTAATAAGTATTCCAGATACCCAGGCTGGGTTTATATAATAACAATGAAATTACTGTGTTTCTATCAATCTATATTTTTATGTTTCTGTCACTTTTGTCAACTGTCCATGAAACTTTGTGGCCATATCAGTAAAACAGAAAATGACTACATATAGTGGGAAAACCTCATGATTAGGAATGAAGGAAAACTCAAGTTCATCCTGGATATAGTTAATTTTACATCAGTATTTTTAAGTTAAATGATAACTTGAATGGAAACTGAAAGAGAGGATAGGAGACCTCAATTCTTATTAAGTTTTAGCCACTAAATGATGAAGGACCAAAACCAGATCTCTTCTCTTGGATTCTAACCCAGCTCTTGCAAAGTAGGGGACAGAATAATATGTTATTTCTAAGGTTTCCTTCAGAATAATTGGATCCTCGAGGATTTCCCTGACACTCCAGTGGTTAGGACTCCACACTTCCACTGAAGAGGGCACAGGGCCAGTCCCTAGTCAGGAACTAAGATCACATAAACCACACAGTGCAGCCCCAAAAGAAAAAAGTGCAGAATATTCAGGTGGACTGTGTATGCTACTGATTGAGGAATTTAGGTTCATGCACCTGATCTCCAGTCATTTCAGTCCTTTTTGTGCCCTCAGTGCTTACTCCCCATCTCTCAATTTCTCTAGATATAATGACTGGACTTGAGCTCTCCAGGAGATTAATTTCTATTTTATCATTATTATTTAAATGTTGTAGATAAAAAGAATATATCATTCAATATAAGTGATATGTAAGCTCAGTGGAGTATAAGGAAGAATTTTTTGTGGTCTATGACAATTAGGATTTATACTCATGAGGAGATGAGCAACAGGCAGAGGGTCAAAGCTGAATGTACAGGATTAAAATAATTAGAATTTCTATAGATATGTAATTTTGGTAGGAAAGCAAATGTTTTCCTTTTATCCTGGCATGCACATGCAAATGCATATGTATACACACACCCAGTTTATTAATAATGCAAGCTATTTAAGAGATTGGTATTGGTTTAAAGAACAGTTTAATGGAACTCAGGCAAATACTTTTATAACTGAGTCAAGTTTGTAGTCTAAATTACATTTGCCCACCCCACCTCCCACATACAATTTCTGCATGAGTCATGTAAATGATCAGGTCCTAAAACAAATAAAATTATGCTCTAATTCCATAATTATAATCTAGGGGCTATTCTTACAATTCAGTTCAGTTCTGTTCTGTCAGTTTTAGTTGGATTTATAGGTAAGATTTATCTGTTATCTCTTATGGATAATCTAATTTTTCATTGCCCAGAAAGCAAAACCTGATGCTATCAGAAACTCTTAATGATATTTAGTCCTGACTCCTCTAAGAAAGGAAAGAAGGGTTGTGGATAGATAATAGCAAGATTTCTTATAGCATGATTAGCTAATTTCTTTCCATATGTTTTTTCTGTTGGCCAGACTACCATTCAGAATCCAATTTTGACATTCTCAAATGACTCATTTATCTGGATTATTCATATATAATGAGTGTTTTATTTTTTGGTGCAGGATCATATGACTGGTTGGAGACCAAAAACAACTTTATTTCATTATGACTGACTTTCTAATGTTCTACAAGTTTTTATTGCACAATGAGGCAGCAGCAAGGATGTGGTGATGGATTAATATCTATTATAATTCTCAAATATTGCTATTTATATCTGTCATGATTCCACCTCACAGTTGGATTTATTTCAAATACATTTTGTTCTAGATGATTGGCAATTTCTCCAAATTATCCTGTGACCTGGAACACCAGTTATCTATCACTCTCAGTTTTGAGAAGAGATTAAATGATCTATGTATGGTGGCCAAGTGAAGAAGATGTAAGGCAAAACAGATACTGTGTAGGAAAAAATAACTGGTCTCTAATGTTACTTTTTGCTTACCTACAATCTAATCTTTCAGAGTATTTCTTAGTGAACACCAAACTTATCGTGTTACCTCTCTTCTTACACTCTTCTATGGCTTCACATTTTACTGGAAAAAATACCAAATCATGGTTTAGCTATTAGTTGGCTGGGACTGTCATAACAAAATACCACAAGCTGGGTGGCTCTAACAACAGAAATTTATTTTCTCAGTTATGGAGGCAGAAAACCCAAGATCAAGGTGCTAATAAATCTGATTTCTCCTGAAGCCACTCCTTTGGCCAAGTCAAGACTCCTTGCTATTTCTTCCATTTCTTGTAATGACACCAGTCATATTGGATTAGGGCTCCACCCTTATGACCTCATTTTACCTTAATTACCTCTTTAAAAGCCCTCCAAATACAATACTAGAGGTTAGAACTTCAGCATGAGTGGAGGAAGGCATAATTCAGTCCTTAAGAGTTTATGCTTCATGAGGTCTCTTTTTCACTCTTACATTCCCAGAGTCTATCATAATATCTTGCATGTAGTATAGGCTTAAGAAATATTTGTTGAAAGAATTACAGAATGCATGCAGTTAAAAACTCAATGTGTAATGTTCCTAAGCTCTGTACACGGCCGTAGAAATAAGATGAAGATCTATTTTCACAGAACATACATACATACACATCTAAATAAAATAACATGTAAACAAGCTGTAGTTAGTTGCTAGGCACAGATTTTTCCACCTGTAAAAAGGGCATATTTTTACTTCCAAAGGAGGAGTCCCAAATGTACAAAGAACTAGACAAATAATCACAGCCCTTGAGAAAGTCTCTGGATAGAACAATTTTCCTCTACAGTTCCTGTTTAGTGTGCTTTTGGTAGCCATCCCACTTTTGACCTAGGCTAACCTACAGAGTCCAGTAGTTCTCTTTGTGGGAAACTACTGCATTGATGATACCCTTTCCTATGTGGAGCAAAGTTCTCACAGAACACACACATAGTTTTATAATTCCATTCATTTCCAAAGTGACTTAGGGGGATTAGCTTTTCCTCATGCCCACTTCAGTGAGGTTGTTTAATACATTTGAGAGAGCAAATCCCGTTGTCACAATCTGCTTTCATTCTGGGATCCCTGGACATCTTAAGAGAGATTTTTAAAATTTGAATACATTAGCTTTCACTTTTTGTGCTATAAAGTTCTATAGTATTTGACCAATGCATAATATCATATATCCACATTGCAGTATCATACAAAATAATTTTACTCTCCTAAAATTTCCTTTGTATTTCAACTATTGAATCCACTTCTAAACCCGTGGCAATCACTGATTTTTTTACTGTCTCTATAGTTTTCCTATTTCCAGAATGTTATGTAATTGGAATTATATAGTATGCAGACTATCCACATTGCTTCTTTCACGTAGCAAAGTGTCTTGAAGGTTCATACATGTTTTATTATGGCTAAATAGCTCATTTTTTCATCACTGAATGATATCATTATATGGATACAACATAGTTTATTTATCCATTCATCTATCAAAAAACATCCTTGTTGCTTCTAAGTGATTTTGAATAAAACTGTTACAAATATTTGGGTGCAGGTTTTTATGGGGACATAAAGTTTCAATTTATTTTGATAAATACCTATGAGCGTGATTGCTGGGTTTTAGCATTCAGCTATGTGTATATTTCTAAGAAAAAAAAAAAAACTGCACAAATTTCTTCCAAAGTTGGTGTACCATTTTTGCATTTTCACCAGAAATAGAGTTATTTTGGTTCTGTATTCTTACTAGCCTATGGTATTTGGTTTTTTTTTTTTTTTTTAAATTTTAGCCATCTAATAGGTGTAAAGTGCTATCCCATTGTTGTTTCAATTTCCAATTCCTTAATTACAAATGCTTTATATATTCTAATACATAGGACTCCAAAACAAAACTTTAGTTGAATATTAGAGGAACTATAAGAGAGTTTTCAAAGAGGTTTGTACTAATGTACATTCCTACTATCAATGTAAAAAGAATATAGATATTGAAGTACTGAGTCATAGAAAGTTAAGTAATTTAGCTAATGTAGTAGTCAATAAATGACAAACATGGGATTTAAATAAGGAAATTCAGAAGTAGATTCCTCTTCACCACCAAATTATTCCACAGACTACAAACAAGAAAAAAATCACCCAACTGATGCAGAAAGAAATGGAAAGTCTGACTTATCCTAACAACAAAAATAAAAAAGATTAAACCCATATTTTTAGCAAAGGCACAAATGAAATTCTAAATTTCTTCTGCGGTTGGTTCTACAAATAATTAAGGGAATAAATATTTCTAATTTTATGCAGATTTTTCTAGGAAATTGAGAGAAAGAATACTCTCCAATGCATACTGTTAACTCAGTATAATTTTGATATGTAATCCAAAGAATATTATTTAAAGGACAGTGAAGACCAATCCCACTTATTTTAATAAATATAGATACAACAATATTGTTAAATATATGGAAACTGAAATCGTCAATATATGGAAAAGAATATCTCATGACCATATGTACTTATATGCTGTGCTGTGCTGAGCTTTGTTGCTCAGCTGTGTCCAACTCTTTGCGATCACATGAACTGTAGCCCACCAGGCTTCTCTGTCCATGGGATTCTCCAGGCAAGAATACTGGAGTGGATTTCCATGCCCTCCTCCATGGGATCTTCCCAACTCAGGGAGTGAGCCCAGGTCTTCCATATTGCAGGCAGTTTCTTTACCGTTTGAATATATAATTTATATCAGGATATAGATAATTAAGTAATTCATCATATCAACTATTTAAAAATATAAAACTATATACCANCTCTGTCCATGGGATTCTCCAGGCAAGAATACTGGAGTGGATTTCCATGCCCTCCTCCATGGGATCTTCCCAACTCAGGGAGTGAGCCCAGGTCTTCCATATTGCAGGCAGTTTCTTTACCGTTTGAATATATAATTTATATCAGGATATAGATAATTAAGTAATTCATCATATCAACTATTTAAAAATATAAAACTATATACCAATTCGTAGTCATCTCTACAGAGGTAGCAAAGTAATTTGTAGAATCAAGTATCCATTAATGATTTGAAAGGGCTTAAAAAGCAAGCAAACAGAAGTTAGTTTATATAACTTGATAGTGTAGTAAACATCTCACTTAATTGTCAAATATTGATATCATTTCCACTGAATTTAAAAATAAAGAATATTGTCTATTCCAGGTTCTATTTAACATTTTACTCAAGCTTCTAAAAAAAGTATGGAGGCAAGAAAAACTACAGTTAAAAGTACTACAGCTGAATTATACTAATTGATACATATAATATAAAAGGATCTAAGAATAAAAATTTGAATTAATAAAAGAGTCACAAAGATGATAGAAACAGAAAATATATGCATATATTTATATATATAATATGCATCTTATTTCTATCAACTAAATACAAAGAAAAAATTAAATGTCTTATTTAGAATGGCATCTGAATATGATACACCTATAGATAACTTTTGCAAGTATGCAAGATGTCCACATAGAAATTTATAGAAGTTCCAACTCAATAGCAGCCAAGAAACTCTAGAAAGATACATAGAGAGACTTAATAAAAAATGATGATGAATATAATATGATATTGCTTTNGATGTGTAATAAGAGACAGGAATATGATACACCTATAGATAACTTTTGCAAGTATGCAAGATGTCCACATAGAAATTTATAGAAGTTCCAACTCAATAGCAGCCAAGAAACTCTAGAAAGATACATAGAGAGACTTAATAAAAAATGATGATGAATATAATATGATATTGCTTTTAGTTAGAAACATTTTATTAGGAGACATAATAGTGCTAAAAGTAAATGAGCTATCAAACTATGAAAAGACATGGGGGGACCTTAAATGCATATTGCTGAGCAGTAGAAGCCAATCTGTAAAGGCTATGTATTATATAGAACTATATGATTCCAACTATGTGATATTCTGGTAAAGCTGTGGGGACAATAAAATGATTTGCATTTGTCAGAGGTGGAGGGAGCAAAGAGAAATAGATAAAGCACAGAGGATTTTTAGGGTAATGAAAATACTCTGTATATTATTGTAATGATAACCCTATGCCATTATACATTTGTCCAAAACCACAGATTATACGACACTAAGAGTGAACCTTCCCTGGTCGCTCAGATGATAAAGAATCTGACCGCAATGCAGGAGACCTGGGTTAGGTCCCTGGGTTGGGAAGATCCCCTGGTGGAGTGCATGGTAACCCACTCCAGTACACTTGCCTGGAGAATCCCCATGGACAGAGGAGCCTGGCAGGTTACAGTCCATGGGGTCACAAAGAGTTGGACATGGCTGAGCAACTAAGCACACATCACACAAGAGTGAATCTTAAGATAAGCTATGACCTTTGAATGATAAGGATGTGTCAATGTAGGTTCATTCTTGGTAATAAATGTACCACTCTGGTATGTGAGATTGATAATTAGGGTATGGGGTCTGTCTCTGTGTGGAGGCAGAGATAATAAGGAAAATGTCTGTATCATCCTCTCACTTTCTGTTTTAAACTTAGGACTCTAAAAAGTTAATTCTTTAAAACATTAAGTCTAAGAATGGTGAAAGATAAGGATGTGTCAATGTAGGTTCATTCTTGGTAATAAATGTACCACTCTGGTATGTGAGATTGATAATTAGGGTATGGGGTCTGTCTCTGTGTGGAGGCAGAGATAATAAGGAAAATGTCTGTATCATCCTCTCACTTTCTGTTTTAAACTTAGGACTCTAAAAAGTTAATTCTTTAAAACATTAAGTCTAAGAATGGTGAAATATAATAAATGTTACCTTGTAATATATAACAAGCAACTATTTAGAAATGAATATTTAAAAATTAAGAATATTTTTTAAGAAGACTTAATAGTCAAGATAATGTGATAATACTGCAAGGTAGATGAATAAAACAGTAGGACAAAAGTGATCCAGAAACTTATGGAAATATATGATGTGAGACATACATTTGCAAGTATTAATAGTTAAAGAAAGAACTGACTTGTCAGCAAATGTTGCTGGCTATTGGATGACAATTCATCTAGAGCACTCATGTTTTTCTGAATGTATTTTTGAGCAACAGCATCAACTGCCTTTGATTTAGATTCTTTTTTTTTTTCAAGGATTATTATTTTCTTTTTAAACAGGAAATAAACTGTTTCCACTACATCCCTCCCCCTCCCCAACAAAAGGCAGTTCCCATTACTGTCCCATTTACTAAACCTCATGTCTTCTGGTGCTAAACCTAGGCACATTTGCTGCAAATTATAACAAAGATAGTTTCTTTAAGCTCAGAGTTCCTCCCCTGTTATCTACCCCACTGCTTGCATGGGTGTTATCTGTCCCTCTTCAAATTTTCCTTTGGGAAAGGGAACTTGGGAAATTTGTACACATGCTAGCTCTGGCTACTGCTAATGATGTCATTAGTCAACTATTTTGTCTCTGATAGAGAAGTCATGTCTTTTGCCAACATATGTGAAATTCAGTATGATTTGCAGTTAAGGGAAAATTTCAGTTTATTTTTCATGCTTGACACTATCCTAATTGCATATCCATAAGGAAATTAAAATAATGGAAAAAATCAAGCAAGTGGCTAGGACAAAACTCAAGATTATAGTTCTCTCTGGGAGAGAACAGCAAGAAAGGTTTGATCAGAGAGAGGTACTCAGTGGAGTTCCTGGTATGTGGACAATATTCTGCTTCTTCACCTGGATGCTGAATTTATAATATTTATTTAAAATACGCTTATGGGTTTTATGTACTTTACTCTATGTTCTAAAAAATTGTTAAAATAATAGATTAGGTACTCAGCATGGGTAATATGTATTAAGCACTTAGGACTTTGCATACAGCAAGCAACTATAAAAGCTTTAAAAAGAAAGCAGCATGTACATATTTTATATTTATTACAGTAGTTAATTGTGTAAAATGTAAAGCAATAAGCCTAAAAGAAAATAAAACCAAATGCTAATAATATTTGTCTCAATGCTATGAATATAGCCTATTTTTGTCTTGTATCTTTACATTTCATTTTCTAATTTTTAAAATAATTAGATGCAAGTGGGATGTCACAGTTTCCTTAAGTAAACAAAAACAAAGCAAAAAGAATGTAAAACTTTTCTCTATCTCGTGTACTACTAAACTGTGTGGACAACCTGCATAGATATGCTGATTTGTGGAAAAACTGCACAAATAGATTGTGATACTAGCAATCATACAGAATTCTTCACCCTAAAAGCATAAGGCAAGATTCAAGAACCACAAGAGAGAATTCAGTCTAGATGTCTAAGTCAGAAACTCAGAAAGACTAGACAGGCTAAAAGGGTTTACCAGGATCCTGTATGAAGCAGTGTATATGCCTAGCACAGAATGTTCAAAGTAGTCATTAAAAAATATATTTTTTACTTGTTTTAGTAAAAATAATAAAAGATTAATAAAATAATAATGATGTTAATATGCAACAAAATATCAATAGGTAACATTTATTCAGTATTTATTTTAGAAGAAACACTATGTTAGCAATTTCCATGCATCATCCCATATAATTCTCTTTACAACACAGTGAAAGACAACTTGTACTCCCATTTTACTTATACCTAACACCTGAGATTTGAGCCTTTTAAAGTAACTAGTTTTAGGTCACATAGCTAGTATGTGGGGGGAAGGCAATGGCACCCCACCCCAGTACTCTTGCCTGGAAAATCCCATGGACGGAGTAGCCTGGTGGGCTGCAGTCCATGGTGTCGCAAACAGTCGGACAGACTGAGCGACTTCACTTTCATTTTTCTCTTTCATGCATTGGAGAAGGAAATGGAAACCCACTCCAGTATTCTTGCCTGGAGAATCCCAGGGATGGGGGAGCCTGGTGGGCTGCCATCTATGGGGTCACACAGAGTCGGACACGACTGAAGTGACTTAGCAGCAGCAGCAGCAGCTAGTATGTGAGGAATCATGGGAGTAACATGGCTTATCAGGCTAATAAGAAATGCAATATGAAAAATAATTTCATCCATGAAAATATGAAACCAAGAATACTGACATATTGTTTTAATCATTTAAATGAAAGATTCAGAATCTTTGGAATCATAACCTTCTCTGCCTTATCTTTTCTCAAACTCTGGTGCATGACTCCACTTCTTTTATTTGTTAGTTTAGGAAGACAATAAAATTTGAAATTCTCCTTGGGAAATATTTAATGAAAATACATTTAATCGAAAAGCAAAGGAGAAAAGGAAAGATACACCCACCTGAATGCAGNATCATAACCTTCTCTGCCTTATCTTTTCTCAAACTCTGGTGCATGACTCCACTTCTTTTATTTGTTAGTTTAGGAAGACAATAAAATTTGAAATTCTCCTTGGGAAATATTTAATGAAAATACATTTAATCGAAAAGCAAAGGAGAAAAGGAAAGATACACCCACCTGAATGCAGAGTTCCAAAGAAAGCAAAGAGAGATAAGAAAGCCTTCTTAAGTGAACAATGCAAAGAAACAGAGGATAACAACAGAATGGGAAATACTAGAGATCTCTTCAAGAAAATGAGAGATACCAAGGGAACATTTCATGCAAAGATGGGCACAATAAAGGACAGAAACAGTGTGGACCTAGCAGATGCAGAAATATTAAGAAGAGGTGGTAAGAATACACAGAAGAATTATACAATAATGATCTTAATGATCCAGATAGGGTAACCACAATGGTGTGATCACTCACCTAGAGCCAGGCATCCTGGAGTGTTAAGTGGGCCTTAGGAAGCATCACTATGCAAAAAACTAGTGGAGGTTATGAAATTCCAGCTAAGCCATTTCAAATGCTAAAAGATGATGCTGTGAAAGTGTTGAATTAAATGTGCCAGGAAATTCGGAAAACTCAGCAGTGGCCACAGGACTGGAAGAGGTCAATTTTCATTCCAATATCAAAGAAGGACAATGCCAAAAATTATTCAAACTGCAGCACAATCATTTCACATGCCAGCAAGGTAATGCTCAAAATTCTCCAAGCAAGGCTTCAACAGTACATGAACTGAGAACTTCCAGATGTACAAGCTAGATTTAGAAAAGGCAGAGGAACCAGAGATCAAATTGCCAAAATTTGTTGGCTCATAGAAAAAGCAAAAGAATTCCAGAAAAGCATCTACTTCTGCTTCATTCACTATGTTAAAGCCTTTGACTTTGTGGATTACAACAAACATTGGAAACTTCTTAAAGAGAGGGGAGCATCTTTTCATGTGTTTGTTAGCCATCCGTATGTCTTCTTTGGAGAAATGTCTATTTAGTTCTTTGGCCCATTTTTTGATTGGGTCATTTATTTTTCTGGAATTGAGCTGTATAAGTTGCTTGTATATTTTTGAGATTAGTTGTTTGTCAGTTGCTTCATTTGCTATTATTTCTCCCATTCCGAAGGCTGTCTTTTCACCTTGCTTATAGTTTCCTTTGTTGTGCAGAAGCTTTTAATTTTAATTAGATCCCATTTGTTTATATTTGCTTTTATTTCCAGTATTCTGGGAGGCGGATCATAGAGGATCCTGCTGTGATTTATGTCGGAGAGTGTTTTGCCTATGTTCTCCTCTAGGAGTTTTATAGTTTCTGGTCTTACATTTAGATCTTTAATCCATTTTGAGTTTATTTTTGTGTGTGGTGTTAGAAAGTGATCTAGTTTCATTCTTTTACAAGTGGTTGACCAGTTTTCCCAGCACCACTTGTTAAAGAGATTGTCTTTACTC
>SJYX01020133.1:210817-238933 GCA_006410675.1 Oreotragus oreotragus
CAGATGTGTAGAGTGGACTTTTGGACTCTGAGGGAGAGGGAGAGGGAGGGGGAGAGGGTGGGATGATTTGGGAGAATAGCATTGAAATATATGTACTATCATGTAGGAAATGAATCACCAGTCTATGTTCGATGCAGGATGCAGGATGCTTGGGGCTGGTGTATGGGGATGATCCAGAGGGATGATGGGGGGTGGGAGGAGGGAGGGAGGTTCATGTTTGGGAGTTCGTGTACACCCCTGGCGGATTCATGTCAATGTATGCCAAAACCAGTAGAGTACTGTAAAGTAAAATAAAATTATATTAAAAAATAAATAAATAAATAAAGAGAGGGGAATACCAGAGCACTTCACCTGAATCCTGAGAAATCTGTATGCAGGTCAAGAAGCAACAATTAGAACTGGAACAATAGACTGGTTCAAAATTGGTAAAGGAATACTTCAAGGCTGCATACTGTCACCCTGCTTATTTAACTTATATGCAGAGTTCATCATGCAAAATGCCAGGCTGAATGAAGCACACACTGGAATCAAGATTGATGGGAGAAATTTCAATAACCTTGTATATGCAGATGACCCCACTCAAATAGCAAAGGCAAAGAAGAACTAAAGAGCCTCTTGATGAAGGTGAAAAAGGAGAATGAAAAATCTGGCTTAAAACTCAAAATTCAAAAAACAAAGGATTGTGGCATCATTTCCTGGCAAATATATGGGAAAATAATGGAAACAGTGACAGACTTTATTTTCTTGGGCTCCAGAATCACTGGATGGTGATTGCAGCCGTGAAATTGAAAGCTGCTTGCTCCTTGGAAGAAAAGCTATGACAAACCTAGACAATGTATTAAAAAAGCAGAGGCATCACTTTGGCGACACAGGTCCCTCTAGTCAAAGTTGTGTTTTTTCCAGTAGTCATTTATGGATGTGAGGGTTGGACCATAAAGAAGGCTGAGCTCCGAGGAATTGGTGCTTTTGAGCTGTGGTTTTGGAGAAAATGCTTGATAGTCCCTTGGACTGCAAGGAGATCAAACCAGTCAATTCTAAAGAAATCACTCCTGAATGTTCATTGGAACAACTGATGCTGAAACTACAATACTTTGGCCACCTGACGTGAAGAGCCAACTCATTGGAAAATACCTTGATTCGGGGAGAAATTGAAGGCAGATGAGAAGAGGGTGACAGAGAATAAGATGGTTGGATGGCATCACCAATTCAATGGACAAGAGTTTGAGCATCCTCCAGGAGATGGTGAAGGACAGGCAAGCCTGGGGTGTTGCAGTCTATAGGGTCACAAAAATTCAGACAAGACTAAACAACAGCATCTGTAAAATTTTTGTAACAAAATTACTAAAGTGATTATACTGAAATGGGATAATTTTAAATGAAACAAAACTCCTATTTTTATAACTAACTCATTGTTCTTTTTTCTGTTTGGTAGAGGAAAGTGACAGCATAAGAAAGTGAAAGGAAAAATCCTTCCCTTATGGAGCCCCTCCACAGATTTTCAGTCCATAATGTTCTCTAATCAATCTACCTCATATTCAAAAACTGTGCAAAATTATTTTTGGATTGTTTTATGTGAAAATAATAAAGTGCAACAATTTTTCTTCATTACTGTTCTTTGAGCTGTGTGTTTTTTCCATACCATGAAATCATCCTGAGAACAGCCAGGTATCCTACAATTTAACTCTTTTATGATACTGTCCATGTAATACCGTAAACCTCATATATGCAGATGATACTACTCTAATGGCAGAAAACATAGAGGAACTAAAGAGCCTCTTGATGAGGGTGAAAGAGGAGAGCGAAAAAGCTGTCTTAAAACTCAACTATCAAAAAACTAATATCATGGCATCTGGTCCCATCACCTCATGGCAAATGGGTGGGGGAAAACAGAAGCAGTGACAGATTTTATTTTCCTGGGCTCCGAAATCACTGCAGAAGGTGAAAGGAGTCATGAAATTAAAAGATACTTGCTCCTTTGAAGGAAAACTATGACAGTGTATTGTATAGCAGAGACATCAGTTTCGCTGACAAAGGTCCATATAGTCAAAGATATGGTTTTGCAGTGTCATGTATGAATGAGATGGTCAGATGACATCATCGATTCAGTCAACCTGAGATTGAGCGAACTCTGGGAGATAGTGAAGGACAAGGAAGCCTGGTGTGCTGTATTCCATGTGTTCACAAAGAGTTGGACAGAACTTAGTGACTTTGTTCAGAAACAACAAGTGTAATACGCTATTAATCAGCCCCACATATTAAGGGCTCAGTCCCACAAAACTGCTCCCACTCACTTCAGGTATCAATCTCAAGTCCAAGTTATCACCTGTGCTTCTGATTGATCTTCTGTAGATTAGATTTCTATGATTCCCTCCTTGGATTGGTTTAATTTGCTAGAATGGCTTACAGAAACATTTCACTTACTAAATTACTGGTTTAGTATAAAAGATACAACTCAGAGACCACCAGATGAAAGAGATGTATAGGGTAAGTTATGGGGAAGGAGGAGCTTCCATGCTTTCTGGGTGTGGTACTCTCCCTAAAACTCAATATGCCATATATTCAACAACCCAGAGGCTCTTCCAGTCTTTTTCATTTGAGCCTTCATTTCATAGGCACGATTGACTTAATAATTGTCTTTGTTCAGAAGATCAATTAAACTTTCATCCCCCTCCACTCATTAGGCTGGGACATTAATTCCAACCCTCTAATAAAGCTGTTGGTTCCCTTAGTAGCCAGCTGCCATCGTTAGGAGAAATCCAAAAGTTACCTTATTAACAAACACTTAAGTGTGATTGAAAGGAGCTTGTTGTGAATATCAAGACACCTTTATAGCAGCACTTATCAGTTAGGAAATAACCATGAGTTTTATGAGCTCTGTACCAGAAATACAACAGACCAAATATGTATTTCTTATTATAAATTACCTCACACATACCCGTATACACAAGGAGATTATGTGTGTGTGTTTCCAATCATGTGTATAAAGCATATGTGATTAATTATAGAGGAAGATTTTTGCTCAAAATGCTATGGTCAGGTGGATGAAAACAAGTTTCAAGTGAAAAAACTTCAATACTGAACAACAATATCAAAACCTGTTAAGGCAGGAGATCCAGAGAATAAAGAATGATGGAGAGACCCCCCCAAAATCTAATGAAGAGATAACAGTATCCTCACCCTGCTTGTAAGTTTGTGAACTCGGGATGGAGATTCTAGACTTCTGTTACATTATGTATATGAAAATAAACCCAAATGAAGGTTAATGATTTTGATCGATCAACACCCATGTAGAGCAGCTTTGCAGACAACAGACATTTCTGAATTTTCCCAGGAATTCATCAACTTGATTTGTTATCTACCTATGAGGCCTGCCAGATTACTCAGGCTTATATAAAAATATGCAAGATACTACAAACACATTTTATCCACGAAACAAAATTAAATAGTATATAATTTCCACTTCCTGAGCCCTCTTCCATCTTTCTTTGTAATTATTCCCATGTGGATGATGGTGGTGTTGGTGCAATATGTCTGTATGTATGCTTGTGTGGGCTTTTCTGTTTGTATAAGACATAGCGAATGATGGTGTTAGTGGGGAAATAAAGACATTTCAGAAGTATTCAACTTTTGTTTTCAGATTGATCCTAAGGATTATAGTATTGGGACAAACCTATCTTTCCAAATAAAGTTGACTCAGATTCTAAATTTGCCTTTGAAATTCAAATTCAATAAAGTACTACAGTAATAACTATAATAATTTTATATTGTATTATTAACAATATTAGTAAATAATTCAAAAATTAGTGATTTTAAAACACTCTTTGAAATAACAGCTTAAAATCCTTAACCCTGCTGAGTTATGTTTACTAAAGAACTTAATAAACTGCTGCTGAAACCATAGGGTATGGTAATCTCTTCTCTCATGGTTTATTGCACAGCAAACACCATAGGAGATAGGCTTATAAAAGCTGATTTTTTTTGCATAAAATACTAATAAACAAATGACTAAATGAGTTATATCAAAACAATTTTGCAGAATGTTTTGAGATTTATTCATTAGATATCAAGGACAGAATTAAATGAAAAACACAAAAGTTTCATCATAAAACATCTTGGAGTAAGTATTGCTAACTTTATTCATGCACCATTGCTCAGATCATGAATAGAAGCATGTAGTCCTTGTCTATATTTTACTTTTTTGAAAATTTAAAGCATCTGAAGGTAGAGTATTGTGTTGGGCAAAATTATTGTTTGAATATTCCTATAAGATGGTAAGGAAAATATGAACAAACTTTTTGGCCAGCTAAATATTTTGCGCAAAAAATTGTGTGGCATGAGCTTAAGAGATTGTAAAGTAGAAAATAAAGCAACAAAGATTATAGTGGAGTGAGGAAAATCCAACAAAGAAAGAAAACTGCTGCTCAGAAGACTGCACACTCCTGATAAATTGAAAATGCTTCAATTTACAGAATTAGAAAATTGATGTAGTAAGTATGGTAATTGACATGTAGCTTCTAGGAAATGATGAAACAACAGAAACTAGCATTAGCAGTTTGTTCCCAGTTTTTAATACTAGGTTCTCCAACTAGGGCTATATTTTATAGTAGGTGGTAGGAAGATTGTGAAGATTCAGAATGAAAGGGAAAAGGCTTGTGATTAATGGGGGCAACCATCCAGGTTGCAATTATCTCAGAAACACTTTCTTGCTCAAAGTTAGAAAGTTATATATAACCTTGGAGAGGAAAGTATAGTAATAACATCTCTGACTGTTAAAAACTGTGAAGAGTCTGAACCTTAATTTTACTGCATAGTTTGCAAGGTATATCATCATGATTTCATGAATGTTAGAAGACATGGGACTCGTGAGTCAGGGGCAAGTGAAAGTTTTCTCCTTACAGTGTTGGTAGTAGCCAGAGTACTGAAATTTTCTTGCGCCTATTCTCCAAGTCCCAATTCCCACAGGAAAACAAGGGAGTGGGTTATGTCTGCACATGGTGTATTTGCATCACCACTGAGGAATTCCAAGCTAAAATGAACCCAATCTTTATAATGAGCCGCTAACACTTTGTCCCAGAGGGAGACATTATTTTATGGACAGTGAATAAATCTTCCATTTTATCAGGAGGGAGACAGTATCTCAATATTCCAAGGATGTTCACTCTAAAAACATCCTTGAAAAGATAGTCTGGAAGAAAACAGTCAGTGCCTCTGCTCATGGGACATGCAGAAACATGAGAGCTCTCTGGAGAATTGTCTCCCAAAACTAATGTTTCACTGTGTGTCTAATACTTTTATAAACATCTTCTTTCCATTAACTGATTTTATCCTCAGAACTACAAGAAGGGGCTCTCATCCTAATCTTCATGAAGAAGACAATTAAGCACAGAGAGGTAAGTGATTATCAACTGGTATTTTGTTGTTTGGCTTAGAAGCCATATTCTTAAACCCTATGTTATTTATATCTATATCTATAGATAGATAAAGAGAGCATCATGGGATACTCACTTCTTCCACATTTTTTATACGATAGATGTGTATAACAGGAAAAAAAAAAAACAAATTCAGGATATCCATGTGCCCTAAATAATTGGCCTATTACAAAATGCAGTATTGAAAATAACAATAAAATATTGGGAGTTTGGATTGAAACACAGGAAAGTAGTCATTTAAATGAATAGTACATTAAAAAGAAGAAGAAAATAGATGGAGACCAGTTAAAGTTTCTACTGTTTGCCAGTTCCTACTAAGGAAATTGTAGGAGCTATAGAAAGACATCACGGACTCGATGGACGCGAGTCTGAGTGAACTCCGGGAGCTGGTGATGGACAGGGAGGCCTGGCGTGCTGCGGTTCAGGGGTCGCAAAGAGTCGGACACGACTGAGCGACTGAACTGAACTGATAGAAAGACAATGTGGGCTTCCCCTGTGTCTCAGTGGTAAAGAATCCACCTGCAATGCGAGAGACACAGGAGATACGGGTTCAATCCCTGGGTCTGGAAGATCTCCTGGAGGAGAGTATGGCAACCAATTCTAGTATCCTTGTCTGGAGAATCCCATGGACAGGGAAACCTGGCAGTGCGCAGAGTCACAGAGTCGGACACGACTGAAGACGGAGCATGCGCGCATGCATAGGAAGATAATGAGGTATGGCGGTGCGCTTGTTTTGATTATCTACATTTGTATTCAAATTAAATGTTTAATTAATTGCACCTCTGTTTATAGAAGGACTTCTGTATTCTAAACCAGTTCTTTTGCTGTGTTTTAATTGTTCAACAAAAATTCACTTAGATACCAGTGGTAGCCAGTGTTCTAGGTGTTGGCATGTACAGTGGTGAATAAGATTGTCTTTGCAATTGTTGAGTTTATGTTTTAATGGGGAAGAATGGCAATAAACAGACAATCAGATGTGGGCTATAAATAATTAATACACTATGAAGAAAAGTACAGCAGGGTAATGGAAACAACAATGAGTAAATGTATTTTGAATAGAGTGTTCATGTAAAGCTCAAATGAGAATGTTGTTTTTCACAAACATTCTAGATAAAATGTCTTTCTAATGTACATAACTAATGAGTTGGTTTAGTAATATGCAGCAGTACCTATCTAGGTGGACCATACAACCATTTTCTACAACATTGTGTTGGTGTGTCTTCTCTTACTTTTTAAACCTTTTTATTTTATATTAGTGTATAGCCAATTAGCAATGTTGTGATAGTTTCAGGCACACAGCATAGAAACTCAGCCACACATATACATGTATCCATTCTACCCCAAAATCCTCTCCCATCCAGGCTGCCACATAACATTGAACAGAGTTCCCTGTGCTGTATACTAGGATTTTGTTGGTTATTCATTTTAAATATAGCAGGGTGTACAGTTGATCCCAAATTCCCTAACAAGAATACAGATTAATCAGGGTGAAAATTAGTAGTCACAAGAGGAAATTGTGGTTTTAACTAGAAATCATAATTTTTCCAGGTAGCTTGCATTTTGTGATTGATTAATCTTTGGTTGTCTGGTTTTGTTTTGTTCCAAACCACAGATCCCACTCATGCATCATCTAATTTACCTTGTCATTAAAATCAACTCTTTATAGCTCTTCCTCTTGTGTATGGTCAAAAATGAATGTTTCTTTATCTGTAAAGGTAATCTGCGTGCTCTGGGAAATATTGCTCCCCAATATCTATACAATCTTCAGGAAACTTCTTAGCTTTTATTAAATGATCCAAAATAATATGATCCAAGATTAAATGCTCCAAAATAATAAGTACACTGTATGGTGCCCAGACATGTATCTCTTGTATGTGTATATATGCACATATATATTGGAGTAGAAAATGGCAACCCATTCCAGTATTCTTGCCTGGAAAATTCCCTGGACAGAGGAGCCTGGTGCACTATAGTCCATGAGGTCACAGAGTTGGACATGACTGAGCACGCATGAGCACACATGGAAGCATATGTTTGCGTATATACATATATGTGTGTATATATATGTATTTACATGTGTGTGTACACACACATATATGCTTGTGTGCATACTTATGTGTGGGCAGTCATGTCCAACTCTGTGACATATATATATATATATATAAAACTTTCTCTGTGTGTGTATATATATATATATATATCCCAGCAGCCACCTTTGAAAGGGAATTTGAATTCACTTTCAGTTAGGTTCTCAAAATAGTTGAGATTACAGAAAGACATCAGGAGTCCTCAAAGGACATTATGTTTATTTTGAGAGAATAGGCCAGGTTGATTAAGAAGGCTAAATTTAAGAGGAACAAAACAGGTATGGATTATCTCTTGGACACATTCACTATAAATAATTCTTTAACATGATTATATAGACTTGTTTGTTTATATCTATTTGACTCTTAGGTCAGGAACTTAATTTTGTTTCTTACTGTCTTTCTGATATCTAGCAAAACAGGGTACAAAGTAGACACTGAATAAATATTTTCTGAATAAATGATTTATTTCTGTAAACTTTTGGTATTCATGTATTCGAATCAGTTTTTAAACATGATATTCTAATTTGTTCTCTAACTTTTTAAAAAGTTTTAAAGTTTATTTTATTGATTAATTTTGGCTTTGCTGCATCTTCTTTGCTACATGGACTTTTCTCTAGTTGTGGCGAGAGGGGGCTACTGTCTAGTGGCAGTGTGTAGGTATTGTGGTGGCTTCTCTTGTGGATCACGGGGTCTAGGGTGCACAGGCTTTAGTAGTTGTGGTCTGTGGTCTCAGTAATTGCAGCTCCTGGGCTCTAGGGCACAGGCTCAGTAGCTGTGCACGGGCTTAATTGCTCCACAGCACATGGAATCTTACCTCATCAGGGATGAAACCCATGTCTCCTGCATTGGCAGGCAGATTCTTTATCAGTGAGCAACCAGGGGAGCCCCTGTTCTCTAACTTTGTAAAGATGATGCAGAAATAAAAGTTGCAAAGCTGTAAAAAAAATAATAATAATGCTAGCCCGCTTGTGCTTGTAACTATCTTCTTTGCTCACATGGCCTGGAATTACAAAAGAAAGAGGTGGAGGAGGGAGGGAGGGAAAGGAGAAGGGGAGAGGGATGGAGGAAAGACAGAAGGAAAGAAGGAAGATAGAAAGCACAACCTAAAGCAGTAAAATTAGCTCAGCCACAGAGGCACAAGCTTTAAAAACTAAGAAAAATAAGATCAAAATGAAATGATTGCTGGTACAACTTTGAAATTGGAAAATATATCACAAAATGGCATTATGAAATAATAGCTGAGAAAAAAAGAGGAGATAAACTGCATTTTTTTCCCTGATGCTGTTTTGTGGAATCACCTACTTTTCTTTTTTTCTATTACTCCTCTGGGTTCTTGTCAGATTCTGAAAAGTTAACCACCATTACTTTAATGGTCTAGATACAAAGGAGGCTGGTTATAATACTGACTTTGGAAACCAAACAAAATTGGCTTTGAATCCTGACGCTGACACCTTCTGGCTGGTGACCTTGAATGAGAAACTTACCTAAACTCTTCAAACCTCATATTTCATAGTATTAAAATAAGTGTAGCAATAGCTAACTCAGGTTGTTGCTATGAATACTACCGTGATAAATCATATAATGGTTAGCTGATGACTACCTCATTAGTGATCAACAGCTGGTATTTGATATTGTTGCAGGTAATGTTCTAAACAGATACATAATGAAGCTTGATTCTAGAATGAATAGAATGGTTCTTTTTCATTGGTGTTAATAAATAACACTAAAAGACCTCTGGGGCCTATGGGAACAATAGTTTAGGGAACATTAATACACAAGCACCTCTGTCACCACTGTCCACCCTTATTAATTTGATTTTGAGTTAGCATCAAATCCTAAGGATTATCAAATTTGGAAAGGAATTAATGCTCTGTACACTTACTATGTATCATGTACAGTTCAAACTATATGACATGTGTATCTCATTTAATTTCTTTCTCATACTGATTCATTTGCCCTGTTTTTCACAGGAGAAAGAATATGACTTGGAGTGATAAATTAACTTGTCGATGATCATACATATAGTTAATGGAGAATTTGGGATTTGCAACTAAAGCCATCTAGCTCAAAAATGTATTATCTTCCTACTCTGACATGCTGACTTATCTATGCCTTGGATTCACTGGAGTTTGCTCTAATTCTGAAACATCTGTCTCAGGTATGAGAAATCAAGTGGAACTGATTGTATAATGCCCAGAAAGCAGCAAATATGTAGGGTGAAATGCAGATTTGGTCCAAATTCCCAAAGTATTTGTCTTTTTAATGTCTTATTTTAAGATCATGTATATATTTTCATTGGCTTCCCAAGTGATTCAGTAGTAAAGAATCTATCTGCCAAGCAGGAAATGCAGGTTTGATCCCTGGTTGGGAAGATCCCCTGGAGAAGATAATGACCACCCACTCCAGTATTCTTGCCTGGGAAACCCCATGGACAGAGGAGGCTTGTGAGTTACAGTCCATGGGTTTGCAAAAGAATCAGACATGACTCAGTGACTAAACACCAACAATTTATTTTTGTAATAGTCTTATAATTTTTTCTCTAAAGAGGAACACCAAAGAGTCATTGTATTTTGCGTTAAGAAGATTGTCTATCAGGCATTGTCTAGTGGACTGGGAATACTATGATAGCCCAAAAGTTAAAGAACTATCCTTGCAGGGTTCTGCTTCTCTGATCGCTCATTTTGTAAAGAATCTGCCTGCAAAGTAGGAGATCCCGGTTTGATTACTGGGTGGGAAAGATCCGCTGGAGAAGGGATAGGCTTCCCACTCCAGTATTCTTGGGCTTTCCTTGTGGACCAGCTGGTAAAGAATCTGCCTGCAATGCTGGAGACCTGGGTTTCATCCCTGGGTTGGGAAGATCCCCTGGAGAAGGGAAAGGCTACCCATTCAAGTATTCTGGCCTGAAGAATTCCATGGACTGTATAGTCCATGGGATTGCCCAAGTTGGACACAACAGAGTGACTTTAATTACTCAAAGCAATGGTCTTTCAAACTCACCATTTAAATTGATGCACATTTATGACATTATGATGTAAACTATCTAGGCAGCTTAAGGATGTGATGAATTTCTTAATTATGTATTGGAGTACCTCACAGAACTCAAGCATAGGAATGAAACCGGCCCTCAACCAAAGGGACTCAATTGGAATATGAGAAGTACTCAGGAATCCACTCACTTTTATCTCTGCTTCTGTGTTATTGTGGAATAAACAATTTTCTCCATTTCCCGGTTCACTTTGTGAAACATGGCTATATAAAGCACATATGTGTGTATATGTTACTTTTGGAACATATAAACTTCTAGCCACTCACTCAGTGTCTCTGAATCCTAACTGCAAATTACACGAGAGGAGAATCTGAGTAATCAGCTTTAGCTGTGGGCCTCATGTTGGGTGAGGAATGCTCTCGTGGAAGCAAGATGACTTCTGTGGAAATCAGCTATCTAACATCTCTACAACATATGTGTATTTCGAATGTTCTGCTTATAATTTCACACACCTCACTATCTGTTCATAGACTTGAGCTAAAATATAAAAGCATAAGATTTGTTTTAGATATCAAAGTCTTCTCCCAGTCCTCCCTATCTCCCTGCCCTCGGTGGATGTGTGCATATGTAGTGTGCATGTTAATGGTACTGAGAGTGTTTTGCCTCTATTTGCAAAAGTGGAGTATGTTGCTTTAAAAAACAGCAGGGCCATTTTCTGTATGTAAACACAGTCAATTTACTGAAGTAAAGAAAACTTAGGCCAGACAAGGGAGAGAAAAGGCAAAGAGTATGTCCAGGAAGATATATTGTGTGTAATCACTTGAGCTTTCTGGCAGATGGAGGCTCAGTAAACAATAATGCTGTAATAATATTTGCACCCTGTGCAATTCCACACTAGTTCCATTGTGCCTTTGCCTTTGCTGTGGTCAGCACATATCTGCCTTTGCAATGTGTAATCAGAGGTGCCAGCTGTAGTGAAAGGGAGACTGTGGTATAAATGTCTCTCCACTAGGAACCAAGCAGTGACATCTACACTTTTATGTATGCTTGCTGACAGGCATTTATGATAATAACTTGCAAGGTTTGCTGACCCTGGTTTGACTCCATGTGTTTATTTATGATTTATCCATTCCCATTAGACTGCTTGTTTATGGATGCAAATATCATTGTTAAAGAGAATGCTAAAATTTATTTTTTAAATAACATCTAGCAAATGCTAAATATTATTGATAAGTTTTTATTTTCCTATATAGTGATTCTGTGAACTTTAAAATCTAGCTATCAACTTAGCATAAAGCAAGTACTGTTTGTGTGAATAACTATGTCACACTTTTTAATAGTATGCGTATCATTATAGCAAATAATTTTATAGGGCAAATTCTTTTAAGTGACTAATTTTACTCATCCATAGATTCATAACAATACAGTTTATATATATGTAGCTTATAGCTTTATAAACAAAATGAGGTTTCTAATTTCTTTACCTTAGTTCTAAAGAAATGTATGTACTTATATTAAAATATCCAGCAAAATATTTTAATGAGGCTTTATATAATTTATGGTAGAAATTAAGAACAATGTAATGGCTAGGGTTTAGACTTTCACTCTTACCTCTATTTCTTCCTATAAGATGTTTAAATTCTTTTGCATCAGTTTATCTAGTAGTAAAATGGCAAATAGAGTTTTTTTGAAAACCTAAAATGTTCAGCATATAGCTGACAAAATTAATATATATATTTTGTGTATTTATTAGCATTAATAATGATTAAATGATAATGGAAAATTAAAGAGTATTAAATAATAACTAGTGATAAATTAATAGTACTACACTAATTAACTGTATAAGAAAGTGATGATGCATTCTAAAAAGAAGGGGACACTATTTCAGTAAATATAGTCATTTCTAAATACAACTTATTACTCACCTCCCATCACCAAATTAACCTGATTATTTTACTGATGCAATGGATATAACAAGAATATGAAATAAGAACATTTATCTTTTGTTGATTGGGGCTTCCTGGTTAGCTCAGCTGGTAAAGAATCCACCTGTAATACAGGAAACCCGGGTTTGGTTCCTGGATTGAGAAGTTCCCCTGGAGAAGGGATAGGCTACCCATCCCAGTGTTCGTCAGCTTTATTGGTGGCTCAGATGGTAAAAAATCCACCCGAAATGTGGAAGACCTGGGTTTGATCACCGAGTTGGGAAGATCCCCTAGAGGACTAGAGGAGGATCTCAATCCCTGGGTTGGGAAGATGTCCTGGAGGAGGACACCTGGCTTCGATCCCTGGGTTGGGAAGATACCCTGGAGTAGGGCATGGCAACCTATACCAGTATTCTTGCCTGATATCAATATTCTTGTCAGTTCTTGGCATTGACAGAGGAACCTAGCGGACTACAGTCCATGAGGTCACAAAGAGTTGGACACAACTGAGCCACTAAGCACATCTTTTGTTTTTAGAAATTCTAGTAAGTTGAATAAACAAGCAAACAAAGGAAAAAAAATCACCTTTAGAACACAGTATATTTATCCTAAGGAGTTAATAACGCTAACTTGGACAATAGCAAGAAATAAATTAACTTAGAGATTTCTGAAAATAATATTTTAAACTATACATAAGACAATATATTTTTAAATTGATTGTTATACCTGGAAGATATCAGAAAGTAATCTTTAAAAATTCTGTTTTATGGCTGCAATCCAAAAGTCTACAAGCAATAAATGCTGGAGAAGGTGTGGAGAAAAGGGAACACTCTTACACTGTTGGTGGGAATGCAAACTAGTACAGCCACTATGGAGAACAGTGTGGAGATTCCTTAAAAAATTGCAAATAGAATTACCTTATGACCCAGCAATCCTCCTGCTGGGCATACACACTGAGGAAACCAGAACTGAAAGAGACACGTGTACCCCAATGTTCATCGTAGCACTGTTTATAATAGCCAGGACATGGAAGCAACCTAGATGTCCATCCAGATGAATGGATAAGAAAGTCATGGTACATATACACAATGGAGTATTACGCAGCTATTAAAAAGAATACATTTGAACCAGTTCTAATGAGGTGGATGAAACTGGAGCCTATTACACAGAGTGAAGTAAGCCAGAAAGAAAAACACCAATACAGTATACTAACGCATATATCTGGAATTTAGAAAGATGGTAACAATAACCCTGTATGCGAGACAGCAAAAGAAACACAGATGTATAGAACAGTCTTTTGGACTCTGTGGGAGAGGGAGAGGGTGGGATGATTTGGGAAAATGACATTGAAACATGAATACTATCATGTAAAAAATGAATCACCAGTCTACGTTTGATACAGTATACAGGATGCTTGGTTGGGGATGGTGCACGGGGATAATCCAGAGAGATGATATGGGGTGGGAGGTGGGAGAGGGGTTCAGGACTGGGAACTCATGTACACCCGTGGTAGATTCATGTCAATATATGGCAAAACCAATACAATATTGTAAAGCAAAATAAAGTAAAAATAAAAATTAAGAAAAATAAAAATAAAAATTCTGTTTTATAAAACTATTGGAATCGTAAAGAGAAAAGAGAATGTCACATTCTAAAGCAAAGATAAAAATGTGCTTTGATTATTCTCCACTTTTTAATGAATGGAGTATAGGCACCAACATGAACTAGAAATAAGTAAGGTTTAATGAAATGAAGATAAGTGATTTACCTGATAAAGAGTTCAAAATAATAGTTATAAAGATGCTCACTGAGGTTTGGAGAACAATGCATAAACAGAGTGAGAATTTTAGAAAAGGGAAAAGATAAGAAAGTAACAAACAAATCACACAGCTGAAGAACTCAGCGATTAAACTCGAATATTCAGTAAAGTGGTTCAAGGAAACTAGATGAAGTAGAAGAATTGTGGACTCAAAGTTAAGGCAGTGGCTTTCATCCATCAGAGGAGCAACAACAGCAACAAAAACAAAAATGAGAAGGAATGAAAGGAGCCTATGGGCAAATATTAACAGAACTGAAGTGAGAAACATATAGCAATAAATAAAGCAGGGAAAGTCAATAACGCACTTTTAACAATGTATATTTCATCCAAAAAAGAATATCAGTAAGGAAACATTGGACTTAAATCGCATGTTAGACCAGATGGAGATAACAGATATTTATAGAATATTTCATCCAGTAGCAGCCTTGAAATTAAAAGTCACTTTCTCCTTGGAAGGAAAGTTATGCTTTACCATCTGAGCCACAGGGAAGCCCCATGACAAACCTAGATAGCATATTAAAAAGCAGAAATGTCACTTTGCCGACAAAGGTCTGTACAGTCAAAGCTATGATTTTTCCAATAGTCATGTATGGATGTGAGAATTGGACCATAAAATTGGCTGAGTGCTAAAGAACAAATGTTTTCAAACTGTGGTGCTGGAGGAGACTCTTGAGAGTCCATTGGACTGCAAGGAAATCAAACAGTCAGTTCTAAAGGAACTCAACCATGAGTATTCATTGAAAGGACTGGTGCTAAAGCTGAAGCTCCAATTCTTTGGCCACCTGATGTGAAGAGCCAACTCATTGAAAAAGACCCTGATGCCAGGAAAGATTGAAGGCACAAAGAGATGGTGGTGGGGTGGGGGTATGTGGGATGGGGCAAAGAATGCGATGGTTAGATAGAATCACTGATGCAATGGACATGAATTTGAGCAATCTCCAGCAGAGGGTGGACGACAGAGGCACCTGGCATACTGCAGTCCATGAGCTTCAAGGAGTCAGACACAACTTAGAAACTAAACGACAACACATTCTTCTCAAGCACATATGAAACATTTTCCACCATTAAACACATTAGGCCACAAAAAAAATCTGAATACATTTAAGAGTATAAAAATTATGTTAAGCATCTTTTCTGATATCACAATGGTATGGAACTAGAAATCAGTTATAAGATGAAAACTGAAAAATTCATAGATATATGGAGGTAAACAACATATTTTGAACATAGTACTGAACAAATACTGGGTAAAAAAGCAACCAAAAGAGATTTTTGTTTTAATCTGAAAGCAAATGAAACTAGAAATACAGCATACCAAATCTCATGAGTTATACAAAAAAGGAGTTCATGGGAATAAATGTCTTAATTAAGGAAAAAGAATAGAAAGATCTCAAATAAACGACCTAACCTGACACCTCAAGGAACTGGAGAAAGAAGAACAAAGCCCAAATCTAGGAAAAGAAAGAAAATATCAAAGAGACTAAAAAGACAATCTAAGATCAATGAAACTAAGAGCTGGTTTTTTTTTAAAAGATAAACAAAATTGACAAACATTTTACTAAACTCATGAAAAAAAGAGAGAGGACCCAGATAGTATCAGAAATAAAAGAAGAGACATTACAACTGATGCCCACAGAAATAACAAAGGAATAAGGGACTACTACCAACAATTTTATTCTAACAATTTGAACACCCTAGAGAAAATGCATAAATTCCTAGAAACATATAACCTATGAAGACTGAATCATGAAGAATTAGAAAATCTGAAGTGACCAAATCCTAGAAAAAAGACTGAATCAGTAATCAAGTATCTCCATATAAACAAAAGTCCAGGACTAGATGGCTTCACTGATTTGAATTCTGTCAAACATTTAAAGAAGAAAAAATACCAATCCTTCTTAAACTCTCCCCAAGATAGAGAAAGCAACATTTTCAAACTTATTTAATGAGTATTACCTTGATACCAAAACCAAACAAAGAAAAGGCTAGCATTTCTGTTGAACATAAAAAAAAGAACATAGATGCAAAAATCCACAATAAAATATTAGTAAACTGAATTTAACAATTAAAATAAGAGATAAAGCATTAAAAGTATCATAAACCATGATCATGTGAAATTTATTCTAGAGATGTATGTTTCAACATCATCAAATCAATGTGATACCCAATATTAACAAAGTGAATGATGAAAATCATATTACCATCTTGAAGTGAAGTCGCTCAGTCATGTCCAACTCTTTGCGACCCCATGGACACCAGGCTCCTCTGTCCAGGGGATTTTCTAGGCAAGAGTACTGGAGTGAGTTGCCGTTTCCTTCTCCAGGGAACTTCCCGACCCAGGGATTGAACCCAGGTCTCCCACATTGTAGACAGACGCTTTCCATCTGAGCCACCACTTGATCTTAGCCAAAAGGCCATCTTAATAGATGTAAAAAAATCATTTCACAAAGTTCAACTACATTCATGGTAAAAATTCTCAATAAACTGGTAATAGAGGGAACTACCTCAACATAATAAAGGCCATGTATGACAGTCCCACAGTAAATATCATATTCATGGTGAAAGGCTGACAGCTTTTCTTCTAAGATCAAGAACAAAAGAATGTGCCAGTTTTTGCCTCTTTTATTCAACAGATACTGGAAGTCCTAGCCAGGCAAGTTAGTCAAGAAAAAGAAATAAAAGGCATCTAAATCAGAAGGGAGGAAGTAAAACCATCTCTATTTGCATTTGATGCGATATTACATTTAGATAACTCTGAAGTTTCTACCAAAAGACCACTAAAATTACATAAATAAGTTCAGTAATTTTGCAGGATATATAATGAATATACAAAAATCAGTTGCATTTCTATACCCTAACAACAAATTATATGAGAGATAAATTAAGAATATAGTCCTATTTACAGTTACAATAAAAATAATAAAATACCTAGGGATAAATTTAACAAAGCAGGGAAAAGATATTTCCACGATGAGACTTTGAAAAAAGAAAATTAAGATACAAATAAATAGAAAGATACTCTGTGCTTATGGATTGAAAAAATTAATATTTTCAAATTGTCCGTACTGCCGAAAGTGTTCTACAGACTCAAGGAAATCCATATTAGAATTCCAATGGCATTTTTCATAGAAATAGAACAAATAATCCTAAAATTTGTATGGAACCACAAAAGACCTGCAATAGCCAAAGCAGTCTTGAGAAAGGAGAACAAAGCTGAAAGCATTATATTTTCTGGTTTCAAATTAAATTAAAAAAACAGGCAATAAAAACAATATGATATTGATATAAAAACTGACTTATAGATAAATTGAACAGAATAGAGAGCCTCCGAATAAACCCAAACTAGTGGTCATTTAATTGATGACAAAGGAGCCAAGACTATACAATGGGGAAAGGGAGTTTTTTTAATAAGTGATGTTGGGAAAACTGGAGAACCACATGCTAAAGAATGAAGCCTATTTACACATACACAAAAGTCAACTCAAAACAGACTGAAGACTTGAACATAAAACCTGAAATCATAAAACTCCCAGAAGAACACAAAAGGGGTAGGCAATGATTTTTCTTTTATTTGGCTGAAAGCAGAGACAACAAAGCAAAAAATACACAAGAGAGACTATATCAAACTAAAAATAGGTTTTAAGGATTCTCTTTCTTCTGTGGTTGTAAAAACTGTAAACCTGAAACTCTGAAGATCTTTTGAAAAGATTCTTAATGTAGAGAACAAACAGGTGTGATACACAGACAAATCCCGAGGACACTGCTTGAAAATTCCTTTAGCCAAACTCTACCCTTCTTAAGGGTAAGTTAAAGAGATAGTAAATTCTTTCTTTTTAGCTTAAAATGGCTTAAATTGGACTTGATTTGCTTTCAACTAACAATGCTAAGTGATAACTGCCAGCTATCTCCTGAGGTTGAATTACTAAAAAAACCCTTCTATGTTTTATTTTCCCCAGTTTTTTTCCCATCTAGTTTGCTCTACAGTTGTGCAGAGTTCTAATATTAACTATTCTGCCTGTGATTTTTTCTTTTCTTTTAGGAAATAGATATGATTTAAGGGGGAAAATGGAGACATTACTTAGGGAAATGATCAAGAAGTGTTCACTGTAAACCTGTATGTCATCATGACAACAACTTTATTGACTGAGTGAATACAGTGCACAGACCATGATTTCAGATATTTTACACTCACTATTACTTCATTTAAACATCATGAATCATCACTCTGTAAGTTTTGTATTAATAGAATAGTTACTGGCATTCTACACAGGAAAATTTTGAAACTTACACAGATTAAATAACATTGACAACTTTGCTTTGGTCAAGATTCAAACCAGGTCAGTCTGATTCCAAAAGCAATGTTCTTCCCATTAGGTGCCAGTACTGATGGGGAAGTCATAATGCTCTAGAAATGGTGGCATTTTATGAAGAATATTTAACAATCTACTGATATGAACAGTACAATTCTTTAAAACATGTGTGCCTTTGCCAACAATATTGTGAGATTTAGCCAAGATGGAGAAAAGGGGAGTTTTCCTTTTCTGCTTACATTGAGAATAAAATAGAGACATGACTATGGATATGTTGTAAAGGATTACTCAGTAAAACAGTATTTTTTCATATCTACATAGCAATTTTAGATGAACTATATACCAAATGGGGACTAACATCACATTTTTGAACAGAATAATTTAATGCTTGCTGAACAGAATTTTGCCTGTGCTATCATTTTTCCAGTGAGCATTCCTGAATTCAACAAAACTAAAATATCTTAATTCTATATTTGTGTTATATTGAGTATGATAAATACAAATAAGAATAAAAATAGGTGTTTATATTCCAGGAGTGACTCCTGCAAAGAAAGTATGTCAATCACATATAATTAATCTGCCACTTCCTAATTTAGAAAGAAATATTCCTCACTATACCAGCAAATATAAACATCAAAAAAACAAAGTTTTGGAAGATAAAGCAATGCAGATGCCCTCTATTTCTATTGTCACTGAAATTAAGATCACTCTTCCCTTCACATTTACTTGCCACGTGTTGCAAGTAGATAGTATATAAGGCAAAAGAGCTAGCATGTTTCAAGCAAAGCATTTTACACTGAATCCAGGCTGGGATTTTGTACTTATCTGAAAAAATTTGATGACTGCCCCCCTGGTTCAAATATAAAATTGACCTTTAAGCAGAATTTATAGTTAATCTTAGTGATGTCCTTGAGCTGTCTCCTAGAATGCAGGAGTGAATCAGACAAATGAAAGTCACATGGACATGTATAAAATTTGATATGGTGGTTGTTGGACTACTCAGATTTATGTTCATTGGCCTAACTATATTCAGTTTAGAGCTATTAGATAAAGCATTTATTCCTTATGAAGTTAGTAATTTGCTTACACACCACTATTTATGTCATCCCCATTAAAAAAAAAAAAAACTACAAGAATATATACTAAATCCTCTCAACAATATCCGATATAAATTTGGAAAATGTTGAAAGTTTTTTTCAAAAATTTATTTTTATTCAATTACCTTTGGGTAACTTGCTGAAAGCAAGCAAGGCAAAAGTTTATCTGTCTACACAAAAGGGATATTATAGGCTTGCCTAGTATATCGCAATATACTATCTCAGAATGGATAATATGGGATATATGGTCATCACTAAAATATTATAAAGACTTCTCTACAAAATAAATATGTATTCATGGACACTCTAAAATAAAGTGACAATGTAAATTGTTGAATCTTTGTACTGCATTTGACTGGTTTAAAAAATATAAGGGTTAAAGGCAGGTTGAAGACAGTTTATGGAGGGCTAAAGTGTGACCATTTATTGAGTACAAAATAGTCTAACCCTAAATGATCTTGATGGAAAAGTGAAATTTAAGTAGAAATGAAAGGACAAAGTGGAGAACTTTGTGAGAAGCGTAGGAAATCAGAATATCTTATTCCTTCTCACACCTGATTTTCCCCTTCAAAGAGAAGGAAATGGTCTGGAGGTCCTATTAATACAGGTAATGTAATGAAGTTTAGGTCAGATTTAATCCTACACAAGACTTTTCAATATTGGTGAAATAGAAGCTGAATATGTCTGGGTGCTGCACATAATTTCATTCAGAACTGATGACACTAAAAACAGATAATAAATCCTTGGCTAATCCTTTATGTGGTATAAAAATATACTGACACTTCAAGGGAATATGAAAGGAGAAGGGCCATGAATCTACTACTTTTCAATTGGTTTCACCCTGTAAGTTTTCATTTTTTCTCTAAATTGTTAAGCCTTGGCCACCATGACAAAGGCCTCACCAGTGTTTGTAAGTTTCATTTCAATTGGCTAATCACACATAAAATGGGGGGGGGGAGTATGATCTTTCTCTTCAATACATCTAGCATTGATTTATTGATGTGTTAGGGAGAAAAGTATCCCATAGTTACTGTGTGACACTTTCTAGGATAACATTTTTTATGACAAAAATTCAACTTGTAGACATAGAAAAAATAAGAGAAATCTGTGCATGGCATAAAGACGTAAGTGTCTTCATAAATCTATGAGAAGTATAATCTCTTTGAATAGTAATCAAAGAAGCAGTGTACTCTCAAAATGGACATAGAAATAAGGTATTGTACTCATGTTTCTAAATCTGAGTTTGATAATCTTTAGAATGAAGCAGTCTGAGCCTTGACAATTTTTATGGTTATGCCTCCATGAGTACATTCATTTTGATATTTTATCCAGGAGACACTTATTGAGCACTAACTATACATAAGGAATTGTATAAGATTAAAAATTATTTTAAACTTTGCTATCAAAAATATTTAGTGGCACTGAAAGTGAAATAAGATATGTAGTCAAAGTCAGTNTTTTATGGTTATGCCTCCATGAGTACATTCATTTTGATATTTTATCCAGGAGACACTTATTGAGCACTAACTATACATAAGGAATTGTATAAGATTAAAAATTATTTTAAACTTTGCTATCAAAAATATTTAGTGGCACTGAAAGTGAAATAAGATATGTAGTCAAAGTCAGTAGAGAAAAAAAAATTGTCTCTCGCGTATCATAAGATGTTAAAGTGCTATAAGTTTAGTTCTCTGATTCTTAAAGAACAAAGTGTATTTGAATCCAGAAGGTCATGTGTAAAGCCCAGGCATGGGTATTTTTAAAGCTTTTCTAATTGGCCTTAAAGTACCAACATTCTTCTGATTTCTAAACTGGGCCTCCTTTTCCTCTCATTGTACAAGTAATATTATACATTCAAAAGTTTTGAGTTGTAACGAAGGACATATAAATGTGTAGACGCAGAATGAAAATAATATGAAGTATTGGGTCTAATGGCAAGCTAAGTAGATCATTCAAATTCAATTTCAAATCATCACATTCAGGTTTATACAAGGCATTCTTTTTTTTAATATTTTTAATAGTCTTTATTTAAATAGTCTTTTCCCTTGCATTTTCATCTATCTTATTTCTTTTTTAATATAAATTTATTTATTTTAATTGGAGGTTAATTACTTTGCAATATTGTATTGGCTTTGCCATACATCAAGACAAGCCTGTTGGCCACATTTGTCCCAGAGTTCAGCAGTTGTGGATTTATATTCTCCAAGTGTCTTTGCTGAATATTTTTTTTGATTGACATTTATATTTTCTAAATCTTATGTAAAGCTCATTATTCAATACCCAGTTATTTCTGGAGAGTTCTGACAAAACATGTTCACTGGAGAAGGAAATGGCAAACCACTTCAGCATTCTTGCCTTGATAACCCCATAGCAGTATGAAAAGGCAAAAAGATATGACATTGAAAGATGAACTCCCCAAGTCAGTAGGGGCCCAATATGCTACTGGAGAAGATCAGGGAAATAGCTCCAGAAGGAATGAAGAGGCCAAGCCAAAGCAGAAATGATGCCAGGTTGTGGATGTGTCTGGTGGTGAAAGTAAAGTCCAATGGTGTAAAGAACAATATTGAATAGGAACCTGGAATATTAGGTCCATGAATCAAGGTAAGTTGGAAGTAGTCAAACAGGAGATGGCAAGAGTAAATATCAACATATTAGGAATCAGTGAACTAAAGTAGATCAGAATGGGTGAAGCTAGTGGAATAATGTAGTTCCAGCTGTGCTATTTCAAGTCTTAAATGATGATGCTGTGACAGTGCTGCACTCAGTAGGCCAGCAAATGTGGAAAAGTCAGCAGTGGCCACAGGACTGGAAATGTTCAGTTTTCATTTCAGATCCAAAGAAGGGCAATGCAAAAGAATGTTCAAACTACTGCATAATTACACTCATTTCACATATGAGCAAAGTAATGCTGAAAATTCTCCAAGCTAGGCTTCAACAGTACATGAACCAAGACATTCCAGAGGTTCAAGCTGGACTTAGAAAAGCCAGAGGAAATAGAGATCAAACTGATGACATCTATTGGTTCATAGAAAAAGCAAGAGAATTTCAGAAAAAAAAGATCTACTTTTGCTTTATTGGCTATGCCAAAGCCTTNAGAGGGAGAGGGTGGGATGATTTGGGAGAATGGCATTGAAACATGTATAATACCATGTAAGAAACGAATTGCCAGTCCAGGTTCGCTGCAGGATACAGGATGCTTGGGGCTGGTGCACTGGAATGACCCAGAGGGATGATATGGGGAGGAAGGTGGGAGGGGGGTTCAGGATGGGGAACACGTGTACACGCATGGCAGATTCATGTTGATGTATGGCAAAACCAATACAACTTTGTAAAGTAATTAGCCTCCAATTAAAATAAATAAATTTAAATTTAAAAAAGTATGTTTACCAAAAATGTTGTTTTATTTATTTGTCCTTTTACTTGCCAATTCTATTCTTGTAGTCATAACTTAGTTAATAGTAATTCTTTCCTTTGTTCTTTCTTCTATCTTCTCCGAGCTAAAATTATTGTCCAAACAAGGCAAAACCATTTCAGATTTTCATTCTAAAGAGTGTTGGATTTTTTAAAGGGTAATAACTAAGTGATTGTTCAGAAAAAGAATAATAAAAAAGCAAATACAATAGAAATCACTTCTGTGTCTAATATAATCTTTATTTTCTTTTGTACAGCTTTCAAAATCAATAACAACTATACAAAAAAATCAGTCCTAATTCTGAAAGGGTTAATAGGCAATTTGTGAATACCCATTGGTAGTTATGGGTAATCATCTCTAATTAGAATATATTAGACAATACATCTTTTTAATTGCTATGTGTTTTCTGGCTTCCTGGTCAACAAAGAGATACAGTCTAACACCTAAAAGCACAATACATCACCATTGCCAGGGCAACATCATTGGTAATAAATCCCAAGGCAGAGAATCATAAGGATTTGGTGATTTCCATGGTGGCTAGGGGAAGATTAAAAAGTGATTCTCTAAGGTGGGCTACAAAAAGGCTACAAAATGCTATCAAATATCCCTTTTGATGTGCACTATTTTATTAATAACACTGTGTATTTAATGAGTTTCCCTCTATGGAGGTTTCTTTCTTGTTCTTTCTTGAGCTGCGCTAAGACTGTCTCTTATACACATCTAGATGTGTATAAGAGACAGACTCAATCCCCAGGAAAAATTTGGTTGTTTGAGTTTATCTGAGGTCCTGCATTGAAAAGCAAAGGCAGAATTCTAAGATGGACCCTCCAGATTCCCAGTCNTGCGCTAAGAATAAGGATGGAAAAACTGGTTCAAACAACAAGGTCCCAGCCTCCTTTTAAAATTTAAAACAATTAAAAAGTAAAATGTCCATTTTGGGCCTTTGCTATTGCAATATATAATGTTTATACAGATACTGTTCATATTCTGATTTGAATTTGAGGAAGCAAAGGTTCTGAAGGGCTCCATATCACTCCACTAATAAGTTGCATAGCTGGAATTAAAACCAATGCAGTCTGACTCCTGAACTTTATTCTTAACCTCATGCTAAAACTGCCTCAACTGGAATATGCAACACACACACAGAAACACACACACACACACACAGAGTTCTGTACACAAAGCAGGGATAGGATCATTTCACTGATGTAAAAAAAAAAAATTGTTCTCTATTTTTGAATGGTTCAGAATGATTTGCATGTCATATTAGATAACTTCTCATGAGTATATGTCTATCAGTCTTTTTCCTTAGCAAAAAGCATGTAAACACATATAGTTTGCATGTTTTGAAATTACAAAAATGAGCATCTTTAATCATGATTGAATGATTGTGAATAATATTTATATAGTTGTTTCTTGAAAGTTTATCTCTTGATTAGATGCAATAAAAATCTTTGCAAATATTTGCTGAATAATTTCTACTATGGTAATTTGGTAAGGCTGGGATAGAAGTCAGAGGATATAGTAATTTCCAGTACAGTTTACCACAACTTTTAAAAAATTTACATCATGTTTACTAACACTGGAGTGGGTTGCCAATTCCTTCTCCACCTTGCCTAGTGATAGATAATAGTTTGGTTCTCTTATGTAAAAACACAGCTTTTTTTCTTTATATTAATGATATGAGATGATTCAAAACTTCATTCTTATAGCCTGCTGATTCTCCTCTCTACTCAATCCCCAGGAAAAATTTGGTTGTTTGAGTTTATCTGAGGTCCTGCATTGAAAAGCAAAGGCAGAATTCTAAGATGGACCCTCCAGATTCCCAGTCCTTGGTTGTTCACTAAAATATTAATTTTAGATTCTGATGTGAAGGGTTTTTGCAGATGTATTTTAAGTCCCAATTCAATGCACTTTAAGATAGGGAGAGTATCTGTGTATTCTGACCTAATTACCCAAGCCTTTTATTTTATTTTTTATTTATTTTTATTTTTATTTTTTTGTATTTATTTATTTTTTTACACGAACTCCCAAGCCTTTTAAAAACAGAGTTTTCTTTGGTTCATTGTGTAAGAGAATATCAGAAATTTGAAGCATTGATGGACATTTAATGTGCCACTGATGGCTGGAAGATTGAAAGACTTCAGAGAGGGCTCTAGGAGTTAGGAGCAATACCCTGTCAACAGACAGCAATGATCCTCAGTCCTGCAATCACGGGAAATGAATTCTAGCAACAGGAATGAGCTGAACATGAGACTGGGTTTTCCTCAGAGCGTCCAGATTATATTTCAGTACTACTGGCACCCTTATTTCACCTTTGTGATGCTCTAACCAGAGAACAAAGTGTTTCTGCATCAGACTTTTGACCCATAGTACTGTAAGTTAAAAAAATAGAAGTTACTTTAAGCTCTTATACTTATGGTAAGTTGTTATACACCAATATAAAGCAGGAAGTATAGTTTTATTTCACATTGGTCTTTATATCCTCCTACTTCTCTAAGCAAACTGTTTCTGACTCCTTTAGGTGCTGTATGGATTATCTAAACTGTATTCTTAACCTTATGGGAAAATGAATGGGTAAAATAATTGAGAGGACAGGTGACTTTTTTTTTTTTTTAATTACCCATATCCAACCATCTTCCCAGATTCATAGGAAAGTCAACTATTCTTTTCCTCCCGTATGGCAGTAGTGCAACTTGAAAGATCTAATATTCCATTTTCTAACTTCTTTACATGATAAGTAGGCATCATTTTCTGTGATTATGAATGCTAAAAACTCCAGAGAACATATGCCAGCTTTTTCTAGGAATTTTTTCACTCTTCTGTACACCTAGTACCTATTGGAAATAAGATGTGAAAGCTGTCTTTCCTTCTCAGAGGCTTTTCCAATTTCCGTGACTGATTTTCTTGGGCCCTCCTTATACTAATGGGGAATGGAGCATTCCCCACCCCTCCCCATGTAGAAGGTAAGATAAAAATGAGGATTTTTATACAATCCTATGAATTCCTTTTAATCTCTAGTTTTCTCTTACATAGGCTGCAATGATGGGGTAAATGGTGATATTGGAAAGATCAGTTGGGTACCACTTAATATCTGGTAAGGACATTTTGTTGTTATTCAGTGGCTAAGTCATGTCCAACTCCTTGTGACCCCATGAACTGCAGCATGTCAGGCTTCATTGTCCTTCAATATATCCCAGAATTTGCTCGCACTCATGTCCATTGAATCGGTGATGCCATCCAACCATATCATCCTCTGTGCCCCTTTCTCCTCCTGCCTTTAATCATTCCCAGCATCAGGTTCTTTTCCAATGAGTCAGCTCTTTGCATCAAGTGGCCAAAGTATTGGAACTTCAGCATCAGTCCTTCTAATGAATATTGAGAAAATATTGATTTCCTTTAAGATTGACTGTTTTGATCTCTTTGTTGTCCAAGGGACTCTAGAGTCTTCTCCAGCACCACATTCAAAAGCATCAACTCTTCTGTGCTCAGCCTTTTTTATGGTCCATCTCTGTTAACCATATCATATTTTATGGTCCATATCTGTACATGACCACTAGAAAAAGCATAGCTTTAACTATACAGACCTTTGTCTGCAAAGTGATGTCTCTACTTTTTAAAATACTGTCTGTTTGTCATAGCTTGTCTGCCAAGGAGCAAGTGTTTTTTAATTTTGAGGCTGCAGTCACTGTTTAAAGCAATCTTGAAGTCCAAGAAAATAAAATCTGTCACATATATAGATGGTAACTAACTATAAATTATTTGGATACCTGTCAACCTTTGAATTTGGATACTTTTTTGTGAGTTAAAGTGTACTTATTTTTTAAAACCCTGCTATAGATATTTTTACTGTGTGAATAATATGATCTGATTTATGATATCTAAAGGTCACCCTACTCAGAAAAAAATAGTTTGCAGGAAAGTGAGGTTGAACGTGCAACACAAGTTAGGTTACTTTGTGGGTAACCTAGGTCTTGTTATTTAATGGATGACCCATGGAATAGCAGGAGCAATTCACCTGGGAACTTGTAAGAAGTGATGAATCTCAGTCCTTACGTCAACTTACTAAAGCAGAAATATATATTTTAACAATTTCCCAGGTAATTTGTATGCTCATTAGAATTTGTGAAGGAAATGTCTAGGTGAAACGTTGCTTTGGCTCACCAAAGCTTTGGCTAGAGTGATGAGCTAGAAGAACAGATACAGGATATATTTTTGAGAGAGAATTTTCTGATGATTTGAGTGCGATGAGTCAGGAGAATGATGGAATCCAGAATGATGACTCATTTTTAGCTTGAGAAACATAATGGAGGTTCATGATATTTGGAGAGGAATATCCATGGTGGAAATTAAGAACAAGAGTTCCCATTAGGCCACATCAAGTTAAAATTATCAAGAAAATATCTTTATTGCTAATCTCTGACTCATGCCTACCTCCAACTGCCTACTACTCCCATTATCTTTATGCTTCAGCCTTACCCCTAGTTGAGAATGTGGATTAGTCTGGTCAATTCCAATCCTTAGTGGACCATTTCTGTGCTTTCATATTAAAAAAAAGAAAACAAGTATATTTAGTTCTTTGAACCATTTTTTGATTGGGTCTTTTATTTTTCTGGAATTGAGCTGCAGGAGTTGCTTGTATATTTTTGATATTAGTTGTTTGTCAGTTGCTTCATTTGCTATTAGTTTCTCCCTTTCGGAAGGCTGTCTTTTCACCTTGCTTATAGTTTCCTTTGTTGTGCAGAAGCTTTTAATTTTAATTAGATCCCATTTATTTATTTTTGCTTTTATTTCCAGTATTCTGGGAGGTGGGTCATAGAAGATCCTGCTGTGATTTATGTCAGAGAGTGTTTTGCCTATGTTCTCCTCTAGGAGTTTTATAGTTTCTGGTCTTACGTTTAGATCTTTAATCCATTTTGAGTTTATTTTTGTGTATAATGTTCTAGTTTTATTCTTTTACAAGTGGTTGACAAGTTTTTCCAGCACCACTTGTTAAAGAGATTGTCTTTTCTCCATTGTATATTCTTGCCTCCTTTGTCAAAGATGAGGTG
>SJYX01020133.1:240784-264806 GCA_006410675.1 Oreotragus oreotragus
AACAATTAAAAAGTAAAATGTCCATTTTGGGCCTTTGCTATTGCAATATATAATGTTTATACAGATACTGTTCATATTCTGATTTGAATTTGAGGAAGCAAAGGTTCTGAAGGGCTCCATATCACTCCACTAATAAGTTGCATAGCTGGAATTAAAACCAATGCAGTCTGACTCCTGAACTTTATTCTTAACCTCATGCTAAAACTGCCTCAACTGGAATATGCAACACACACACAGAAACACACACACACACACACAGAGTTCTGTACACAAAGCAGGGATAGGATCATTTCACTGATGTAAAAAAAAAAAATTGTTCTCTATTTTTGAATGGTTCAGAATGATTTGCATGTCATATTAGATAACTTCTCATGAGTATATGTCTATCAGTCTTTTTCCTTAGCAAAAAGCATGTAAACACATATAGTTTGCATGTTTTGAAATTACAAAAATGAGCATCTTTAATCATGATTGAATGATTGTGAATAATATTTATATAGTTGTTTCTTGAAAGTTTATCTCTTGATTAGATGCAATAAAAATCTTTGCAAATATTTGCTGAATAATTTCTACTATGGTAATTTGGTAAGGCTGGGATAGAAGTCAGAGGATATAGTAATTTCCAGTACAGTTTACCACAACTTTTAAAAAATTTACATCATGTTTACTGACATCCAAGGCACAAAGTGCAGGCTGGCTTAGGATCATGTACATTATAGATACTAAGCAAATCTATTTCCCAAAGTATCTACTAGACTTGAGGTAATGGTTTCCTCCTCCAGACCTCTTCTAAGGATACAGTGCTTCTCAGTGCATTTTTTGTTAGCATATTTAGTGGGATAACTCTTCATTCTGTGTAGCTCTCACACATATTGTAGGACATTTAGCGTGTATGTCCCCTGGTCACTGTAAGCCAGTGATAACTGAAACTGTCCTCACATTTCCAAATCGCCTTGATGAAGAACAACCAAAGGAATTATGGGAAAATAAAAAATAAATATTTCTATCATTTGCCTATCACTTTCTCTCCTTCTCATATATAACAAACCAGTATAAGCACTCAAGAGGAGGTGCCTATTGAAAGGGTGGAGAAGGCAATGGCACCCCACTCCAGTACTCTTGCCTGGAAAATCCCATGGATGGAGAAGCCTGATAGGCTGCAGTCCATGGGGTCACGGAGGGTCGGACACGACTGAGCGACTTTACTTTGACTTTTCACTTTCGTGCATTGGAGAAGGAAATGGCAACCCACTCCAGTGTTCTTGCCTGGAGAATCCCAGGGACGGGGGAGTCTGGTGGGCTGCCGTCTAGGGAGTCACACAGAGTCGGACACAACTGAAGTGACTTAGCAGCAGCAGCAGCAGCAGCAGCAGCAGCAGCATTGAAAGGGTGGGAAATGCCTATAACATATAATTGAGAAACAGATGAAAAGAAGCAAATAATAATAATAACACCTTCTCTCAAGAAAGACTCACGATCCAGGCATCCCCCATCACTATGGATACAACTGGCTGGAGACAGCATATTAATGATCACTTTTGCACCGTGGCTTGGTGGCTGTAGCACTGTCTTTTCCAGTAGTTTTTTTTTTTTTAACTGAATGCCATAGAAATAGTGTACTGTCATGGAGCACCATCCAAAAGGTTATGAACAACAGTATCCTCACTTTCTGACAAGGCTCCAGTCCTACCTTCCCAGCCCAGGGACTGAACACAGATCTCCTTCATTGAAGGCAGATTCTTTACGGTCTGAGCCACCAGGGAAGTTCTGACTAACACACAGTCCTACTATAGTCTTCTCTGCATGTCTTTCTGCAAAAGGACATTGTTTTTGCCTATCACAGCTGGATCTGGTGGTCACAGGGCACTCTCTATTAGGGTTTGGGAGCTTAATTCTTATTAATTGGTGGGCTTCATTATAATTACACAGAGCATAGTAGCACTTTGAGATGTAAATATTTTCAAATGTATTCTAAGAAGTATAAAATTATCTCTAATTCAGTGTCTATCTAAAACCAAAATCTTAAAACACAGTCAATATCTTAAATAATTTAATCTAAATGTAAGCATATTCAGAATAATTCTCAGTTTAATTTTTCTTACATGAAATCCTGTACAGAGCACTTAAAACAACTGTCATCTATACAGGTTATATTAATCATAAGGGCCAACATGTCAAATTTTCTTTTGTTATCTTGAATTGTTATTGGAAGTTACTTACTTTTCATAGATTGTAACTGTAAATAATCAAAAACTGTGCTTTATTCGTCTTTATGTTAACCACTATTCCTGGCACAAGACTAGGAGAGAGAATGTTCAACATATAAATTTTATTTAAAATATTTGTATTTTCCTTAAGCTTTCAGACATGATCTTCTGTGAAATCTCTTCATTCCTTTGCACTCATCTAAAGTTAATTATTAAGACAACTATGCTCCCTGTCAATAAGATGTACAACATTATGATTTATCAGTCAACTTTATTACTAGATTTGGCACTATCAGTTTTTCTTTTAACAAACTGCTAACAGATAAAGTACTAAGGATATTAGAAAGTACATTGCTGTAGGAGCTGTTGTTATTGAAGGCAAAAAAGAAAAGAGTTTATACATTTCCCAGAAATATTAATAATTAAAGATTTCCTTAAATTAGACTCACCTTGTAGCTGAAGCTATATCTTTTCTTAAAAAAAGCTTTTGCCATGGTTTCTACTTGAAGATTTGTTATGCAACTTAATCATAGGTGCCATGCCAACTCAAGGTGTTTAAAATGCATTTATTGTAATGAGTTGACACATGGCCATTTTTCAATTACATTAATTTAATTAAATTGCTAATAATGATAATGTCAATGAAACTTCATTTGTTTTTCATATATAAATCACAACCAAATCTTGAACTACTTTAGAAACAGCTCACTCAAACCAGTATCATTAATTTGTATGAGAGAGTATTTTTTAGTAACAGTGTCCTATTATTTTAATTTTTAAAGAATTGCAGTATTGTCCTGAATATTGAATAACCAAAGGGCAATTTATATTACTGACTGTTAGGGCTTGCCTTAAGCAAAATTATGAACATCCTACAAAGACCAAAAAGGCACCAGTTGCCCTTATGAAAGCATATGTATTTGTTTTTAGGTACATCCATTAGTAATTTCCTTGCTTGAGCCTGTTTCTGGTTCATGTGTCACATTCTCATCTAATATGCCATATTACTATCAAATTTACTCTTTCTTGTGTCATATCTGCTTAGAGTCCTTCTTTCTTAAGAAACTAACTAATATAATAAACACTAGCTAATGGTTTCACACATAAATTCATTACCCCATTCCAGGAAACACATTTATTCTTTGAAAGAAGTTTAGTGGAAACCTGATCATTTGCTCTCCTCTTTCTGGTAGATTTCCAGAGTAGTGGCTAAGCGCTGAGCATACTTAATCCTCATTCTGAAGAATATGACCAGAAACAGGGTGCTTTCCACAAGTGGTCAGGATTTTTGTCGCCTGACTGGGCCACCATGATATAACATATTAGACTAGGAATCTGCACCCTAGCAAAACAAATGATTTTAAACTGTCTTGTAACAAGAATGCTACCTTGTTGCCTCAAATAGTGTTTTGAGGATGTAGTGTTGCCTCAGAGTAGCGAGTGACTAACACATCATTAGATCCCATCTTTTGGGGGAATTTGAACATGAAGTAGAGAGTGAAACATAGTTGGAGATAATAGAATCAAACAGTAGTCATAAATGTAGACAATTAGAAAAGAGGGAGAGTGGGTTCTTGTGTTGCTAAATATCTGGAGTAAGGCTATTAGACGTTCTCTAATGAGGGACAAGAGGGCTTCCTAGGTAGCACAGTGATAAAAAATCACCCTGCCAACATGGGACATAAGAGATACAAGTTTGACTCTTGGGTTGGGAAGATCCTCTAGAAGAGGAAATGGCAACCCACTACAGTATTCTTGATTGGAAAAGTCCATGGACATTGGAGCTGCTGGGCTACCATCCTTGAGGTCACAAAGAGTGGGACACAACTGAGTGACTGAACAAATCATAGAATCTCTATCATATATAAGCAAATTTCTTTCAGCAATAGTTTTATTAAAGTATAAAAACATGCAACAAACACATTAATACTTGTTTTTCTATTCTTTCCTAAAGTTAAACTAGAATATGTAATTTCTAATTTAGGTTATAATCTAGAGAAGGGACATGCTTATTGGATGGCTGACTTTACTGTGCTCACTTCAACTGTCTCAGGTAACTTATATTATACAGTTCCAAAGTCCCACAACTTTTTATTGAGGATATATATATATAATATATATGACAAAGAAACTTGCTATTTTAAAGTTTTCATATATATATATTAAAAAGTGTAAATGTGAAAGTGTTAGTCACTTGTCAGTCTCCTCTGTCCACGGAATTCTTCAAGCAAGAATACTGGAGTGGGCAGCCACTCAATTCCCAATGGGATCTTCCTGACTTAGGGACTGAACCTATGTCTCCTGCATTGCAGGTAGATATATGTGTGTGTGTACAATTATATATATATATATACACACACACACACAAAGAACTTATGAAGCTGAAATAGTTTATAGTAGTTTAAAATGATCTCAAAACCATGCTGAAGCCCCTGGTGATGCATTTAGTGGAAATAATTTGTAATAACACATTTTAACAACTTTATTAAGGAGTAAATGTTATATATAATTTACAATTTGATAAAGCCTTGATATTAGTCTATCATCATGAAATCAAGACCACAAGTAAGAAAATGAACATATTTATCACCACAAATTTCTTTTTGGAGAAGAAAATGACAACCCACTGCACTATTCTTGCCTAAAGAATCCCATGGACAGAGGAGCCTAGCAGGCTACAGTTCGTGAGGTCGGAAGATTTGGACACGACTTANCAAGTAAGAAAATGAACATATTTATCACCACAAATTTCTTTTTGGAGAAAATGACAACCCACTGCACTATTCTTGCCTAAAGAATCCCATGGACAGAGGAGCCTAGCAGGCTACAGTTCGTGAGGTCGGAAGATTTGGACACGACTTAGCAACGAAACCACCACTACCACCACCACCACCAAATTTCTCTCTTCCCCTGTATCATCTCCCTCTCTTTCTAGCTCTTCTATTTGCAGGCAAACACTGATCTGCTTTCTGACACTAAAGGTAAGAATTTTTCAGAATTTTATATTTATTATAATTAAAATCATAACCTTTATGTGTGGTTTATTTTATTTGAAATGATTATATATTAAGTTTCTTCCATTTTGTACCATGCAGTTCATTACTTTTTATTACTGAGTAGGATTATCATGTGAATATGTTGTGCTAGTTTGTATTCTTAACATCAATGTAAAAGAATTCTAGTTTGTCTATATCTTCATCAACGTGTGGCCAGGCCAGTCCCTATGTATATTATATGTGTGTGTGTGTATACACACCTGCATACATATATGCATATACATATGTATGTATATATAATTTTAGCATAATAGGTACATAATTGTGTCTCACTATAGTTATAATTTTCATTGAACAAATAACTGTGTTGCTTATCTTTTCCTTGTATCATTTCTTGTCGATATATCATCTTATCTACATATTTGTGTATTTAATCTACCTATATTTTTGTTATTGTTGAACTGTCTATTCACATCTTTTACCCATTTACAAAAATTAGAAGTTTTCTTTCCTGATTATCGAATTTTGTGGATTTTTTATATAACCTACATAAGAGTTCATATTTACTCTAAAATTTTTATGGTTTTTAATTTTATATTAAAGTCTATGAACTTTTTACTATATTTGTGTATGACAAATATGTGTAACATTTTTCTTTTATTTTGTATATCCAGTTGTTTCTATACCATTTGTTGAAAAGACTGTCAGTTTTCAATTGAATTGCCTTTTCACCTCTGTCAAAAATAAATTGTTTATATATGTTAAATCTATTCCTGAACCTTTATAAAATTCTCTTAATGTAATTGTGTATCTTAATGACAACATTACAGAGTCTTGATTACAGTATTTTATAAAAAAAAACTTTGAAAAATGTTTATTTTGATTCTCCAAAATTGCTTTCCATACTTCCATATGATTTTCTGAAACAGTTTTGAATTTCTACGAAAGAAAGCATGCTCAATTTTAGATTGGAATTGCATTAAATTTATAAATCAATTTGGAGAGAATTTGCATCTTAATTATATTGTGTATAACTTGTAACTAAGGTATATTTCTCTATTTATTAAATCATCCTTAAAGTTTTCAGCAAAAATTTTCAGCAAAATTTTATAATTTTTACTGTATGAATAACTTACATATTTGTTTTGTTTATCCCAAGGTATTTAATATTTCTGGTGCCATTTTAAATGGTATTTAAAAAAATTTTATTTTCTGATCATTTTTCTGATGTTGCTGACTAGGTACAAATGTAACTAATTTTTGTACTGATATTCTCTCAGGAACTTGTTAAACTCACTTAGCTCTAGTAGGTTACTTTTTATTTTTAATTNGGTATTTAATATTTCTGGTGCCATTTTAAATGGTATTTAAAAAAATTTTATTTTCTGATCATTTTTCTGATGTTGCTGACTAGGTACAAATGTAACTAATTTTTGTACTGATATTCTCTCAGGAACTTGTTAAACTCACTTAGCTCTAGTAGGTTACTTTTTATTTTTAATTCCATCAAATTTTCTACAGAGATGATTATGTCTGCAAATAAAGGGTTTTACTTCTGTGTCAGTCTGGATATCTTTCATTTTGTCTTTCCTTCTTTCTTTTTTCTTTTCTTTCTTTCCTTCTCTTTTCTCTCTCTATTACCTTATTGCTTTGGCTCAGAGCTCTAATATAATGTTGAATAGAAATAGTATGAATAGATAATCTTGTTACTAAAGTTAGGTAAAACATGAGTGCATGTTAAATTAAAAGACACTTGCTTCTTGGAAGAAAAGCTACAAACAACCTAGGCAGTATATTAAAAAACAGAGACATTAATTTGCCAGCAAAGGCCCAGTTAGTCAAAGCTATGGTTTTTCCAGTAGTCATGTATGCATGTGAGAGTTGGACTATAAAGAAAGCTGAGTGCTGAAGAACTGATGCTTTTGAACTGTGGTGTTGGAGAAAGATTCTTGAAAGTCCCTTGGACTGCACTGAGATCCATCCAGTCCATCCTAAAGGAAATCAGTCCTGAATATTCATTGGAGGGACTAATGTTGAAGCTGAAACTCCAATACTTTGACCACCTGATGTGAAGAACTGACTCATTGGAAAAGACCCTGATGCTAGGAAACATTGAAGACAGGAGGAGAAGGGGACGGCAGAGGATGAGATGGTTGGATGGCATCACTGCCTCAATAGGCATAAGTTTAAGTAAGCTCCCGGAGTTAGTAGTGGACAGGCAAGCCTGGCGAGCTGCAGTCCATGGGGTTGCAAAGAGTCGGACACGACTGAGCGACTGAACTGAACTGAGTGCGTGTTAGTTGACATGCTCCAGGCAAAAATGCTAGAGTGGGTTGCCATGCCCTCCTCCAAGGCATCTTCCCAACTCTTCAGTCTTCTGCGCTGGCAGGCGTGTTCTTCACCACTAGCGCGACCTGGGAAGGCCCTAGGTAAAACATAACCGGTTTTTAATTATTAGACTCGAATGGTGAAGAATCAGCCTGCAGTGAGTGAGACCTGGCTTGGATCCCTGGGATGGGAAGATCCCCTGGAGGAGGGCATGGCAACCCACTCCAGTATAATGGCCTGGAGAAGCCCCACGAACATAGAAGCCGGGTGTGCTACAGTCCCCTGGGCTGGCAAAGAGTCGGACACGACTGAGCGACTACAGCACAGCACAGTACAGCAGGACGTTACATACAGGGCTTTCATAGATACTCTTTACCAAGTTGAAGACATTTTCCTTTGTTGTAGTTTTTGTGTAGGGTCTGGCTGCTTTTGGTATCAGGAAAACTCTAACTTAATAAAAATAGAAAGTGTTATCTCCTTGTAATTTTTTTTTTAAAGATCATGCCAAATTGATGTTTCTTCCATAAATGAGAGTAAAATTTACCAGTGAACCCATTTGGGCTTGACTTTTGTTTTTTGTTGTTGGAAGATGTTTGACTACAAATCAATTTCTATACCAGATAAAAAGATATTCAGGTTGTTTCGGAATGAGCTTTCGTTTTTGAGGAAGAATTTGTCATTTCATCTAAGTTGTCAAACTTATTAGCATATTTTTTCATGATAGGTTCTTATCATTTTAATATCTGTAAAATCTCTAGTAAAGTTTCTCTTTTTTCCATGATCAATTTGGCTAGCTGTTTATTAATGTAATGATCTCAAAGATACAACTTTGGGTTTCATTGGTTTTCTACATTTGTTCTATTTTCATCTATTTTTGCTCTGACCTTATAAGTTTCTATTTTTTGTTTAATGTGGGTATTTACAAAATGGCTTCTATGATTCTCCTTAAGGTTTGAACAGATGGAATACAATTATTATAATTCTTTTAATATTGCTAATTCTAGCACATGTGTTAGTTCTAGGATGACTTTTTCTTCCTCTTCATGATTGGTAACTGTGCATCTTCCTTGTTGGCTGTTAGATATTTTTGAATTTGTATAAATACTTTTGAGCTTTCTTCTGGGACTCAGTTAAATACCTGGAAAATAGTTTTATCCTTTCAAATTTAGCTTTTACTTCTTTTTAAGAATGGCCAGGGCCCTGCTCAGTCTAAGGCTAATTCATCCTCATTATTGAGTTTACCCTCTTGCAAACTCAACCTCATGCCTCATGCATTGTGAGGTTTTCTCACCAGTGCTTTGTAGTAAAATATAGCTCACAACATTTGTTTACTGTTTCTCGGGGTAACTGACATTCATTTTCTGATATCTGGGGCTTTATAAAACATGTTTCATATGTTCTGTCTGATATTGGTTTTAGTATGTAGAACAAATCTAGTCATTTTTATTTCATCTTGGCCAGAAATGGAAATCTATGGCATAATATTTTAAATGTTTATTTACTTAGAAAATATGATATACTAAATATTACATTTAACTGCCAATGCTGTTTAAATTTAAATTATATAATATATATGCTTATGTGTATATATATGTATGTCTTAATAAACAAATCTCTTTCACTCTTCACAATATTATTAAAGGTCTCTTTCAAATAACTTTTGATATCATTAATTCTTCAGAGTTTTAAACAAAGTTATATTCTGGTTGTAATTAAGGCATAATTATTCCTTTCTGTCATTGTAAAAAAGTATCTTTGATAGTTGCTTTTTTTTTCTTTTTCACTTTGTTGTTTATATGAGGGCTTCAGAGGCATAGCCAAAAATTAACAAAATATAGAAAATAAAAGTGTCTGAGACTGTGAATCATTTTCTATTAATACCAGTATAATCCTATAATAAAAATAGTATCAATATATGTTATATATGTATTAAAACATTTACTGACTGACCAAGAAAAAGATATATAAATTTGCATTTTATATTTTTGGCAATTCATTTGCATGTAGCCCAGGTATTTGTTAAATACTTTTATAAAAGCAAGGAATTTTTTTCTGATTATTAGTTTTTTAACATTACATGCAGAGGAATGTTATTGGAAAGGGCTTTCTTTTCAACTTCTTGTGCTAGAGGTATAATATGAATACTTTATTAGCTGTCGACAGATTGGCTTATAGACATGTGCCTATGCTTCTGTTTAAAACATTATGTCTCCCAGAAATATATTTGCTAGCTAGAGGCATTTTGACATGTGCACATCTCTTGATGCCTGCAGTAATAAGCAACACCAAATGTAGACAGGTAAAATGTGACATCACAAGAGCAGAGTATGAGAATGAGCATACTAAGGCAAATATCACATATCTTTCATTTCTAGCAACAAATAATGTCAACAAGAAGAGCTCAATTATTTTGCTCAAATTGAAAAATACAAAGTGAATAAATACTTTAAAAAATAGTCTTATTTAGGGAAACAATATTGCCTGTAACTGAAAAACTGAAGATACGTGTCAGATTGTGACAGCATATTTTCCAGTACACCTCTTCAAACATAAAATCTAATCATGTTCACCTTTCCCATGCCATTTAATCCTTCTCCTTGATGTATCCTGCTTCCCCAAATGCTATAATGAAAACCAGGGTTCATGGCAAAACTCAAGCCTCTCTGAGCTCCCTTATCTCTCATTAGTTGAAAGCAGCTTTGTAAAATTTTATTCCTTTAGCCCTCTCCTGTGGCCTAAGTGAAATTCAGACATCTATTGTTATAAAAAATGTAAAGGGAATAGCAGCGTAATTTCCTCCCAAAGGAAATATCGTGCAGTTTAATAATATATTGGGAACATGTGGCCAGGTCAGCCTGTTATTTATCCTTTTGCCTAGGCTATTTTATTTAGAAGTCAGCAGAAATAGAACAAGAACATTCTATATAGAATATTTCACTTGTCATTTACTAGTTTCTGTGTTAAATAAAAGACTGAAAAAATTATTTTCTATATTTCTGACTTGATTTGCTTTTGCTTGAAACTGGATAGAGATTAAGAATAAAATGGAAAATATTTAGAAAAGTACTGAAATCAGTTTTGATATGGAATATTGTAGCATAGTTTTTTAATACTTAAACTTCTCCAGAAATGGAATAGGCTGCCTAGTAAGTCAGTGAAAAAGCTGCTAAAAAGAATCTTTAAAGCATTGTCATATATACTGTAGAAGGGAGGACTTCTGTCTTAGAATATCTCTGTCCTCTGATAGAATTTTATCTTCTGGGATCTAATATCATGTTCTTTTCTAAGTATTATATGGATATATTTCTTAATTTTTCTGCTGAGATGTAGTTAGAGAGTTATTTACATATTTTACTAATTTTTTTAATCAGAGAACTTTGTATAGATTAGACTCTTAATAAACATATTTATTTTAGTATTATAATAATATTACTATATATGATTTATTAGAAAATATCTTATACAGTTAGCATTGGTTATTTTATTAAATATTTATGAAAATGGTAGGAGGCAAGTTTTTTTTTTTGTCTAACTTCATCAAAGAAAATAACTATCATGGATTAGCCTGTATTAATAAATATATGTTAATTAGTAAGTAAACATATGGATAAATGAATGTATAAATTAGCAGTTGGAAGATTATATATTTAATATATGTATGAACATAAAAGCCTTATGTGTTTTGTCTATGAATATAAGAGCTATTTATTAAAGTTTAATGAAATAATTGTATATATTATTATCATTTCTCTTGTAATTTTCCATTTTAGCATCTTTTGCATTGCTTATCACAGGTGTATCAGTTCAATCACTCGGTCATGTCCAGCTGTTTGTGAACCCATAGACTGCAGCTCACCAGGCTTTTCTGTCCATCACCAAATCTGGAGCTTGATCAAACTCATGTCCATCGAATTGGTGATGCCATTCACTTGTCTCATTTGCTTCATCCCCTTTTCCTCCTACCTTGAATCTTTCACAGCATCAGGGTCTTTTCCAATGAGTCAGTTATTGGCATCAGTATTGGAGTTTCAGCTTCAGCATCAGTCCATCCAGTGAATATTCAGGACTAATTTTCTTTAGGATTGACTTGTTTGATCTCCTTGCAATTCAAGGGGCTCTCAAGAGTCTTCTACAATACCACAGTGCAAAAGCATCAATTCTTTGACACTCAGATTTCTTTATGATCCAGCTCTCACATCCATACATGATTACTGGAGAACCCATGGCTTTGACTAGACAGACATTTGTCAGCAAAGTAATGTCTCTGCTTTTTAAATGCTGTCTAGGTTGGTCATAAGTTTTCTTCCAAGGAGTAAGCATCTTTTAATTTGATGGCAGCAGTCACCATCTGCAGTGACTTTGGAGCCCAACAAAATAAAGTTTGTCACTGTTTCCATTGTTCCCCCTTCTGCCATGAAGTGATGGGAGAAGGTGCCATGATCTTCATCTTTTGAATGTTAACTTTTAAGCCAGCATTTTCACTTTCCTCTTTTACTCTTTAATTCCTCTTCACTTTCTACCATAAGGGTGGTGTCATCTGCATATCTGAGGTTATTGATGTTCTCCCTGCAATCTTGATTCCAGCTTGTGCTTCCTGCAGCCGAGCACAATTTTGCATGATATAATCTGCACATAATTAAATAAGCAGGGTGACAATATACAGCCTTGATGTCCTCCCTTCCCAATTTGGAACCAGTCCATTGTTCCATGTCTGATTCTAACTGTTGCTTCTTACATACAGATTTCTCAGGAGGCAGGTCAGGTAGTCTGGTATTCCCATCTCTTTCAGAATTTTCCACCGTTTGTTGTGATCCACACAGTCAAATGTTTTAGTGTAGTCAATGAAGCAGAAGTAGATGGTTTTCTGTAATTTTCTTGTTTTATCTATGATCCAACAGATGTTGGCAATTTGATCTCTGGTTCCTCTGCCTTTTCTAAGTCCAGCTTGAACATCAGGACGTTCATGTTTCACATACTGTTGAAGCCTCGCTTGGAGAATTTTGAGCATTACTTTATTAGCATGTGAGATNTATGATCCAACAGATGTTGGCAATTTGATCTCTGGTTCCTCTGCCTTTTCTAAGTCCAGCTTGAACATCAGGACGTTCATGTTTCACATACTGTTGAAGCCTCGCTTGGAGAATTTTGAGCATTACTTTATTAGCATGTGAGATGAGTGCAATTGTGTGCTAGTTAGAACATTCTTTGGCATTGTCTTTCTTTGGGATTGGAATGAAAACTGACTTTTTCCAGTTCTGTGGCCTCTGCTGAGTTATCCAAATTTGCTGGCATATTGAATGCAGCACTTTAACAGAATTATCTTTTAGGATTTGAAATAGCTCAACTGGATTCCATCACCTCCACTAGCTTTGTTTGTAGTGTTGTTTCCTAAGGCCCACTTGACTTCACATTCCAGGGTGTCTGGCTCTAGGTGAGTAATTGCACCATTATGGTTATCAGTGTCATTAAGATATTTTTTATATAGTTCTCTGTATTCTTGCCTCCTCTTCTTGATATTATCTGCTTCTGTTAAGCCATACTGTTTCTCTCCTTTACTGTGCCCATTTTGCATGAAATGTTCCCTTGGTATCTCTAATTTTCTTGAAGACATTTCTAGTCTTTCCTATTCTGTTGTTTTCCTCTATTTATTTACATTGATCAGTTCGAAAGGCTTTCTTATCTATGCTGTCTATTCTTTGGATATCTGCATTCAGATGGGTATATCTTTCCTTTTGTCCTTTGCCTTTTCCTTCTCTTCTTTTCTCAGTTATTTTTAAGGGTCATTTCAAGATGGCATAGTAGGACATATACTCATCTTCTTCTGTGAGAACTCCAAATTTTCAGCTTTCTATTGAACAACCATCAACAGAAGAATGATGAATCTTGCCAAAAAAAAGATACCCAGTATCCAAGAGCAGAGGAAAATCCCTAACAAGGTGGTAAAAAGGGCAAAATCATGTTTAGAATCAAACCTCATAACTATAAGAGATGCTTGGAGGGCTATAACTAAATCTTGTACACACCAGGACCCAGAGACCCCACAAGAGATTGAACCAGACCTGACTTTGAGTGTCTCCTCTAGATGCACAAGTAAGAAGTGGCCTGCCACAGGGACAGGGGCTCTGGCTGCAGCACACCTGGGATGAGCAGCTTGTGGCATAAATCCTCTTAGAGGAGGTTGTGAATAGCCCCACCATAAGGCCACTGAGCAGATGACTCACAAACTAGAGAACAATTATATCAAAGAAGTTCTCACACTGTTGCACAGGTTCTAGGGCACACAACAGATTCCCCAACTTGGGATCAGGCAAAAGAACTGCAAATGTCCAGGGAATTTGACTTTGAAGTCCAGTGGGATTTGATTACAGAACTTCTACCAGGCTGGGGAAACAGACTCTCGGAGGACACAAACAAAACCTTGTATGCACCAGGACTCTGGAGAAAGGAGCCATGACTCAATAAGAGACTGAGACAGACTTGCTTGTGATTGTCCAGGAGTCTCTGACAGAGGTGTGGGTTGACTGTAGCCTGACACAGGGTCATGGGCACTGAATGCAACAATCTTGGGAGCTGTGGTGCATGCTGGTATGATTCCTTTTGAAGGAGGTCTCCATTACTGCCATAACCACCACTATAGTTTGGCCTCACCTCAAACTATATGGAGGGAACACAGCCACACCCATCAACAGAAAATTGGATTAAAGATTTACTGAGCATGGCCCTGCCCATCAGAGCAAGACCCAGCTTCTCCTACAGCCAGTCCCTCCCAGAAAAAAGCTTCCCTAAGCCTCTTACCTTTATCCTTAGAGGGGAGGCAGAATGAAAACTATAATTACAGAAAACTAACCAAACTGATCACATGGAACACAGTCTTATCTAACTCAGTGAAACTATGAGCCAAGTCATGTAGGGCCACCCAAGATGGACATGGTAGAGAGTTCTGACAAACATGGTCCACTGGAAAGGGAATGGCAAACCATTCAGTATTCTTGCCTTGAGAACCCCATGAACAGTATGAAAAGGCAAAAAAGGTATGACACTGAAAGATGAACTCCCAGATCAGTATGCTACTGGGGAAGAGTGGAGAAATAGCTCCAGAAAGAATGAAGAGGCTGAGCCAAAGCAAAAGCAACACCCAGTTGTGGATGTGACTGGTGATGGAAGTAGAGTCCAATGCTGTAAAGAATATTGCATAGGAACCTGGAATGTTATGTCCATGAATCAAAGTACATTGGAAGTGGTCAAACAGGAGATGGCAAGAGTGAACATCAACACTTTAGGAATCAGTGAACTAAAATGGACTGAAATGGGTGAATGTAATTCACATGACTGTTATATCTAATACCGAGGGTAAGAATCCCTTAGAAGAAATGGAGTAGCCCTCATAGTCAACAAAAGAGTCCAAAATGCAGTACTTGGTGCAATCTAAAAACCTGCAGAATGATCTCTGTTTGTTTCCAAGGCAAACCATTCAGTGTTACAGTAATCCAAGTCTATGCCCCAACCGCTAATGCTGAAGAAGCTGAAATTGATTGGTTCTATGTAGACCTCCGAGAGCTTCTAGAACTAACACCAAAAAAAAAAAAAAAAAATTGAGATGTTCTTTTCATCACTGGGGACTGGAATGCAAAAGTAGAAAGTCAAGAGCTACCTGGAGTAATAGGTCAGTTTGGCCTTGGAGTAAAAAGTGAAGCAGGGCAAAGGCTAACAGAGTTTTTCCAAGAGAACACATGCCATCACAAACACCCTCTTCCAACAACACAAGACTCTACACANAAAAAAAAAAAAAAAAAAAAAAAATTGAGATGTTCTTTTCATCACTGGGGACTGGAATGCAAAAGTAGAAAGTCAAGAGCTACCTGGAGTAATAGGTCAGTTTGGCCTTGGAGTAAAAAGTGAAGCAGGGCAAAGGCTAACAGAGTTTTTCCAAGAGAACACATGCCATCACAAACACCCTCTTCCAACAACACAAGACTCTACACATGGACATCACCAGATGGTCAATACCAAACTCAGATTGATTATATCTTTGTAGCTAAAGATCGAGACTTTCTATACAGTCTTCAAAAACAAAATTGCAAAATTCAGACTTAAATTGAAGAAAGTAGGGAAAACCACTAGACACAAATAAAATTCCTTAACGATTATACAGTGGAAGTGACAAATAGATAGATAAACCTCTTATCTTTATCTTTAGAGGGCAGGCAGAATGAAAACCATAATCACAGAAAACACTGATAGAGTACCTGAAAAACTATTAATAGAGGTTCATTACATTGTACAGGAGGCTGTGATCAAAACTATCCCGAAGTTTATTACAGGTATATACATAAATAATTTCATCTTTGTTGCTATAAAAATTAATGACAAAGAGTACAGAGATAAATTATGTAGAAATTAATATTACGTCTACATATTTGGATTTACCAACAGACTTTTGGCTTTGCTCCCAATTAAATTCTTTTCAGTAAACATTTAATGGCCTCTGCAAGATACTGAATAATACAATGAAACATGCTCATTACTTAGAAGTGTAGGTTGTAGACTCATTGAAAAGGTCTTTCTTGAAATTGTATGTGACATCAAATAACCTTGCTGATTTGTTCCTTATTGGATTACTAGTTACTGGGTATTATTAAATAGCAAGGAAATGATTCTCTACTGAAAACTAGTGTGATACCCTTTGACATACTGGAAAATAATGTAACATTATAGTAATGTTGACTATCCCTAAGGAGGGCTTTATATATTTTTATTTTTCCTGTCATTAAGCATGATATATTGTAATTTTATAGTTTGAGGATAAATTATTTATGATTTGTGACAGTTACTTTTTTCTTCTTCAAGTGTGTTTGTTTCTTTTTCCTATCTCAGAAGGAACTAGACAATTATTTGAAGGAAAATAAAATATTTAGAGACATCAGTTACAATTCAGTGAAAGCATGAGCAGAAAGGAGACTGAGATTTGTCAAAAACTGGATTGTTTATTAAGCAAATAACTTTTTGTATTATCACTGAGATCAAAAGGTGTTAGTACTGATTATCAATGAAAGCTGCTATAATCTAAAGTGAAGCTTTGAATTGAGACTTCTGCCACTTTATAACAAACATTCGCTTTTCACTCTCATTGGCTTTTTAGAACTACTATACCTTTATATTCTGAATTCACAATTTTGTCCCTTATTTGCTCTGTGAAATTTCTTTTATTTCTTTTTTATAATTTATTTTTTAATTGGAGGATAGTTACTTTACAATGTTCAATGTTGTGTTGGTTTATGCTATATATCAATATGAATTTTAAACCCCTTGAGTCTCTAGTTTTTCATCTCTAAATTGGCAGTCATAAAAATCAGATAATAAATGGGAAATGATTAGCACAGTGCTAGATATGTAGCTGATATTAATAAATAGGTTTTTATTTTTCCATCATTAAAATATTTTACCATTTTATATTCCAATCTTCCATGAATCTCTTTTTTGAGTAGACCAATTCAAAATGATGCTACTGTCATCTAATCTCTTCTAAACTCTGTGCCATATGTATTTATTATTCTGTGTCCTCGTGTTTATTTTTAACTCTTTCATGTACACTAAACTTTGTCTCAGAAACTGTAACTGACAAGATATAAGCCTATCTTGTGGAGTTCCCTGATGACTCAGATAGTAAAGAATCTGCCTATAATGCAAGAAACTTGGGTCCTTTCCCTGGGTCAGGAAGATGCCCTGGTGGATGGCATGGCAGGCCACTCTAGTATGCTTGATTGGAGAATTCCATAAACAGAGGATCCTGGTGGGCTACAGGCCATACCATGGGGTTGCAACCATGGGGTTTCAAAGAGTCATACATGACTGAGCAAAGAACACTATCTCTTTGTAAGCCTATCTAACCTTTTAGAAAATGAAGGAGATACAAGCATTTGTCAGGATTTGGGGATTTTAGAGGCTTTTTACTCCCCACCTGGCAGGGTGCTGTGCTTTTCATCTCTTATACTGCCTGGTAAAGAAAACACACAGGTCAGATTGAGGATCAGAGAGGCAAGCCACCTGTGAGAAGGCAAAAATATTAGTGAAGCAGATTAAAGCTCCAGGCATCTTCCAAAGTAGATAAACCCAAATGTCTTTCCACATATCCTGAGGGATAGTGGAAGGGCTTATTCGTGGTCATCTCTTCCTTGGCTTCCCATTATCCAAGACATAGGATTAATCCCTTTAGAATAGGCCAACTGTCACTGCAGAGCCTTTATGGTCAGGGTTCCTCAGTGATTATACATTGGCTGTTGCAATTTGTTCCTATTTCAATCCAGATGGTATCAATATTGGTCTGAATAATGACTGCAGTTCCTGTGGGCCAACTGCCCAGACTAGACCCATCTGTATAACTGGAACTGTGGGAATTTACTTCCTGCCCTCTCTACAGGCCAAGGGGCTGCTATAGGAATAGGGGTGAGAGTATTAGGAAGATCTGCATAGTCTACAGGGCCTAGTAGCACCCACATTTCTCGAGACAGTAGGCTGAAGGAACTGGGTGCCTCACCTGCAAGAACCCAAGGGAGTCCTCACTGTCTTTCACATCCTGGCTCATAAGGAGCTGAGAGAGCTGGCAATCAGGAAGCTTACTCCATAGCTCATGTGTGAGTCCTAGCAACTGACACTTTAGAAGATATGACAGATTGAGTACATAGAAAGAGTGGCTGCCATAGTGCCCTAGTAGGATGGCATATTGCCAAAGAGGTCATATTCCTCTTGAAATACAATGGCCTTGTTAATGCATTGACAGCATATCCTATATATTCTAAACAGTGTCCAGGACAACTGCCAAAGAAGTCTGAGGCCGTCCACCAGAGTTCTCAACCAGTGAGTATTTGACAACATGATTATATTGGCACCATGTGCCAATTAAACATTCTGTGTATGCTTTGGTTTGTATGGACACTGTGTCTGGCCTAACCCAAGCGTTCACAGCTCACCATGCAAAGTAGGCTGCCACCATGAGGGGGCTATAAAGGCTGAGCACCAATTATGGATTCCCTCCTTTCTACAGACAGTGACTGAGGGTCACATTTTAAGCATCATGATGTGCAAGAATGGACAAAAGAACACGACACTGAAAGGAGGTTTCATCTTACCTATAACTCACAAGCAGCAGGATTAGTAGAAAGGAAAAGTGAAATATTAAAGCAACAAATTGAATTATTACTAGGTAAAACTGCCTTGGCTAGGTGGACTCAAGTGTTGTTCTAGGCTTTAATACATTTGAATGATCAACCAATACAGCCTGTTGCCCCATGTGACAGTCTGGGGATCTCTGCTGAGATGCCCAGTACTCTAAAGGTATGGCAGTGGCAGGAAACAGCCATTGTCCTAAGTCTCAAGGTGCTGTGATTAGCCTCCAATTAAAATAAATAAATTTATATTAAAAAAATAAGTGCTGTGAGATCAAAGTGGTATGCTGTTGAGAACACTGAGCCCCATCGTGCCTGGGAAAGGCATTATCTGCTGGAATTTGCAATAGAATCTCACTGGAATGGATGAGTTACTTCATGTTGCTGGGCAAGGAGAAACTATTCAATCTCCATGGATATCCCACTGTCCTGCTATCAGTCAGACGTGCTGAACTGTATTTTACCTAGAATGTAACACGTATCATTGGAAGAGGAGAGAAAATGGATATACCATTCTATATATCCTGCCCATGGTTCACCTCCTCACATATGATATTGCTACCTTCCTCAGTCAACATGTTTGGCATAGCAACCATGCCAAGTTCCCCCAAATTTCCAACTCCCTCTCAAGGCCATAGGGCACTTTCTACTTTCCACTGTACAATCATTTGGCCAACATCTTTGTTCCCTCTATTGGCCTGGACAACATTTTAGCTCAGATGGAATCCTTACTGAATTCACCTACCAAGTCTTAAATGATAGCTGACAAAGCCCTTCTGTACCGAACACTGAGATGTTTGTAATAAAAAAAGTTATCCTTAAAATAGGATGGCCTTGGACCAACTTGCTACCTCACAAGGAGATACCAGTGTCTTTATCCAAACAGAATGTTACATGTTCTTACCTAATGGGCCTGCATCTTTATTAAATCACATGAGAATACAAATAACATTCTGTATGATCCATCTTCCAGTCAAGTGGATTTAATAAATCACTGGTTTGGATCACAGGGCTCTTGGTGGGAAAAAAAAAAAAAGTTGAGAATCATTATCTTGTGTGTGTGTGTTCCCTTGCATTTGCTTATGTTATCTCTGTGGTATGTGCCTTCAGTGCAGCTGTATAGCTGCCAGATGAGCCACCTCCATGCTCCACCCTTGCTGACTGTTCAGGGTACATTGCTGAAGAAGGGGGCATGTAAGACTGTACGAGCGAATCATGAGGGAGAATGTTGGAGGAAGTCACGAAGAGGACAGGACAGTTGGTTGGCCCAGGGGCTAGACCCAGGCAGCTGGAGGCTGCTCACCCCCTTCCTTGTCCTTGGAGTGTACATTCTGCCCTCTCTTCACATGGTGGGAGATATTATCAAGAATGCAACGCTGAAAGAGTAAGGTGCAGTTGAGACCATCTGGACTGAATACATGACTGAACCCAGTTAAGGCCTCTATATAATAAACTTAAGATTCTGGGAGGTGGGTGTGGAGATCTACCTATATTACAGTTGCCCAAGACAAGCGTCATATGTAAATTTCCTTATTTATTAAAACTACGACCTACCAATCTGGAGTGATCTGCCTCTTTAGTCTCTCCTTGCCCTCTACATGTGGAAGTCAATTAACAAACCAGCAAACTGCAATAAATTTGGCCAGAAATCTGTTGTAGTTCGAAAAACCATTCTGATGTTAGAATAAGTTGTAATAAAACCAAGATGGAGCATTACTAAGAAGTACAAAATTTTTTTTGCATATAATTATTTCAATGTGATTCCAAAAGTTTCAAAGATGTTATTTTTGTTATTCCAAAGACTAGTCTTTTTCACAAGTTGATACTGCTGTATGTGATAGTCCTTTCCTTTCCTAATCTGTACTTTGAGTGTTTATTCAACCTCATTTGTATTTCTGGATCTTGTTAACTGCTTTTAGCTTGGAATCCCTCTCTTGAGTTTGTTCTTAGGTTCTAGTAACTGGAACCCTGTTCTAGGCTGGGGTCCCTAGAAGATTCAGTTTAGTGACAGCATGTGTGCAAATGCCTTATTTGCAAACCCACACTTGGCAATGAAAATAAAGAAAAAGAAGGAGACCAGGAAAAAAAGAAGAATGAATGAAGTGGAGTGTGTTTCGAAGCTGTCCACAACTCTGTCGCAAGCATAACTGATCATTTATTTTAGTTGAGAGTCTTCTGAGGGACTGTGTAAACTTGTTTTTGTGAACAGACCATCTTGGGAGACCAAAGAATTGTTACTGCAACTTTGTCAGCCAGATTTCAGAAGTAAGGAAAGTGCTAGAATTTGAGGAGGCATGAAATAGTGAGTACACTGCCCATTTTGCATCTGACCAATGTGGCTTCTGGCTTCTTCATGGCTATATTGCCTCCTTTGATCTCTTAACCACTCCTACTCCACTCCTAAAGTGTAAAATATGGTGGTATACTTAATCTTGTAGTTGGATTTTCTCCTTAGATAATGCATAACAAAGTGTTTATGTGCATGAATTGTAGGTTCTGATAGCAAAATTATATCTCATGTTTTATGAGGTGGCCTGAAAGTGACTTTCAATAAGCAGCATATTAGAAAAATTTAAGAATGTATTAAAAAACCTCAAGAAATATAAAACCATATAGCAAACAAAAGATCCATTTATTTAATTTTTTAAAAGAACCATATTCACAGACAAGCCAACAAATTTTCCTAGGAGATAATAACTGTATTGTATTTTTTTTTTTTTGCTGTTGATAGCAGAATGGAATTTATGGAATGTGAAAATTTGTTTAATTAGATATTATGGCTTTTAGTTAAATTATTATATTAGATTTTTATAATGATAATTATAATGTCTGTCACTAGATAACTATTAGTTACAAGCAGAGTATAAAATGGTTCTAAAGGAACTTTAACTATATTTTGTGTATATATTTAGTTTCTAAGCAGTGCTTGGCCTGGAGCACATAACACAGTATTAGAAAATTGAAAGTTTTATTTTATTCTGTCCAGCTGTGGTGTAGACAGTGGCTATTTCATTATTTATTAATATATTTAAGAATTATCTCTTTCTATTAAATTAGTTCATGCTTCTGAGCTGCTGTCTAATCTCTTGCTTATAAATGGGAGTATGTAACTTTTCCTACCTAAAATTTAGCAGACATTAGTGGAATCAGGAAGATGAATTAATTCTCTACACTTATAAAATTATTTTGAGAAACAAAGCTGTGATGATTGTAATTACAACATAAAATAAACATATGGTAAACAGAGAGAAAAAAGAATTGGTCCACTATCAAACTGACAATAATTAATCTTCTACTTCTATGTCATTCTGAATATTCTTCTGTGCCAGTCAGTCATAAGTGTAGTCCAGAATATAATACTAAATATTTGTTTTATTTTATCTATTTTCTCATAACATTTTAAGAATACATAATATGATACAGAAAGAAAAAGTCCTATAAATATACATTTTAATGGAAAAAATAATAAAGGTACTGAAGGAAAAAGATCAAAGTACAGATGATCTCTAAGCAGATAAAAATATATTCAATTTTACTAGTAACTGAGTGACAAAGAAATAGAGGAAAATAACAGAATGGAAAAGACAAGAGATCCCTTCAAAAAAATTAGAGATACCAAGGGAACATTTCATACAAAATGGAATCGGTAAAGGACAGAAATAGTATGGACCTAACAAAAGCAGAAGATATTAAGAAGAGGTGGCAAGATTACACAGAAGAACTGTAAAAGAAAGATCTTCAAGACCCAGATAATCACAATGGTGTGATCACTCACCTTGAACCAGACATCCTGGAATGTGAAGAAGGTGGTCCTTAGAAAGAATACAAGGGAACATTTCATACAAAATGGAATCGGTAAAGGACAGAAATAGTATGGACCTAACAAAAGCAGAAGATATTAAGAAGAGGTGGCAAGATTACACAGAAGAACTGTACAAGAAAGATATTCAAGACCCAGATAATCACAATGGTGTGATCACTCACCTTGAACCAGACATCCTGGAATGTGAAGAAGGTGGTCCTTAGAAAGAATCACTATGAGCAAAGCTAATGGAGGTGATGGAATTCCAGTTGAGCTATTTCAAATCCTGAAAGATGATGCCTTGAAAGTGCTGCAGTCAATATGCCAGCAAATTTGGAAAATGCATCAGTGGCCACAGGACTGGAAAATGTCAGTTTTCATACTAATCCCAAAGAAAGGCAATGCCAAAGAATACTCAAACTGCCACACAATTTCACTCATCTCACATGCTAGTAAAGTAATGCTCACGTATTGCTTCAGTGATATGTGCACTGTGAAATTCCTGATGTTCAAGCTTATTTTAGAAAGGCAGAAGAACCAGAGATCAAATTGCCAACATCCGCTGGATCACGGAAAAAGCAAGAGAGTTCCAGAAAAAACATCTATTTCTGCTTTCTTGACTATGCCAAAACCTTTGACTGTATGGATCACAATAAACTGTGGAAAATTCTTAAAGAGATGGGAATACCAGACCACCTGACCTGCCTCTTGAGAAATCTATATGCAAGTCAGGAAGCAACAGTTAGAACTGGACATGGAATAACAGATTGGTTCCAAATAGGAAAAACAGTACATCAAGGCTGTATATTGTCACCCTGCTTATTTAACTTATATACTGAGTACATCATGAGAAACTCTGGGCTGGAAGAAGCACAAGCTGGAATCAAGACTGCCGGGAGAACTATCACTCACCTCATATATGCAGATGACACCACCCTTATGGCAGAAAATTAAGAGGACCTGAAAAGCCTCTTGATGAAAGTGAAAGAGGAGAGTGAACAAGTTGGCTTAAAGCTCAACATTCACAAAACGAAGATCATGGCATCTGGTCCCATCACTTCATGGGAAATAGATAGGGAAACAGTGGAAACAGTGTCATACTTTATTTTGGGGGGCTCCAAAATCACTGCAGATGATGACTTCAGTCATGAAATTAAAAGATGGTTACTCCTTGGAAGGAAAGTTATGACCAACCTAGATGGCATATTGAAAAGCAGAGACATTATTTTGCCAACAAGGATCCATCTAGTCAAGGCTATGGTTTTTCCAGTAGTCATGTATGGATGTGAGAGTTGGACTGTGAAGAAAGCTGAGCACTGAAGCATTGAAGTTTTTCAACTGTGGTATGGAGAATAATCTTGAGAGTCCCTTGGACTGCAAGGAGATCCAACCAGTTTATTCTAAAGAGATCAATCCTCGGTGTTCATTGGAAGGAGTGTAGCTAAAGCTGAATCTCCAGTACTTTGTCCACCTTATGCAAAGAGTAGACTCATTGGAAAAGACCCTGATGCTGGGAGGGATTGGGGG
>SJYX01020134.1:10940-60733 GCA_006410675.1 Oreotragus oreotragus
CAGATATGCAAATGACACCACTCTTACGGAGGAAAGTGAAGAAGAACTAAACAACCTCTTGATGAAAGTGAAAGAGGAGAGTGGAAAAGTTGGCTTAAAGCTCAACATTCAGAAAACAAAGATCATGGCATCCAGTCCCATCACTTCATGGGAAATAGATGGAGAAACAGTGGAAACAGTGTCAGACTTTATTTTTCTGGGCTCCAAAATCACTGCAGATGGTGATTGCATCAATGAAATCAAAAGACGCTTACTCCTTGGAAGAAAAGTTATGACCAACCTAGATAGCATATTCAAAAGCAGAGACATTACTTTGCCAACAAAGGTCCGTCTAGTCAAGGCTATGGTTTTTCCAGTGGTCATGTATGGATGTGAGAGTTGGACTGTGAAGAAAGCTGAGCGCTGAAGAATTGATGCTTTTGAACTGTGGTGTTGGAGAAGACTCTTGAGAGTCCTTTGGACTGCAAGGAGATCCAACCAGTCCATCCTAAAGGAGGTCAGTCCTGGGTGTTCTTTGGAAGGAATGATGCTAAAGCTGAAACTCCAGTACTTTGGTCACCTCATGTGAAGAGTTGACTCATTGGAACAGACTCTGATGCTGGGAGGGATTAGGGGCAGGAGGAGAAGAGGACAACAGAGGATGAGATGGTTGGATGGCATCACCGACTTGATGGACATGAGTTTGAGTGAACTCCGGGAGTTGGTGATGGACAGAGAGGCCTGGCATGCTGCGGTTCATGGGGTCGCAAAGAGTCGGACACGACTGAGCAACTGAACTGAACTGGCTGAAAAGCAAACTTACAAAGCGGTTTTGCTATATAGTTTGCTATACAGTTTTGCTATAGCAGTTTTGCTATACAGTTTCCAACCTGCTTACTGTTGTAAGGCCTTAAGTCTGTCTCTTATACACATCTAGATGTGTATAAGAGACAGATAACAATGATGGTTTGATCACTCACACTCACCTAGAGCCAGACATCCTGGAGTGTGAAGTCAAGTGGGTCTTAGGAAGCATCACTATGAACAAAGCTAGTGGAGGTGATGGAATTCCAGCTGAGCTATTTCAAATCCTAAAAGATGATGCTGTGAAAGTGCTGCACTCAATATACCAGATAATTTGGAAAACTCAGCAGTGGCCACAGGACTGGAAAAGGTCAGTTTTCATTCCAATTCCAAAGAAAGGCAATGCCAAAGAATGCTCAAACTATTGCACAATTGCACTCATCTCACATGCTAACAAACTAATGCTCAAAATTCTCCAAGTTAGGCTTCAATTGTATGTGAGCCCTGAACTTCAAGATGTTCAAGCTGGTTTTAGAAAGGGCAGAGGAATCAGAGATCAAATTTCCAACATCCACTGGATCATAGAAAAAGCAACAGAGTTCCAGAAAAACATCTACTTCTGTTTCATTGACTACTAAAGTCTTTGACTGTGTGGATCACAACAAACTGGAAAATTCTTAAAGAGATGGGAATACCAGACCTGCCTCCTGAGAAACCTGTGTGCAGGTCAAGAAGCATCAGTTAGAACCAGAAATTGAACAATGCTGCTGCTGCTGCTAAGTCGCTGCAGTCATGTCTGACTCTGTGCAACCCCATAGACAGCAGTCCACCAGGCTCCTCTGTCCCTGGGATTTTCCAGGCAAGAACACTGGAGTGGGTTGTCATTTCCTTCTCCAATGCATGAAAGTGAAAATTGAAAGTGAAGTCGCTTAGTTATGTCTGACTCTTAGCGGCCCATGGACTGCAGCCTACCAGGCTCCTCTGTCCATGGGATTTTCCAGGCAAGAGTACTGGAGTGGGTGCCATTGCCTTGTCTGCATGGAACAATGGATTGGTTCCAAATTGGGAAAGGAGTATGTCAAGGCTATATATTGTCACCCCACTTATTTAACTTATATGCAGAGTACATCATGCAAAATGCCAGGCTGGTGAAGCACAAGCTGGAATCAAGATTGCTGGGAAAAATATCAGTAACCTCAGATATGCAGATGACACCACCCTTAAGGCAGAAAACAAAGAACTAAAATGCCTCTTAATGAAAGTGAAAGAGAAGCATGAAAAAGCTGGCTTAAAACTCAGCATTCAAAAAACTAAAATCATGGCATCTGGTCCCATCACTGGCAAATAGATGGGGAAACAATGGAAACAATGACAGGGTTTATTTTCTTGGACTCCAAAATCACTCTGGATGGTGACTGAAGCCATGAAATTTAAAGATGCTTGCTCCTTGGAAGAAAAGCTATGACAAACCTAGACAGAGTATTAAAAAGCAGAGACATTACTTTGCCCACAAAGGCCCACCTAGTCAAAGCTATGGCTTTTCCAGTAGTCATGTATGGATGTGAGAGTTAGATCATGAAGAAAGCTGAGCACCAAAGAACTGATGCTTTTGGATTGTGGTTCTGAAGACTCTTGAGAGCTCTTTGGACAGCAAGGAGATCAAACCAGTCAATCCTATAGAAGATCAACCCTGAATATTCATTGGAAGGACTTTCATTGGATGCTGAAGCTCCAGTACTTTGGCCACCTGATGTGTAGAGCTGACTCTTTAAAAAAGACCCTGATTCAGGGAAAGACTAAGGCAGGAGGAGAAGGGGATGACAGAGGATGAGATGGTTGGATGGCATCACTGACTCAATGGACATGAGTTTGAGTAAGCTCTGGGAGATGGTGAAGGACAGGGAAGCCTGGTGTGCTGCAGTCCCAGGGTTGCAAAGAGTTGGACACGACTGAGCAACTGAACAGTAACAACAAATGTGTAAATAAAAAATAAAACAATAATATTTAACTACTTTTTTGTATTTATCGTTAACTGCTATGTCTTTAACTGCTCTATCAATCAAATAATCCAAGGATTGGGTATAACACGTCCTCAAATTGACTAGATAGGAATCTCTATGATCTTATGATGGTTCAAATGGTAAAGAACCCACTTGCAAATGCAGGTAGATGCAAGAGATCGTGGGTTCAATCCCTGGGTTGGGAAGATCACCTGGGAAGGAAATGATAGCCTGTTCCAGTATTCTTGCCTGGAAAATTCCAGGGATAGAGGAGCCTGGTGGGCTACAGTCCATGGGGTCACAGAGAGTCAGACACGACTGAGTGTGCACACACACACAAAATTTTTTGAGTCCAAATCATGACATTGGAAAGTTCTAGCACTTCAGTCCAAATTGGAGATGAAAGTGTCCCTCTGACAATGTGTCCTTAATATTCCAGCTGCTTATAATTTCTCTTAGCTTCATAAATCAATACTCTGTTCCTCCTCGGGGCTGCTAAATATAAATTTAAATATCAAAATTTTCCTTTAAAATCCTTATTTGGAATTTTGGATGTATTTCTCTATATAAACCACATTTCAAATGGAGTATTTGATCACGCCTGCTTAAATTCTGGTCTGGACAGTTTGGGCAGGCGAGTTTTTCTGGGCTCCTGTTGTGTTGACGTCTCAGGTAAATATTAGACACAGTCAAGAGATTTCTTGGTACCTTCCTACCTGCCATCTCACATCCCACATCCACTTTCCAGCATCCTTCTATTTTATCCTTAAGTTCCAATACTTTCCACCTAATGCGAAGAGCCAACTCATTAGAAAAGACCCTGATGCTGGGAAAGATTGAAAGCAGGAAGAGAAGGGGACGGCAGAGGATGAGATGGTTGGATGGCATCACTGACTCAACGGACATGGGTTTGAGCAATCTTCGGGAGTCAGTGATGGACAGGGAATCTTGGTGTGCTTTAGTCCATAAGGTCGTAAAGAGTCAGATACAACTGAGCGACTGAAAAACCACATTCTTCTACGACTTCTGTAAAAGAGATCAGGTCCTTTCCCCCAAAACACGAAACTTTTCACCAGAATTTAATGGGGTTTAAACTGGAAAAGGTCAGTTTTCATTCCAATCCCAAAGAAAGGCAATGCCAAAGAATGCTCAAATTACCACACAATTGCACTCATCTTACACGCTAGTAAAGTAATGCTCAAAATTCTCCAAGCCAGGCTTCAGCAGTACATGAACCGTGAACTTCCAGATGTTCAAGTTGGTTTTAGAAAAGGCAGAGGAGCCAGAGATCAAATTGCCAATATCCGCTGAATTGTGGAAAAAGGAAGAGAGTTCCAGAAAAACATCTATTTCTGCTTTATTGACTATGCCAAAGCCTTTGACTGTGTGGATCACAATAAACTGTGGAAAATTCTGAAAGAGATGGGAATACCAGACCACCTGACTTGCCTCTTGAGAAACCTGTATGCAGGTCAGGAAGCAACAGTTAGAACTGGACATGGAACAACAGACTGGTTCCAAATAGGAAAAGGAGTACGTCAAGGCTGTATATTGTCACCCTGCTTATTTAACTTCTATGCAGAGTACATCATGAGAAATGCTGGACTGGAAGAAACACAAACTGGAATCAAGATTGCTGGGAGAAATATCAATAACCTCAGATATGCAAATGACACCACTCTTACGGAGGAAAGTGAAGAAGAACTAAACAACCTCTTGATGAAAGTGAAAGAGGAGAGTGGAAAAGTTGGCTTAAAGCTCAACATTCAGAAAACAAANTATGCAGAGTACATCATGAGAAACGCTGGACTGGAAGAAGCACAAGCTGGAATCAAGATTGCTGGGACAAATCAATAACCTCAGATATGCAGATGACACCACCCTTATGGCAGAAAGTGAAGAAGAACTAAAGAGCCTCTTGATGAAAGTGAAAGAGGAGAGTGAAAAAGTTGGCTTAAAGCTCAGCATTCAGAAAACTAAGATCATGGCATCTGGTCCCATCACTTCATGGCAAATAGATGGGGAAACAGTGGAAACAGTGTCAGACTTTACTTTTGGGGGCTCCAAAATCACTACAGGTGGTGACTGCAGCCATGAAATTAAAAGACACTTACTCCTTGGAAGAAAAGTTATGAGCAACCTATATAGCATATTGAAAAGCAGAGACATTACTTTGCCAACAAAGATCTATCTAGTCAAAGCTATGGTTTTTCCTGTGGTCATGTGTGGATGTGAGAGTTGGACTACAAAGAAAGCTGAGCACAGAAGAATTGATGCTTTTGAACTGTGGTGTTGGAGAAGACTCTTGAGAGTCCCTTGGACTGCAAGGGGATCCAACCAGTCCATCCTAAAGGAGATCAGTCCTGGGTGTTCATTGGTAGGACTGTTGTTGAAGCTGAAACTCCAGTACTTTGGCCACCCAATGCGAAGATCTGATTCATTCGAAAAGACCCTGATGCTGGGAAAGATTGAGGGGAGGAGGAAAAGGGGTCAACGGAGGATGAGATGGTTGGATGGCATCACCGACTCAATGGACACGGGTTTGGTTGGACTCTGGGAGTTGGTGATGGATAGGGAGGCCTGGCGTGCTGTGGTTCATGGTGTCACAAAGAGTCGGACACAACTGAGTGACTAAACTGAACTGAACTGAACTGAAGGTATATAAATCATATCAGTATAAAAACAAAAGCACCAGTATAAAAACAGACTCATAATTGTGGAAGCAATAGATACTCATTTTAGAGGAACTATTCTTGCCTGGAGAATCCCAGGGACGGGGGAGCCTGGTGGGCTGCCGTCTATGGGGTCGCACAGTCAGACACAACTGAAGCAACTTAGCAGCAGCAGCAGAGGGTTTCAAGACAGGGTCGTCATGGCTGTCTCACCATTGTTATTACTGTCACTTATCACCTGTCATGTACAGGTATTTCCCTTAAAGCCTTATTTGTCCCCATTTTATGGATATGGAAACTGAGTCTCAGAGAAGTGAAGTAACACAGAACAGAGAACACACACACATATTCACAACACAAGTTACAGTGCTGGGTTTTAATCTAACTCTGGCTGAGTCGAAAGCCTTTACATTTGATAGCAGAAAAGGAGATAACTGGGAATTAATTTAACTCAATAAACATGAGGAATTGTTCAAAGAAAATGAAAACACATCAAGGGAAAAATAAAGGCTCTGAGGAATCAACACCTTTGAGCTTTGTCTCCTTCATAATTTGGGTTGATTTCTCAAGGGAGAAATGGCCTTTAATTGTCAGTTTGATTTGCATTTTTATTCCTAAGAAGTTTCAACATTTTCAGATTAAACACATATCTTTTCTATCCTATTTTCTCATGGGTTTTTATTTTTCCATTCATAACTTCTGCTAATTTCACCATTGGGAAATTAAAGTAGGTTTTTTTTTTAACTGATTTATTTGAACTAATTATATAAGTATTTATATTATTTCTTGTCAAATCCCTAGCAAATATTAAACCACTCTTTTGCTTTGCCTTTTAATTGTGTTTATGATGTGGTTAATATACAAATATTTTGATTACTTTTAAATATAATTAAGTTTATCAGTCTTTTCCTTTTTGATTCTTTTTTATTTTTTTGGATTGGGGTGCATGCTGAAAATGACCTTTCCCATCCAGATATGAAATAGATGAATGCCTGTTCTTTCATCTCATCTTATTACTTATTGTTTGTGTTTTTTTTTTTTCAGTTCTGTAATGCACCTGACTGCCTTTTGAGTTGAGGGACAAGAAAAAGAAAGTATTTTACTTAGCTGGGTAACACAGTCACTTCATAATAATCAGGTCTTTTTCTTTTTTATTCAAAAGATCTTCAGAGATTTTTAGCTTGAAAATAAAAGCACATCTTTTCTCATTTGAGAGGCTATTTTGTTCTTTCAACATGAAGTTACTTTAGTTGTTACCTCTAACTTATCTTTAAACAGATTCTGCACCGTCAGTCTAAGACAGGTCTCATACAACACAGGGTTAGTCATTGTAAGATGAGCTGGTATTTGCCCTGTGTCTTGAGGAGCGAAGGTCTGCTCTGGACAAACAGATTAGACGCTGAGGTTAACTAACTCCTTTAATCAACTAAATTTAATAGTGTCCCTAACTTTAATAAGACCATTACTTCTTTTTTTTACTTTTAAAAAATTGAGATATGATTCATATGCCTGAAAATTCACCCTTTCAAAGCATATGTGGTCTTCAGTATATGCAGTGTTGCATCCATGACCCACCATCTAATTTCAGAACATTTCTGTCACCCCAGAAAGAAAACATTAGCAGTCACCCCAACTCCTCCTTCCTCCCAGCCACTAGCAACCTCTCCTATGTTTTGGAAGAGTTTGTGAAGTATTGGTTAACTTTTTAACAGTGGGGGAAATTCACGAGTGACATCATCTAGTTGTGGACTCCTGTTAGGAATTTTAGGGTGGTGTTTTAAAACTGATTCTGCCTTTTCATTATAGATCTATTCAGGTTTCCTATTTCTTTTTGAGTCAGTTTCAGTAGTTTGTGTCTTTCTAGGAATTTGTCCTTTCATCTAAGTTATTTAATTTGTTGATATATAGTTGTTCGTAGTATTCTCTATATATCAACAATAAGTTTGTTGTTTTAAATTCTCATAGTTCTTTTATTCTTTAAATTATGTAAAGTGGGTAGTCATGTCTTCGCTTTCATTCCTGATGTTAGTAATTTGAGTCTTCTTTTCTTTTTATAATTCAGTCTAACTAAAGTTTTATCAGTTTTGTTTGTTTTCAAAGAAACAACTTCCTCAATTTTCTCTTCTTTAATTTATTTATTTCCCCTGTGATCTTTATTATTTCCTTTCTTCTGCTTGATTTAAGTTTAGTTTGCTGTTTTTAAATTTTCTTATGATGAAAGGTTAGGCTTTTGATTTGAAACCTCATGTATTTTAAATATAACCATTTTATAAATACAGATTTCCCTCTAAGCACCGCCTTAGCTGCATCCCATAAATTTTGGCATGTTGTGTTTTTGTTTTCATTCATCTCAAACTATTTTCTAATTTCCTTTATAATTTCTTCTTTGATTAACTGGTTGCTTGAGCATATTGTTTAATTTCCACACATATAGAATTTCCTAATTCTCTTACATCTGATTTCTAATTTCATCTGTTGTTGTGATTTTAATCCTTTTGAATGTGTTGAGACTTGTTTTATGACCTAACATATGATCTTTCTCAGAAAATATTCATGCATTTAAGAAGAATGTATTCTGCGGCTGTTGGGTGGGGTGTTCTGTGGTATCTGTCCAGTCTTGTTGGTTCCTAATGTCAGTCACTCTTCTGTTTCCTCGTTCATCTTCTAATTCTTCTGTTTGTTACTGAAAGTGAGCATTGAAATCTGCAACTGTTTTTGTTGCATTTCTATTTCTCCCTTTAATTCTGTCGGGTTTTGTGACATGTATTTGGAGGCTCTGTTGTTAGATGGATTGATCCTGTGATCATGATAAATGTTCTTTGTCTAGTAACTTGTCTTAAAGTCCACTTTGTCTGACTTTGGGGTAGCCCTACCAGCTCCCTTTTGGATACTATTTGCATAACCTTTTCCATTCTTTTATTTTCAATCTGTGTGTCCTTGAAGAGAAAATGAATCTCTTATAGATAGTGTATCTCAGAGAAACAGAACCAGTAAGGCATAGATATAAATATAGATCTAGACAAATGAAGAGATTTATTGTAGGAATTGGCTTACATGATTTTGGAGACCAGGGAGTCTCACAATCTGCAGTCTAAGCTGGGGAACCAGGAAAGAAAGGGGTTCAGTTCAGTCCAGATCCAAAACTCGGAGAATCTGGGGAGTTGGTGATGTTAAGTCCAGATCCAAAGACCCTATAATCAGGAGGTTGTGGGGAGCAGGGGTGGAAGTACTAGTGGGAGACTGAAGTCCCAGGAACCAGGAGCAGCAAGCAGTGTCTTGAGTGCAGGAGATGAATATCTCGACTCAAACAGAGAGAGCAGAGTTGCCCTTCCTCTACCTTTTTGTTCTGTTCAAGACTCTAGCAGATTGGATGACGTTTACTCACACATGTGAAGCTGTTTATTCAGTCTACACTGCTGTTGTTATTCAATTGCTAAGTCATGTCCAACTCTTTGCAACCCCATGAACCAGCTCAGCACGCCAGGCTTCCCAGGCCTCCCCTACCCCCCAGAATTTGCTCAAATTCATGTCGATTAAGGCAGTGGTGCCATCCAATCATCTCATCCTCTGTCATCCCCTTCTCCTCCTGCCCTCAATCTCTCCCAGCATCTAAGTCTTTTCCAGTGAGTCTGCTCTTCACATCAAGTGGCCAAAGTATTAGAGCTTCGGCTTCAGCGTCACTCCTTCCAATGAATAGTCAGGATTGATTTCCTTTAGGATTGACTGGTTTGATCTCCTTGCTGTCTGAGGGACTCTCAAGAGTCTTCTCCAGGCCCACAGTTGGAAAACATCAGTTCTTCAGCACTCAGCCTTCTCTCAGTCTACGTGTCCTAATGCTGATCTCTTCTGCAGACCTCTGTACAGACAGACCCAGAAATGATATTTACCAGTTTTCAGGGCATGCCTTAGTCCGGTCAAGTTACATACAAAATTAACCATCACAGACAGCATATGGTTAGATCATCAGAAATTCCTTTCTTCTGCCCAAGTCTGTTTTACTAGAGTGTTTAATCCATTGACATTTAATGTAATTACTGGTACTATATGCTTTACATCTGCCACTTTGATGTGTATTTTCTGTATGTCTTATGCCTTTTTGCATCTCTGTTCCTCCAATGTTGACTTCTTCTATATTAAATAGATATTTTTTGGTGTACCATTTTCATCCATTTTTCATGTTTCTTTTTTAGTTACTTTCTTAGTGTTGCCCTGAAGATTAACATATTAATTACATAAATCAACATATTAATTAACATATTAATTAAAATTAATATATTTGTAGCAATTAAGTTTGGATTAATCCCAGCATTATTTAGGTAACATGTTATAACGTTGAGACTTCCCTGGCAGTCTAGCAGTTAGGATGACGTGCTGCAGGGGACGTGGATTTGATCCCTAGTCGGTGAACTCAGATCCTACATGCCATGCGGCTTGACAGGAAAAAAAAAAAAACACCACAACAAAAACAACAACTTTGCTTCTGTGTAATTCTTTTCAAAATATATGTATACTTATCCATTTATTTGGCTGTGCCGGGTCTTAGTTGCAGCATGTGGGGTCTGGTTTCCTGATCGGGGATGGAACCTGTGCCCCCTGCTTTGGGCTTGTGGAGTCTTAGCCACTGGACCATCAGGGAAGTCCCCCTTCTGTCTCATTCTGTGTCCTCTCCTTTGTGCTAATTTTGTCATACCGATTACCTCTTTATATACTGTAAGGCTGTGAACACAGTTTTATGATTATAATTTTATGCAATTATCTTTTAAAACAAGAGAAAAAGGATGTTTTGAGCAAAACTTGGATAAATAAGCAGTGGAGGGGTTTTGTTTAATTTAGCACTGGCAAGAGATGAAGATGGAGTGGGGCCTTCAGGACACGGGGTGGTTGCAGGGGGCGCCTGGGGTAGATGGTGGCTATCGCCACACCCTTCCCCACTGGGCATCACCTTGGGCCTTGCTGCTGGCTGGCCTTTCACAGCTCTTTCTTGTCTGGGGAAATCAGCATCTCAGATGTGGTCAGATCTGATCCCAAGGCCTGGGTAAGCCTGTTGAGGAAGTGTGGGACTGTCTGTGGCCACAGTGGGCTGGGTGACACGGCAGACCTTGGCACACCCACCGGCCAGCGCCTGTTTCCCCAGTGTTGGTGGTGGCTCTGGGTACCACCCTACTCCTTACACGGATCCCTGGGGACCTCACTCAAGCCTCCGCTGGTCCCTGGAACACCTGCCCGTGGCCTGACAGCACCAGCCGCTCAGCTCGGCAGGCCTCTGCGGTCCTTTTGAATCTGTATGTAGGTGGACCGACCTGTTTATTAGCAGGATTCCAGCAGGAACTGTGGGCGGAGGGCCCAGGTCCGACCCTGCACTGGCCTCTGCTCGCTGTCCCGTCAATATGCCCAGGGTTTGTTCTCACCTGGATCTGCTCTATGCAACCTTGGCTCCACCACCGCGCGGGTCCCCCGGGAGGAACACAGGACCCCAGGAGATAAGCTCTGTGCAGACAGGCCCTTCTGTGCGTCTGTAGCTGCCCAAATTCTTGTGAAGGAAAGAAAACCAAGACGAGGTAGGGAAAGGCCTCCTTTCTTTCTGGTTGGGAATGATCTGCTGTGTAGATGCTCCACGCTTGCCTGCAGGTTTCATGAGCAAATCCCTTTGAAGTAGGAACTATTGCCTACAGTTTACAGACGAGGAAATGGAAACTCAGGGAGGCTCAGTCACCCAGCCAAAGTCACAAAACCAGTTCCATGACAGAGCCAGACGTGTCCCTTGGCTCCTGGCCCAGTGCTTTTCCTCTGCTGTGCCATGACTGCTGTCGGAGGTGAGAAAGCCCGGTCCCTTTGCTCCTTTCAAGCCCTCAGCCCTGGCTGCTCCCCTGGGCTCCGTTCTTGCACCTCTGCTTCCCCGGGTGCCTGCCCCTCCCTACCTCTGGTGCTGTGTGGTCTCCAGGATCTTCTGTTTTCACTCATCCTCTGAATGGGCCATGTATTATTACACTGAGCACTTATTTTTCCTATAGTCAAGGGATCAAAAATACTAAAAGCTAGTTTTTTTCAGGACTAGAAATTTCAACCTCAAATTTTACGAACAAAGAGACCAAAACTCATAGTGAACATACCTGGTCCAAGGTCACACGAAGGAACTGGCTGAATCCAGGTGTCACGGCTCCTGTCCCCATGGCCCGCCCCTGGCACCGTGCATGGGAGAGAGTGGTCAGGCTTCTCAGCACTTAACTTGGGCAGGAGTTTGGGGGTTGTTGCTTGTCTCTTCTCCATCAGGTGCCTGGATTCCGTTTATGTGACTTGGAGTAGGCGGCGTCTAGAAAGATACAAATTAAAATAAGGAGACACTCCTGTTTTTAAGTTGCTGATTTTGTTTCGTTTTTTAAGTTAATTTTTATTGGAGTATAGTGACTTCACAGTTTGTGTGAGTTTCTACTGTATCGGCCATGCGTATACATATATCCCCTCTTGTTCAGGTTTCCTTGCCATTCAGGTCATCACGGTTCTGTTTTTAACATACAAACACTCATCATCATTCGCTTTGCACAGCGAGCCCCCCCTCCCACACACACACACAGGTTTCAGGAATGTTGTCTCCACACCCTTGAGTCCAACCCAAAAATACTTCTGATCATCACAGAGGTATCTTTACACATCCAGTCAAGCCCTGAATTGCTGGGTGGGAGAGTGTCTCTGTCCGGGATGGGTAGCAAGGAACCAAGCTTCAAAGCCCTAGGACCCTGGAGCCCCGCTGGCCTTCTCTATGCACATTTCCAGAGGTCCTGTCCTGGGCAGCTCCTTGTGCCTGGACTTACCCCAAAGCAGTCAAGCAGCAAGACGCCTTATTTTTCTGGGAACTCACAGGTTAAAAATGTTAAAATTTGCTGCAAGTATTTTGTTGAGACGTAAATGAGATTCAGGAATGTTCCCATCATCTCCAACATGAGGCTTAAACCCCACTTTCTTTATTCTGCTTTGGCGCCTCTCATTCCCTAAAAGACGTCTGTGCTTTGGGGGGCATTTGATCATATGGGTTATATTCAGTCCCTTGTATATACCGCATAACAACTTTTTCAAAAAAGGACTTTACTAGGATTGTTTGGCATTGCTGCCTTGAACATGGGTTGGCCTTTGTTCTTTCAGTTCAATTGCAGTGAAGTAAATCTACAGCTTCACTCAGAGCTGGGAGTAACCATTGCAGCCTCACAGGGTTTGCCAACCAATGGAATGAAAAGGCCCCTGTTGAAATGAGCAACTGACCCATAGAGGCAGGGCCTCCCCTTTCTCTATTCTCATTCAGAGTTCAGCTACCACACCCCACCAGCACGTTCCAGAACAAAATGGCAAGCCAAGGGGAAGCATAGAGTCACTTTAAGTTTCTTTTGAGAGGTGCATCTTGTTAGAAGTAGAAAATTATTCTGAAAATTATTACTGTGGAAGATGATCCGGTAATACAGTGATGTACCCTCATTGTAAAGGGGTGTATTGCATGATGAAGGTGACTTCCTCAAAGGTTAAAACCTTTGAGACTCTACCATAGTCAGAAATCAGGGGGGAGGCTCTGGACTCACCGTGAACAGCGGCCCAGTGATGGGGATGCGTGGACCTCAGCAAGTCCTTTCTCTGTGCAGCCGTCCTGTCGAGGTGTTTGTGATGCTGCACTAAGATCCCTGCGATGGAAGTACTCCTTGCTGGAGAAGGGACCAGGGAGAACAAGATGGGGGCAGGACACCCCAGGTGTTTGAGAAAGCTTTCTGGAGGGAGGTGGGGCTTGTAGATGGGTGGGGGTCAGAATGCAGAAGGGCATGGGGGACAGTGGATCACAGAATGGTCCAGGGTTGTTGAGGCACCTGACAGAGGTGATGGGAACTCTTTGTGAGGCTGCCCCACTGCCCTGGGCCATTTTAATGACTGGTTCAGAAACTGCACCCTAGAAGAGGAATGAGCGTGTCATTCCGGCATTTGTGTTCAGACCAATCAAGGCTGCCTGTGAGGAGGGTAAGTGGGTGGTGTCCCAGCTGAGGCCTCAACACCCATCCCCATCAGCAAGGCAGCTCTGCCCTTTTCTGGTGAATCAGAGAAAGTGGGAACTTCCCTGGTGATCCAATGATTAAGACTTTGCACTTCCAGGGCAGGGGATGGGAGTTCGATCCCTGGTCGAACTGAGGTCCCACATGCTGTGCGTAGTGCAGCCATAGAAAAACAAATTGAAGAAAGGGATTCTGGTATAAATAAGTAATGTTAACATTGCTACTCCAGTCTCTACCCCATGCTAAATACAGGGAAACTGAGGCTCAGAGCAGTGAGGCTGCTCCTTTGCAAACTGTCCAGCTTGATAAAGACAGATTTAGGCTACCAGGATGTTCCAAAACAAAATGGCAAGCCACTTGGAAGAATAGAGTCACTTTCTTTGAGTTTATTTTGAAAGGAACTTCTTGTTAGAAGTAGAAAATTATTCTGACCAAGTAAATTTTGGTTCTCAAAATGTTTTCAAATAAAAGATGTTGACTTTATAAAGAATACATTTCATAGGTCTATAAAACATGCAATGCCATGGCTCATAAACTCTTTGTAACTTAATACGGCATGACATAGGTCAATGAACAAAATTCAAGGTACAAGCAGCTGAAGTGGGAATGCCAGAGATGAAACTGTTCATTTCCTGATTGTCAAATTTAAACCCTTGAGTGTGTTAGCTCCAAAGCCATAATAATTTAAGAGGCAATAACTCTAGAAATGATGTTGGCGGACTGTTTTTCCAGTTTGGCCGGTGTGATTGGAAAGAGTTTGTGATCACAGTTGTGTGCTCTTGGGAGCTGCTCAGATAATTAAAGGATAAGAAAAATCACCAGCCTCTGAATTTGGGACCAACTATTCTACCAGTATAAGCTAAAGGATCAAAGCCCCTCCAGATTGAAACCACACTAGACTATAAACCTGATAAATAATAGATTTTACCCTGGCTAAAAATTTCCCCATTGCTAGTAGATGTAACTGCATTGCTTTCAACATTACCCTGTCATAATTTCAAAAAGTTATCTTGATGTCTCAAAGTTACAAAAGTACAAACTAAAAGCCAGGGAGCCATGTCAACAGGTGCATAACTGCTGTTTGATGACTTGGAAGAAGGTGACTATGGCCGGTTAGAAAGCACACGCGTCTTCTCGGGTGCGGGGCACCTGCCAGTCCATCCCACCAACTGTTGTCATCCAAACTTTGTTCCTGGCCCTTGTCATTTTTCCAGAGATGCCAGAAATTCATTGGTAAGTGGTATGTCTTAATTTCTAAATATTGGCAGCAAGTTAGTTTTTCTTTTGCTCGTTTGCTTCTGTAACATCAGGTAGACCAAAATTAAATTTGTGTCTTGTCCTGCAGTCAACATTCTTTCATGGCTCAGTAGAATAATCACATGGCTGAACTGCCAAAGATACCTGAAGGGATGCTCATCAGGTCCTCATTTTCTTCTGTTCTTCTGACGCCTTTAGTGTTCGTTTGTTTTAGCTTGTTAGCCTCATTTCCCCCAACAAGGTCTGATGAAGTCTGATTCTCCTCACTAACTCATTCTGCCCTTTCTCTAAAGACTGTAAGCAGTTCTCTCACCTTTCTTTGCCCTAGGGATGTGTTACAACTAAGAGTTGTAGGATTTTTGAATGTTTGTCTTCCATTTATATTTTCAAGAATGAAGGAAACTTATACAGAATGGCGCATGCAGTTAGTTGAAGGGGAGGAAACTGGCTGGCAGTAGGGTGAGCCAGAGGGTGGTGGGTGGGGGGTGGGAATGAGTCCTGGAGCTCTGGTTCCGAGAGCAGAAGGTGTTCCAGAACTGTGCTGTCCACTCGAGTGGGCCCTGGCCATGTAGGACTGTCCAGCACTTGAGTGTAGCTGCAGTGAATTGATCTGTGAAACACACACAGGCTTGGAAACAGAGAGAGAAAATATCTCAGTTGTTCATATTGACTATATGCTAAAATGATAGCATTTTAGATGTGTTGGATAAATGGAGATTAATTTTACATATTTCTTTTTACTTTTTTTCTTTTTTGTTTATTAAACTGTAGTTGATCTATGATATTGTGTTCCTTCAAGGGTAAAGCAAAGTGATTCACTTATGCATATATATTTTCTCAGATTCTTTTTCGTTATAAGTTATTACAAGATATTGAATATAGCTCCCTATACTATACAGTAAATCCTTGTGGTTTATCTAGTTTGTATATGGTAGTGTGTATCTGTTAATCCCAGACTCCCAATTTATTCCTCCTCTTCTACTTTGGTAATCGTAAATTTGTTTTCTATCTGTGAGTCTGCTTCTATTTTGTAAATAAGTTTGTGTCATTTTTTAGACGCTGCATATAAATAGTATCATATAATATTTGTCTGGAAATGGCAACCCACTCCAGTATTCTTGCCTGGAGAATCCCATGGACGGAGGAGCTTGGTGGGCTACAGTCCACGGGGTTGCAACGAGTCGGACACGACTGAGCGAATTCACTTTCCTCTAGCTTACTTGCTCATTCGTTATGATAATCTCTAGGTCCATCCATGTAGTTACAAATGGCATTACTCCATTCTTTTTCACGGCTGAGTAATATTCCATTGTATATACTTACCACATCTTCTTTGTCCATTCATCTGTTGATGGACATTTAGGATGCTTCCATGTCTTGGCTGTTGTGAATAGCACTGGTGCTCGTATTGAACACTGAGGTGTGTGTGTATCTTTTAGAATTTTCACTTTTTCCAGATAGATGCCCAGGAATGGGATTGCTGGATCATATGATGGCTCTATTTTTACTGTCTAAAGGAACCTCCAGGGAATTCCCTGGTGGTCCAGCGTTTAGGACTCTGTGCTTTCACTGCCGGGGGCCCAGGTTTGATCCCTCCTCAGTGAGCTAAAATCCCACAGACTGCATGGCATGACCAAAACCAAACAAAAAAGGAAACTTCATAGTGGCTGCCCCATTTTACATTCCTACCAACAGTGTAGGAGGATTCCCTTTTCTCCACACGTGCTGCAGCTTTTGTTATTTGTGGACTTGTTGGTGATGACCATTCTGACCGGTGTGAGGTGATACCTGCTTGTATTGGCTGATAGTTTTGATTTGCATTTCTCTAATAGTTAGTGATGTTGATCATCTTTTCATGGGCCCATTGGTCATCTGCATATCTTCTTTGGAGAAATGTCAACTGAGATCTCCTGGCCACTTTCACTTTTTAATCTGGCTACTAGAAAACTTAAAATTACCTATTCTACTGGACAGTGCCACCCTACAACAATGGTCTTTGAACTTTTTCTAGGTCCAGATAGTAGATATTTTCGGCTCCTCAGGCCATAGGTCTTTGCTGGCAATTACTCACCATGTCTTTCATGGTGATATAGATGATATGTAAGTGAATGGGTGTGGTTGTATTCCAGGAAATCTTTTTTTACACACACAGTCGGGGATGGATTTGCTGATACCTGCCTGAGAAGATAAAAGCCAAGGGGAAGGAGAGGATGAAGGTGGCTCTGAGGGACTGGGGGCATTCTGTTTCTTGGTCTGTATGCTGGCTTACAGGTATGCCAACTTTCTGAAAATTCATCAGGCTGTTTGTGTATAATTGGCATACTTTGGCATACATATATTAAAGAGCTGACTTAAAAAGAGTCAAAGATGTGTGGTCTGTCCCTACCAATCAGTGACAATCCTCTTCCCACGTTGAGTACTAAAAATAAGACAACCGGCCCCCAAGTGCAGTTGCTGATGCTAAGCCCCACTTCACCAAACCGAGTTCATGACAGTTTCAGCTCTCCCAGAAAAGGCATCTTAACCAGTCACACTCAGGAATCACGTGATCGGATTAGTGAGGTCGCCTGCCTGATAGATCACTGCTGTTCCCCAAAGGAAATGACTTTGCCGTAACCATCCCCTTTTTACCTGGTATAACTTCCTGGATCCCGCTCCCTCTGCCTGGGGAAGTCTTTCATTTTGTGTGGCTCCTGGGCGCTCCTTCTGCCTTTCAGACTGACTGCCGCCCAATTTGAATCTCTTTTTGCTCCGGTAAACTCCTACTCATGTTGATATACCTCCGTTTCTCTATTAACAAGAGTGAAACCAATTTTTCAGTTCTTCACCAGTGGTCAACGATTTAAATCATCCAAATAATTTGGCTTTTGCCCTAAGTATCTGTGACTCCTGTCTTACTGTCCATTCATTCTGTACGACGGTCCTTACCTTAGGGAGTGTCGTGTAGAGAGAAAAGTCAAGCTCCTGGGAGGAGTTTTAAGAAAATTCAGCAGGTATTAAAATCTTAGGCTGTACACCCATGGCAGATTCATGTCAATGTATGCCAAAACCAATAGCGTACTGTAAAGTAAAATAAAGTAAAATGGAAGCTCTAAAAAAAAAAAAAAAAAATTCTTAGGCTGTATTAAAGCTGCCTGCCAGTTTGAAAAAAAAAAAAAAATTCTGGTTCCCGATGAGCTTGTCCTGCCTGCAGAATAAATAAACGGTTTTAAGATTTTGTCACTGAAATATTAACAGTCAGAAAAGTGTGACTTTTCCTTCTGGACTGTGATCCTCACCAGCTCTCAGGGCATTTGTGGGTGCCGCTTGCCCACCGGGATATAAGGAGAGAGCCTGGAAGACAGGTCAAGCTCTGGGCATGGAAGTTCGGTCCACGGCTGCCCTGGCGGAACAGCCTTCTAGCCCAGCTCTTTGCTTGTGTTCGGCATCACAGTTGCAGGGAGAGGGGCCTCCCTCTCCAGAAGTGGAAACATTTTTAAATCAGTCTTTTAACTTTTCGCCTGTGGATCCAGCTGCGTTGACACAAAGCCACGTTTGAGGCCTGATGTCTCGGAAGGCTGGCACCAGGGAGTGTTTTTCTACTGGGACCCATAATGGCTGCTTTTAAGAGCTCAGTTCTATCAATGTGGTGCTTGAGCCGGCCTTTCAGCTGACCTCCAAAAGGAAATCATTTTAAAAGGAAGAATTTGAAGTCTGCCAAGAATCAGATAATGGCACAGCACAGAAAAAGCAAGGGTTGTGTGGTTTTTATATTAAAATACAAGTCTCTTAATGCCACAAAACAGCAGCCTCCAGAAAAATGTGAAGTTTCATCTATGAGGCTAGGGGGAAAAAAAACAAAACAAAACAGTTTTTTAGAGATCCAAGTTTTCCCTCTTTGTTCCTTGTGATTTATCGGAAAGGAACAAGTCCCCTTTTCCTGCATCTTCTCCTGCCTCTGTCTTGGGTTTTGTACAAGTGACTGTTCTCATTAAAGTAAATTTCACTGTTCTCTGAAAGTGGCCATGCTGTGGACACGGCGTCCCTGGGGAGCTGTGAGCCTGGCCCCTTGGGAAAATGAGCCCAAGGACAGAGGCTGTTTGCTTTAATCCCACATCATCGATGACATTCCCCATAAACTAACATTGCAAGGACCTTCCCCATGTCTTTTTCTGAGCAGGTCTAGCCCCATCCCCCAGCCCTCCTTTTGCCCAGTACAGAGTCAAGTGAGGCCCCCGAGGAGGGCGGAGCTGTTCACTGTCTCCAAACATCCGTCTGGCTCCGGGGAGGCTGTCGTTTCTCCTGAGGGTGATGTTTTGTAAGGGGACATGCTGTACATCATCTCTTCATCAGTGTGGACTCTGGCTGGATTCTGGACGGGGGACATAGCATACCTGCTCATGGGTGATGTAGTCTACAGTTCTCACAGGCCATTTGGCCACGTGTCATCTTGCCTACTGTTGCAGCAACATAGTCCTAGATGTGGCTAAAAGTGCAGCACAGGCTACTAGGAGGTCGGGTGGGGGGACCTGAATTCAGCAAAGATGCTCCCTGCACTTTTCTCACTCGATGCTTGCCCCTGGTGCCATATATCCCATTATACAGCATTATATGTATATCCCATTGGCACTGCACTCTGACAGTGACCTCCAAGTCAGCTGGGGACCAGGGCAGGGACAGAAGACCGTGGAGCAAGGGGGGCTGAGAGAAAGCCTTGAAGCAGACAAGGTGGGTTTGGGGGAAGAAGTCTAGATGCTGCAGAGGTGATACTGGGCCGAGGGAGGGAAGAAGGATTTGCAGTTTTGGAGTCCCAGACACAGGTGAAGCTTGGAGACAAGGACAGTTGAAGAGGGTTGGAAGAAGTTCCAGCCCCAGGGAGGCCTACCCAGCTGCCTAGACCCAGAGGGACAGGGAGCCCTGGGCTCCCAAGAGCTCCAGGTGGGGTAACTGCACGTCATTGATGGCACTGTGACAGCTGCAGTGAGACTGGCTGGAAATGTGCATCAGTCAGCTGTCATCTTCAGTGGTGCTGCTTAACAAAGCGCCCCAAACTCAAGGCCTGTGGCCACAAGCATCTTCTTCTCATGCTCATGTCTGTGAGTTGGCTGGAGCTTATCTGCACGTGGATCCCAGGCCTGGGCTGGTTCAGGTGCACACGTGTCTCAGCCTCCTGGGCTGTCTGAGACAGGTCCTCGTGTGGTGACAGAGACAGGGTACAAATCCTGCTGCCCAAGTACTTGTGAAGCTGTTGGCCATATCACTGATCCTGTTGGACAAAGCATGTCACACAACCAAGCCCAGTGTCATGGGGGCAGGGAAGTATGCTCTGCCTCTCCTGGGGGGACCCGCAAGGTCACGTAGCAGAGGGTGCAGATGAAGAAAGGCATGAAGACTTGGAGGTGGGGTGGTTAGCTGGATCCAGTTGCTTTCTGCCAGCACGTACAGGTGGTGATTGCAGCTCACATGGACTCCCGCTAACTGACCTAACTCACAGCCATCACATGAACCAAGATGCCAGCANCGTAGCAGAGGGTGCAGATGAAGAAAGGCATGAAGACTTGGAGGTGGGGTGGTTAGCTGGATCCAGTTGCTTTCTGCCAGCACGTACAGGTGGTGATTGCAGCTCACATGGACTCCCGCTAACTGACCTAACTCACAGCCATCACATGAACCAAGATGCCAGCAGATGGATTTGCAATAAGAAAGAGGAATATGCTGTGGATCGGTAATTCTCACCATCCACTCAGTGTGTCCACCCAAACTCAAGGCCTGTGGCCACAAGCATCTTCTTCTCATGCTCATGTCTGTGAGTTGGCTGGAGCTTGTCTGCGTGTGGCTCCCAGGCCTGGGCTGGTTCAGGTGCACACGTGTCTCAGCCTCCTGGGCTGTCTGAGACAGGTCCTCATGTGGTGACAGAGACAGGGTGCAAATCCTGCTGCCCAAGTACTTGTGAAGCTGGTGGCCACATCACTGATCCTGTTGGACAAATCATGTCACACAACCAAGCCCAGTGTCATGGGGGCAGGGAAGTATGCTCTGCCTCTCCTGGGGGGACCCGCAAGGTCATGTAGCAGAGGGTGCAGATGAAGAAAGGCATGAAGACTTGGGGGTGGGGTGGATAGCTGGATCCAGTAATCACTGATCCTGTTGGACAAATCATGTCACACAACCAAGCCCAGTGTCATGGGGGCAGGGAAGTATGCTCTGCCTCTCCTGGGGGGACCCGCAAGGTCATGTAGCAGAGGGTGCAGATGAAGAAAGGCATGAAGACTTGGGGGTGGGGTGGATAGCTGGATCCAGTTGCTTTCTGCCAGCACGTACAGGTGGTGATTGCAGCTCATATGAACTCCCGCTAACTGACCTAACTCACAGCCATCACATGAACCAAGGTGGCAGCGATGGATTTGCAATAAGAAAGAGGAATATGCTGTGGATCGGTAATTCTCACCATCCACTCAGTGTGTCCTTTTCTTCTAGGAAACCTACTTAGAGCACCAGGTCATAATTCAAATTGTGCTTATGAACGTGGAGACAGGGCAAGGGGCACGGTGGGATGATCNGATGGATTTGCAATAAGAAAGAGGAATATGCTGTGGATCGGTAATTCTCACCATCCACTCAGTGTGTCCTTTTCTTCTAGGAAACCTACTTAGAGCACCAGGTCATAATTCAAATTGTGCTTATGAACGTGGAGACAGGGCAAGGGGCACGGTGGGATGATCTGAATGTCTGGAAGGATACAGGTCTGGTTCCTGGAAGTGTCCACCTCCTCTACAGGAAAATACACATGACGGGTACCAGGAGGCCACCTCCCTTTAGGTGGGAGTAGTGTGGTCAACTTATTTTTTGTCCTACCCTTTGGAAACCTCTACTCAGGTCACTCTGAATCTCCACTTTTTCTTTAGGTACAACTGGATGGTAGTTTTAGAGATACAAGTGAAATGACTCCTCTGTGACCTCAGGCTCATCATCCTGTTGAGATTTAAGGTGTTTGCAAAACCCTCCAGTCAGTCAGTCACTGACCACGACTTAGGATGAGATACTTTATATATTCGTTTATGTCTCTGAAATTGTGGGTATCACAGCTTGGGGCATCTTGTAGTCCCTGCGGGCCACGTGAACATGGAGTGGTTGTCCTTTCCTGGTTGTGTGCAGACCTGCTTGCTATTCTTGGGGGCCTAAGTGGACACCTGGAGCCTCAGCATTTCAGTCCACATAGCATTTCAGGGCCATTCGAGGAAGGAATAAGAATCTAGATTGTCATCTGAAAACCTTTCATTGATTCCTCCTATGAGATAAAGAAAATACCAGCATCAGATGCACTGTTGGTGGCGAAGGCTGAGGAGAAATTCCCACAGAATAGAGTGGGGAACACTCTTTTAAAAGGTCCTCCTCAGTGATGCTCTTGAAAGACCAGATTCAGTCTATGAAGGAGTTTTAGGACTATATCAACCAATTATTTTCCTTATTATTTTTAATGTATACAGAAAAATTATATATAGCATCGTATATCTAGATAAGCCTTCTGGCTTGAGACCTCCATCAATAAAATTGAAATAAATTCTAAAGGATAAGATGATGTGATGATTTAATTGGCAGTGTTCAGCATACTGGGTAGTGTGTGAAACCATGGACCTTCTGTGATCACTGGTGACTTAGAAGCTGTTAAATTTAGTATTTCTCCACAGAAGCATTCCAGTTATTGGTCAACAGAAATAGGGAACACTACTCAATATTCTGTAATAGCCTAAATGGGGAAAAGAATATGAAAAAGAATGGATATAATAATATGAAAAAGAATGTATAACTGAACCACTTTGCTGCACACCTGAAACTAACACAACATTGTACATCAACTATGCTCCAGTGTAAAATTAAAAATAAATTTTACAAAGATATAGGCGATCTCAATAAGAAGAAAAAAAGGTGGACTCATGGTATTTTCACATTTCGTATAGTGGCAAGAAATTTATTAGAGCTAGAATAAACGATTCATAGTTGGCGGTGATATGAGAAAAAAAAAGAAAAGAAACGGGTCTAGGACCCCAAATGGAGTGATTCTAGACCCTTCAGGGTGGCTAGTAAAGAAGAAATAGGAAGAGAGACTGCTTTTTGTATTTTTAAGGCCTTTCCTGGAGTATCTTAGCCTCTGTCTGCCCTCATTTAAAAAAATATATATTTACTGAGACATAATTCTCATACAATAAAAGAAAAGTCTTATGTATGCAGCTCAGTGAACTTCTCGCATCACACACCTGTAGCCTCAACGTTTCAGTCCACAAAGCGCTGTGGACACGTGTGAGACATAAGAGAACCGAGAGGTGTGAGAGAACCCACATCTCTTATGGCTCCATCATATCGGATGGGTTTTGTCAATATTATTCCTGAATAAGAGTAGCCGATACTCTCATAGCTGACACCATAGTTTGGTTTTGCCTGAGTTGTGGCATAAAGTACATACACTTTTGTGACTGGCTTCTTTTGCTCTATATCAACAATCTGTTCCTTTTAATCCCTGAACACTTACTCTTAGTATGAATAACATCGTTTGTTTATCCATTTTCCTGTTCGTGAATATTTGTTAGAAGTTTGCGCTACTGTGAATTAGGTTGCCATGGATATTCTCGTCTTTTTGTCGGCGTGCACACTCACTTATCCTCGATGCATGCTAAGTCGTGTCCCACTCTTTGCAATCCTGTGGCCCATAGCCCACCAGATTCCTCCGTCCATACTGGAGTGAGTTGCCATTCCCTCCTCCAGGGGGTCTTTGCAACCTAGCGATTGAACCCGAGTCTCTATCTCCTGCATTGGCAGGCGGATTCTTTACCACTAGGGTGCCACCCGAAAAGCCCCGTCCTAGAGGTCTACCTAGACCTAGAACTCCTTGTTACAGAGTGAACATAAATATTAGTAGGTATTCCAGTTTCCCAGAGTGGTTGGACCAAATTTTACTCCTTCCAACAATGTAGGAGACATCCAGTTGCTCCTCATTGTTGGACGACTTGATATGATTTTAAATTTTATCTATTCAGCTGCTTACATGGATGTATTTCGTTTTGGTTTTAATTCTGGTTTTCCTTAGGAGTAATAGCATCGAACACCTTTTCATGTGCTTTAGATTTGCATAGTCTCTTTCATGAAGGATTATGTTAAAATATTTTGCTCCTTTAAAAAATTCATTTTGTCTTTTTTTCTTACTGGTTTTCAGGGTTTTTAAAAAATATATTCTGAGTATAAGTCCGTTGTATATTTGCTTTTTAATAATGTGTTTTGTTAGACCAATTTTTAATTTTTTTAATTTTCAAAGTTTTTCATTTTAATGAAGTCTAGTTTATCCCTTTTTTAATGGTTTGCCCCTTTTAAATGTTCTATAGAGATGGTTGCACACATTTGCTTTTTATATCCTATTACAAAATCTTTGTCCGCCTGTCATTGCCATTCTCTGATTTCTCTCAACAATTCAGTTGTATGCCGAAGTCAGTGTATTTTCTTCCAAGGGGACAATGAAAGTTGAGTCAAGCTGAATCTACATGAGGCTGGAAGTATTCCAGAGGTTAAGTTGCAAAGATGAATTCAGCTGATTGGCAGAAATGAAGCAAAAAGAGACCCAACACTGTTAGGTTTTGGTCCAAGGACCTGAAAGAATAGATGTATTCTAGAGGCTTTGTGATTAGGTTAGCAGACTGTATTGCCATCCCACCCACATTGTATCTCTTAGAATATTTTGAGAGGCTTGTCAAACTCCTTCATGAAGTCAAACATAGCCCCTGCCCTATTGCTAAGAAACACTAAAACGTCAAGAGCTTCATGTTTTAGGGGCCGCATGCTCGTGTCTCCCGGGCATCACTGTTCTGCACAACCCACTAGCTTAATATTTCTTTCTTGACCATATTCGGGAAATAAAATCTCCCCTTGAAATAACATTTTCCCAATCATAATCTTCTGACTCCTCTCCCATTCTTCATAAGTTTTCCTAAAAAAAGATCAATGTCAATAGTTCCATGATCTCATCTGTTTTCCTACAGACCAGGATGAATGTTTAGGTCTGCTTCTCATAATTAGACCCTGGCAAAACTGGGGTGGAGCTGCCCAGGCTGTGGGCAGAGCCAGGAGGAAGCTGGCAGAAGCCACAGGCCATGCAGGAAGAAGGCGGGACCACTGCTGTCGACTCTGTCTCAAAGTGGATCGAAAGCAGGTCGAAGCTGCCGAGTTCAGACCCCAGAGCTGGGAGAGGGTCCCTGGAGGCCGTGGCAGCTGTAGGACTGTCCTGGGGAGACGTGGGAGCACCCCACCATGCCAGGTGCTGGGAGGTGGAGATGTGAAATAATACACTCTGAACTGAGAGGGACTTCTGAGATTGAGAAGTGGAGCAGGCAGCTCCATAAAATACAGTTGTGAAGCTTGTCCTGGGGAACTTACAGGCAGGCAGGATTGAGTGGACACACACTCCAGAGGCCTTTGAAGCTGCCCTCCTGGCAGCCAAAAGGGGACAGTAGGACCAAAGAGGCCAAAGAGGAGAACCGAATCTTGACTATCGAGTGAGAAACGTGACCACATCGACTGCAGCCAGGCGTTTTCTGCCACCTGGGTGTCTCATGGCCCTTCATCATCTGTGTCCAGCAAAAGGCACCCTTCCAGTTTGCATATCAGATGGAGACAAGGGTGCAGGTGGACAGGGAGCTCCGCTGGCTTGGGTGCATTCTTGGTGAGGAGGCTGAAACTGTCACCAGGAGCCGGGAGAGGGTGTGACTGCGGGCTTAAGAGGGAGTCAGTGTGGTTCAGCCACACACCAGGCACTCCCAGGGCTTTCATCCTTAGAATGTTGGGACATTCTGGAGTAAAGCGAGTCTCCTAGGGGACAGTAACTGGCAGGGACAGGAAATGAAGTAGCCACTCACTTTCCAGGGGGCTGAGCTGGCGGAGGCTGCAGAGACTCTGCCACCCTTGGACCTTCACCCTCAGGAACAGAATAGAAGGTACCATAGGAGGAGGGGGCTCCAGTCTAACACACCTGGTTTCCCTCATAGCCCTGTGCTTGCATACTAAGTTGCTTCAGTTGTGTCCAACTCTTTGTGACCCTATGGACAGTAGCCCTCCAGGCTCCTTTGTCCAGGCAAGAATCCTGAAGTGGGTTGCCATGCCCTCCTCCAGGGGAGCCTCCTGATCCAGGGATTGAACCCGCATCTCTTACATCTTCTGCATTGGCAGGTGTGTTCTTTACCACTAGCGCCACCTGGGAAGCCCAGTCATAGCTGTAGCAGTCATTAACTGTAGATGGTACCTCCATCCCAGGATGGACAAGAAGGTCAAGTAGAGTAATATGTGTAAAAGGCTGACTTTTCCATTTTCCCTCCCATTTTTTAGCTCCTCCTTTGTGTTGCTACTCCCAACAGGAAGCTTCTAGGCCTTGTCCTTTCTGCCCACTTGGCAGCATTGGCTCCACTGAACAGTCTCAAAGTCTTGAGATCGGTTGACTCCCAGGTAGATCTCTCTGTTCCATGACAACAGCTACCATGTTGTGGTAGCGAGGGCTGCCATAGACGGACTGAGTGGTTTAAGCAACATGCATTACTTTTCGTGCGGTTCTAGGGGCTGGATGTTCAGAATCAAGGTATTGGTGGGATTGGATTCCTCCAAGACGTCTCTCCTTGATGTGTGTGCACAGTCACCCTCCTCCTGCCGCTTCACATGATCTTCTCTGTGTGTGCGCCCCTGGTGTCTCTCTCTGTGCCTCCTAACCCTCTCCTCTTCTTATCTCTGTGCGTCCTAACCCTCTCTTCTTATGATGGCACCGGACGTATTGCCTTGGGGATGACCTAACAACCTCATTTTAACCCAGTTACCTCCCCAGTTACCTCTGTAAATGTCTGTCTCCGAATACAGCCACCTTCTGACATACGTGGGATTAGGGCTTCAGCATATGGATTCAGGGAGCAAAATTCAATCCATAACGTGTGTATGCTGACCACTCCCACGTGTATCTGCCCGTAAAATGCCAGGTCAGTTGAGGCACCTGAATCCTGAACTTCCCTACTGACAGCTCAGCTCAGCAGCTGTCAAATTCAGGAAGCCCATTTCACGATAAATGGGATAGTTGGAGGAGGGGACTTTTAAAATGCTACTTAAAATTTGTTTTTCTTGTTGGCTGCACTGTGTGCCATGTGAGGTCCAAGTTCCCTGAGCAGGGATCAAACCCAAGTCCCCTGCCTTGGAAATGTGGGGTCTTAACCACCGGACCACCAGGGAAGTCTCAAAATCCTACTGTTTTGTGTATAAATCACAGAAATACATCTGACGTATAAATAAACGCACAGTATATCTGTGCTGTTAACATTTAATGAGGGGATTCCTTGGAGGCCCAGTGGTTAGGACACCAGGCTTCCACTGCAGGGGCCATGAGCTCCATCCCTGGGTTGGGAACTAAGATTCTGCCTGCCATATGGGATGGCCAGAAAAGGGGAAAATGGGGGAAAAAAATGAGCGAAGTCAGTAGGAAAACATAAGGCTCCTGGGAGAGGGGCAGATAATAACAACAATTACAGAGCCCCACCAGCTTCTAACAGGCAGGAACTGTTACTATTGGCATTACGCTGGCTATGGATCATCTAACAGACAGGAACTGTTACTACTGGCGTTACGCTGGCTATGGACCAGCTTGGTGGCATTGTGTAGTTCGCAGGGTTCGTGTCCTCTTTTCTGGAGCGGGCAGTGAAAAGCTGAACGTTCCTAAAGTCCTTTGGTGAAGTTTGCCTAGAGAGGCACCAGGCTTTTTGGCAAAACATCTGTCTGTTTGTGGTTAAGATTTTCTTTGGTTCCTATTATAACTAGACTTGGTTACGTTTTGAGAACTATGAGGCTTGGCTCTGATGAACAAGATGACCAGCTCATCCAACACGGTGCCTTTCGAATCTTTCCTTCCTCATGTGTCCAAACTTTCTCCTCCTCTAGGCTGACAGCCCTGAATTTGACGAGAAGGAAAAGTGACCGACATCTTTAGTTTCAGTCCGTATCTCCTTTGTCAAAGTGTGATCGTTAAAGAGTTTTTAAAATATAGCACTTTTGCAGACATTGAAGATGCATGACCTAAAGATTTACTTCATTGGTTTAGAAAGCATCAGCAAGATGACCAAGGTAATTCACAGGACACCACTCTGACCTTTTGAGATGGCCCACACTCTGTCTGTGGAATGAGTTTTTCTCTAAATAAATCTACTTCTTACCTGTAAAAAAGTGGAGACTGATCTATATATAATCAATTAAAGGCAAAGCTGCTAAAATAGGCTCACAATTTAAGAGACCAAATTAGTTACTGTCCTGCAGGGCAATCAAAACCCCTGTGCTTAGTCACTCAGTCACGTCTGACTCTTTGTGACCCTATTAACTGTAGCCCACCAGGCTCCTCTGTCCATGGGTTTCTCCAGGCAAAAATACTGGAATGGGTTGCCATGCCCTCCTCTAGGAGATCTTCCCAACCCAAGGATCGAACCCAGGTCTCCCACATTGCAGGTGAATTCCTTCCTGTCTAAGCCACCAAGAAAGCCCAAAATAACAATATTTAACTTACATTAAACCTAGGCAAATGGAAACTTATGCTTAATGTTAATGACTCTTAGACATGTCTATATTAGTTAGGTCAACAAACAAACATTAAAACCAGGTATTTAATACTGATTATTTCCCAGTTCACGTGAACCTGAAATTCATTTAGATTAATTTCTCTTGTATTTAAAATTATTTGTTTTGTAAATGCTTATTTTTCTTGAGGCCAATTAGATTAGAGCTCATTTACAAACCAATCCCAGCAATATCCAAAAACAAAGACATATACTGAGATATACACATATCCAAATAGACCCAAGAGATCTCATAGTTTTGTTTTCCAAATTTAGTTATGAATCAGATACCATAATATAAAACTCTAATTGTAAATAACAGTTAGAAAAAAATTTTTTTAAGTCTTCCTTCCCTTTTGTTTTGGTTTCAGGAATTAGAGATGGTCTAGATAAGTGATCCAGAGAGCTCTGGTCTAAAGGTATGCTGCTGGTGCTGCTAAGTCGCTTCAGTCGTGTCCAGCTCTGTGCAACCCCATAGACGGCAGCCCACCAGGCTTCCCCGCCCCTGGGATTCTCCAGGCAAGAACACTGGAGTGGGTTGCCATTTCCTTCTCCAATATATGAAAGTAAAAAGTGAAAGTGAAGTTGCTCAGTCGTGTCCAACTCTTCGCAACCCCATGGACAGCAGCCTACCAGGCTCCTCTGTCCATGGATTTCCCAGGCAAGAGTATTGGAGTGGGGTGCCATTGCCTTCTCCGGGTCTAAAGGTATAGGAGGACATATTTCCTCAGGGCAGGAATTCTTAAAGAGATAATCTTGTTCTCTACTGGACAAAATGTAATTTGTAAATTACTTTGGATGATTATACCCAGATATTTTGCACAGTATTTTCTTAAATTATCATCTGAATTCACTTTAACATTTTCTATACTAGTCTATCTGGGCTGTGAAATCTTAATCTTTAACAAAATTTAGTTCTTAATTTTTCCTTTTCCCCCCCTTTTGAATATCTGAAAGNCCAGGCTTCCCCGCCCCTGGGATTCTCCAGGCAAGAACACTGGAGTGGGTTGCCATTTCCTTCTCCAATATATGAAAGTAAAAAGTGAAAGTGAAGTTGCTCAGTCGTGTCCAACTCTTCGCAACCCCATGGACAGCAGCCTACCAGGCTCCTCTGTCCATGGATTTCCCAGGCAAGAGTATTGGAGTGGGGTGCCATTGCCTTCTCCGGGTCTAAAGGTATAGGAGGACATATTTCCTCAGGGCAGGAATTCTTAAAGAGATAATCTTGTTCTCTACTGGACAAAATGTAATTTGTAAATTACTTTGGATGATTATACCCAGATATTTTGCACAGTATTTTCTTAAATTATCATCTGAATTCACTTTAACATTTTCTATACTAGTCTATCTGGGCTGTGAAATCTTAATCTTTAACAAAATTTAGTTCTTAATTTTTCCTTTTCCCCCCCTTTTGAATATCTGAAAGGTTAGCTGAAAAACTCTGTCACTTTTACATCCAAGGTGCCTTAGAACCGGGTGCCTTCGGTGGTTTGCTGTGTTTACAACACCCCTGCCTGCAGTTCTTGCCTATTTCCATGGTATAAATACTCCAGCCACGGTGAATTTCAATCTAATAATATGGTGTGGTTGCAAGCACTGAAGACAAAGTGAGGAAGAGATTTCTAAGTCACTGCTGCTCACTGGTATTTTCTGGTTCCAGGACGTTGTTGGGTATGTGCTGTGACACATGTTTTATGGACTATTTCATAGTGTTCAAGTTATTTGCCAGGAGTGTGAAATTGTGGTCACTAGGTAACTATTTCTGAAGAGCCTAAGAGATTAGCCCATCCAATGGTTCTAAGATTAGAATCCCTGAAACTGTAATATTCCTTGAGGGTCCCTTAGGGGTTACACAAACTGAATTCAATTTTCTTTTTAAAAGTTGTGTTTTAAAAAAATATGACAAAATGTACACATGCACATAAATATAGCAAACATGTAAGGAAATATAGGGGACTGAAGAACACGAAGTTTAGAATCCTTGTAACTTCTTTTTTTATTTTGTTTTTGGAAGTACAGTTGAGATACAATATTATATGTCACAGGCGTACAATATAGTGATTCGCTATTTTAAAGGTTTAAACCCATTACAGTTATTAAGACATATTAGCTATATCCCCCGTGTTGTGCAATGCATCTTTGTAGTTTATTTATACCTAATAGTCTGTGCCTCTGAATCTCTATGTTGCCCCTCCCATCTTCCCTTTCCCCACTGGTAACCACTGCCGCTGCTGCTGCTAAGTCGCTTCAGTCGTGTCCGACTCTGTTCGACCCCATATTCGGCAACCCACCAGGCTGCCCCATCCCTGGGATTCTCCAGGCAAGAATACTGGAGTGGGTTGCCATTTCCTTCTCCAATGCATGAAAGTGAAAAGTGAAAGTGAAGTCGCTCAGTCGTGTCTGACTCTTAGGGACCCCATGGACTTCAGCCTCCCAGGCTCCTCCATCCATGGGATTTTCCAGGCAAGAGTACTGGAGTGGGGTGCCATTGCCTTCTCCCTCGTAACCACTACCTTATTCTTTATATCCGTGAGTCTGTTTCTTCTTGTTACATTCACTAGTTTGTTGTATGTTTTAGGTTCTACATATGAGTAATATCATATAGTATTTGTCTTTCTCTGTCTGACTTACTTCACTAAGCACAATGCCCTCCGAGTTCATCTGTCTTCATCTTTCCATGTTGGTGCAGGTGGCAAAATTTCATTCTTTTTTGAAATGAGTAGGTAATATTCCATTATGTGTGTGTGTGTATCATTTTTATCCATTCATCTGTTGATGGACACACTGGTTGCTTCCGTATCTTGGCAATTGTAAATAATGCTGCTGTGAACATTGGAGTGCATATATATTTTTTAGTTAGTGAGGATTTGGGGCAATATATACGCAGGAGTGGAACTGCTGGGTCATATGGTAGTTCTATTTTTAGCTTTTTGAAGACCCTCCATCTTGTACACTGTTGGTGAGAATATAAACTTGTGCAGTCACAGCAGAATTCTGTTAACTTCTGAAAAGGAGACGAGGACGTGATGGAAGGAATGCTAGTGGGCAGTGAGGTGTATGGTCCCATCTTAAAGCTTTTAGCATCACTTAAATATTCAGTTCAGTCACTCAGTCATGTCCGACTCTTTGTGACCCCATGAACCACAGCACGCCAGGCCTCCCTGTCCATCACCAGCTCCTGGAGTACCCAAACTCATGTCCATTGAGTCGGTGATGCCATCCAACCATCTCATCCTCTGTTGTCCCCTTCTCCTCCTGCCTTCAGTCTTTCTCAGCATCAGGGTCTTTTCCAATGAGTCAGGTCTTTGCATGAGGTGGCCAAAGTACTGGAGTTTCAGCTTCAACATCAGTCCTTCCAATGAACATCCAGGACTGATCTCCTTTATGATGGACTGGTTGGATCTCCTTGCAGTCCAAGGGACTCTCAAGAGTCTTCTCCAACACCACAGTTCAAAAGCATCAATTCTTCTGCGCTCAGCTTTCTTTATAGTCCAACTCTCGCATCCATACATGACTACTGGAAAAACCATAGCCTTGACTAGATGGACCTTTGTAGACAAAGTAATGTCTCTTATTTTTAATTGCTGTCTAGGTTGATCATAACTTTCCTCCCAAGGATTAAGCGTCTTTCAATTTCATGACTGCAGTCACCATCTGCAGTGATTTGGGAGCCCCCAAAAATAAAATCAGCCACTGTTTCCACTGTTTCCCCATCTATTTCCCATGAAGTGATGGGACCAGATACCATGATCTTCGTTTTCTGAATGTTGAGCTTTAAGCCAACTTTTTCACTCTCCTCTTTCACTTTCATCAAGAGGCTCTTTAGTTTTTCACTTTCTGCCATAAGGGTGGTGTCATCTGCATATCTGAGGTTATTGATATTTCTCCCGGCAATCTTGATTCCAGCTTGTGCTTCTTCCAGTCCAGCGTTTCTCATGATGTACTCTGTATATAAGTTAAATAAGTAGGGTGACGATATACAGCCTTGACATACTCCTTTTCCTGTTTGGAACCAGTCTGTTGTTCCATGTGCAGTTCTAACTGTTGTTTCCTGACCTGCATACAGACCAATTGTTTTTCCAGCAGCAGGAAGCAAGGACACTAGAGATAAGGAAAATCACATCAAATGACACCTGATTCTTCTTTCAAAAACCTAAACAAGCAGGGAGACAATATACAGCCTTGACGTACTCCTTTCCCGATTTGGAACCATTCTGTTGTTCCATGTCCAGTTTTAACTGTTGCTTCTTGACCTGCATACAGATTTCTCAGGAGGCAGGTAAGGTGGTCTGGTATTCCCGTCTCTTCCAGAATTTTCCACAGTTTATTATGATCCATACAAAGGGTTTGGCATAGTCAAATTGCACAATGAATAATAAAACACACCCACAAATACACTTTATATCAAGTGTCAAATGTTTAAAAACCACTCACCAATCAAATTGTACTGCCAAACTAACTTATTTTGTATGCTGCTGCTGCTAAGTCTCTTCAGTCGTGTCCAGCTCTGTGTGACCCCATAGACGGCAGCCCGTCAGGCTCCCCCATCCCTGGGATTCTCCAGGCAAGAACGCTGGAGTGGGTTGCCATTTCCTTCTCCAGTGAATGAAAGTGAAAAGTGAAAGTGAAGTCGCTCAGTCGTGTCTGACTCTTAGCGACCCCATGAACTGCAGCCCACCAGGCTCCTCCGTCCATGGGATTTTCCAGGCAAGAGTCCTGGAGTGGGGTGCCATTGTCTCCTCTCTTTGTATAAGTGATAGAATAAAGTTTTCCCACCCTCTCTGCTTAATTAACTGTTTTCCAGTGTTTCATGGTGAGCTGTTCCAAACCACTGTCACTAAGAATCTCATTTATTTTACAAAATGAGACAGTGGAATGCACTTCCACATTTTAAAAAGATTTCAAACGATACACATTGCAGGTATAGTACAAAGAATACTAGTATGCCATTTATTTACCCAGATTAATACATTTTTAACATATTCCCACATCAGTTTTCATCCTGTCTTGCACACACTCGCAGGACACACACATACCCTTGCACTCCTTTTCCTAGGCGATTTGAGAGTCAGTGTGCTACTTAACACGTCAGTGTGTCCTTGAGAACAAGGTCATTCTCCTGTCGCCACATTTGCAGTTGTCAAATGCAGGAAACTTAATGTTGATCCAGTACTTTAACCTCTAGCCCATATTCTGGTTTCACCAGTTAGACCTGGAATGCCACTTAGAGCCATTTTCTTTTTTATCCTTTAGATTCAGATCCAGTCCAGGACCATGCGTTGCATTTAAATCTGTCCTTTCCCCCTCCACCTGAAATGGGTCTTCAGCCTTTCTCTTTAAGACCCTGACATTTCTGAAGGGCTCAGGCTGGTTTTTGCTGAGCTCCCCTCAGTTTGGTGTGTCCGGTGCGCCTGACCAGAAGATTCGGGTCGTGTGCTCTTGGCCCCCTAAAGGATGCTGTGTCCTCCTTGGTGTCCAGTCTCAGGATGCGCCGGCGACTGTGGCCATGTCCCATGGGAGGTTTTAACAGCCATGATTTGACTAAGAATGAAGAATGAGTGAAGCGCAGAGATTGTTTAGATTTTTCAGGGGGATGAGTCCCTAGTTGCTCTGAAAAAGTCATCTAGCTGATGAGCCTGTCTGCTTTTTCAGCTGTGATGCACTTTTGTGCCCCAGGAAAGGGCCTCCCCTGGGTAGCAGGGGCTGCAGAACCATCATGTCCACGTGTCTGGTGTGGCTCCCCACCCCGGGCGTGAAGAGCCGACACCCCCCAGCCAGGCTGCCGGGATGGCCGCCGACCGTGGCTGTCCCGCCTGTTTGATGATGTGGTATTTGTGATTTGTGGCTTTTCTGAGATTCCCTTTTCCCCATATTTTGAAGACAGTCTTTCTCTTGAGCCAAGGCTGGGCCATGATCAAGGACTGCCCGACTCAGGCTGGGACGGCGGCCTCTCGGAAAAAACAGGAAATGAGAACTTATGCACTTGCCACGTATGGGCTAAATGATGCCTTTCTCAGTGGTTCCATGTGGCTTGAATAACAGGGCAATTTTCCTTCCCAGAGTAAAATACCCAACCTAATTAAGATGTATTTTATTGGAGAACATTTTATTTCAGTGAATTATTTCAGGTCCAGCCCTGCTGTAAGCAGTTTCACAGATTCACTCATGAAACTCATTCCACAGGTTTCTACTGGGCAGGAAGCATGTGGTGTCGGTGGGGCAAATGTGATGCGGGGTCCACGTGTGGTGGGGTTGTGGGCACTTTCTGAACTTTGGGCCATAGCCCAGCTTTGCCCTACAGAAGCTCAGGGCCTGTGGGCAGTAAGTAGAAATATGGCCTCATAATGTCACAAGAGGCTGTGGGAGGGTCGAGACCCCCAGGAAAGAGGAGGCCATGCATTGAGGGAACCTGGAAGGTCACACAAAAGAGGTGCTTCGAGAATCAAGTCTTGAGGAACAGAAAGTGTTTACCAAGTGGTGAAGGGGGCAAGTTTAGAGAGAGGGTCTGCTGCAGAGATTCAGGGTTGTGGCAGATGAGGGTGGGCTTGTAGGGAAGCTGGAAATGGGAATGAAGGTTTGTGTGAAACTGGAGGAGACCTGGGGTGTCTGCTATAGTGGGTGGGTAAGGGGACTTCATGTCCTAAGTGCCAGGGCGGGCTGATTAGATTTTCTGTGATGGATCAGGGTTTCCAAATGTGAAGGAAGAGTTTCGGGAAAGCAGGCCTCACTTCCCCTTATGAGAGGGAGTGAAGCCTGAAGTCCCCCAGCCAGTCCACCACCTGTCACTCTGAGGACAGGTGCGCTGACCCCAGAAGGGTGGAATCAGGAGACAGGAGAAAGCCAGAGAAGCAGGGCCCTGGCGTGGCCCTCCAGGTCACCTGATCACTTTCATTGCTCAGCTGTTTTTTAAGTTTTGATTTTGAAATACTTTCAAACTTCCAGAAATTTGCAAGAGTAGTTCAGAGAACCTTTATTTTCCATTTACGCCACTTTGCCAGTTTGTACCACTTTGTCCCCTGCAGTTGGATCCTGTCTGAGCCCGGTGAGAGCAGTGGATTTCACACCCCTTCAGCACGTGCTTTTCCAAATGTTCTTCAGAACAGGGACCTTCTCTCACATCCCCACAGTCCTGTCATCCAGGACTGCAGCTTAATCTTTTTTTTTTTTCATTGTGAGGAAGTCTTTAAGAAAAAAGTCTTAAGTTAACAAAGGTGGTGCTGTGGTAAAGGATCCACCTGCCAAAGCAGGAGATGCAAGTTCAATCCCTGAATCAGTAAGATCCCCTGGATTAGAAAATGGNTTTTTTTTTTTCATTGTGAGGAAGTCTTTAAGAAAAAAGTCTTAAGTTAACAAAGGTGGTGCTGTGGTAAAGGATCCACCTGCCAAAGCAGGAGATGCAAGTTCAATCCCTGAATCAGTAAGATCCCCTGGATTAGAAAATGGCAACCCGCTTGAGTATTCTGGCCTGGAAAATCCCGTGGACAGAGGAGCCCGGTGGGCTACAGACCATAGGATCACAAAGAATCAGACATGACCGAACACAGCACACGTACTATAACAAAAGCTTTTAACAAGTTTCACTTTGCAAAATACATCCAAAAAGAAATCACAGTACAAAGAAAGAGGTAAGACAAGGCCTCACCAGTTCCTACAGTGTTAGTGATGTGTCTCATTTTTCAAAACTAAATTTTAAAAAGCTTAAAATTAACCTAAAAGATTTTAAATGAAAATAAACTAGAACGAGCAAATATAAGAAATGTCCTCTTTGATTTAGGGGTATGATACAGTAGTTTAAGCCGCAGATACCAATTTTAATCAATTTTCCCAGTAACACCCTCTAAGTGTGTGTGCGTGTGTGTACTCAGTTGTGTCTGACTCTCTGAGACTCGATGGACTGTAGCCCGCCAGGCTCATCTGTCCATGGGATTTTCCAGGCAAGAATACTGGGGTGGGTTGCCATTTCCTCCTCCAGGGAATCTTCCCAACCCAGGGATCGAATCCGTGTCTCCTGCATTGACAACTGGATTCTTTTGCTGCTGAGCCACCTGGGAAGCCCAGAACCCTCTGTAGCATGTTTCTTTCTCTGAGTCTAGTACCGTGAGTTTTGGGAGCATTGGGTCTCTTTAATCTCTTTTAATCTGGAACGATTCCTGTTTTTCCTTGTCTTTCATGACATCAATATTTTTGCAAAATCCAGGCCAGTTTTTTGTTGACTGTCCCTTAGGTGGAGCATATGTTGTCTCCTTATGACAAGTTCCAGGCCCCCTGCCTCCTGTTGGGATGCACTATAACTGATGCTATGTTCATCTCGGGCCTGGAGGAACGTGGCATCTCTCTGGCCTCAGTGAGGTATTCACCTCACTCACCTGGTTCTGGCACTGTCTGGTTTTTCCACTGTTTGATTACTATATCATTCCTCTTGCAATTAACCAGCCATCTACAAGGAGACATGACTGTTTTTTCTTAAGCCAATTAGAATTGGGTTTTCTGTTCCTTACGACATAAAAGCCTCTCACTGATCCAAAGGCCTATTTATAATGTGGGATTAATTGCTCATTACCGTGGGGGAAACAAGCAAGCGATTATGATGAGAAAAATCGGAGGAGTTTCTAAAAGCTCTAAATGTGGTCACATGGAAGCAAAGCTGATGGGTTTTCTGTTCCTTACGACATAAAAGCCTCTCACTGATCCAAAGGCCTATTTATAATGTGGGATTAATTGCTCATTACCGTGGGGGAAACAAGCAAGCGATTATGATGAGAAAAATCGGAGGAGTTTCTAAAAGCTCTAAATGTGGTCACATGGAAGCAAAGCTGGACCACAAATCCTGAGAGGACTTATCATCCAGTGATGCTTCTTAATCTTTGAATTTATTTTGCAAGTGACAGACCCCCCCCCCAAAAAAAGTAAAAATTACATCCTCAGTTCAAAATAGATTGATCATTTGTTGCATTGAGTAATGTAACATTTTAACTTATTTTCAAGTAAGTCAAATTTTTGCAACAGTTTGCAAGATAGGTCTGTTGTTTCCATTTTTACCTGGAAAGTGTAAGTTATGCTCACAAAGAGTAGTGGTTATTTATAGGGTCAGAGAAGTTTTCTTCAAAATATGTTTGTGGACTTTATATTGGCAAAGGGGTTTCTATTAATTGTGAATTCAGTACCAAGTGAGCAGCATTCCTAGGAGAAATAGGGAACCAGATGCTGAGACGAGGATTCTTGTAGAAGTTGTTGTCTGGGAGGTGATCTCGGGAAAGTGGGGCTGGACACAGGGAAGGGGGAGCAGCCATTAAAGAGTGTGTGTGTGTGTGTGTGAGTGAGACTGTGATTGTCTTGGTTTGGCTGCCCCCAAAAGCAGACCCTAAGATAAGGATTCAAGTGCGGATAGTTTGCAAGGGAGGGTTTTATAAGGACCAGACTTTAATATCTCAGAGACATCCCAGTGCATTACTGTGGGTGTCACAGACGCCTCTGACCATGCCACCAGAGCAAGGACCGAAAACTCTGGAAGTTACAGCAGTGACCTCTCTGGTACATAAAAGCGGCATATTGCAGCATGTCACAGAGTACAAATAAGGAGCCACTGAACAGAGCGGAAACAGGCAGTGGCCAGACGTCCTGGCAGGAGGGCAGGGAAGGTCCAGAAAGAGTCAGAGAGGCTCAGGCATGAGTTTGGGTTGATTCTTATTACAGCTGGTCAGAGGAAACCGAANTGCAGCATGTCACAGAGTACAAATAAGGAGCCACTGAACAGAGCGGAAACAGGCAGTGGCCAGACGTCCTGGCAGGAGGGCAGGGAAGGTCCAGAAAGAGTCAGAGAGGCTCAGGCATGAGTTTGGGTTGATTCTTATTACAGCTGGTCAGAGGAAACCGAAATTCAGATCTCCCATGGCTGCAGTGGAAATTCACAGCAAAGAGAACCTTTGGTCACTTGTCACCCCAGACCCCGGCCGACATCTCTGCACCAGCTCTGAGCCCGTCGTGAAGGAGGGAGCGAAAAGGCTGTGTGATCAAGCCAGCTCCCTGGGGGTGATTGGAGCCTCATCTCACGGGGACCTTGGGAGACAGCACAGGACAGCACCTGAGAGCTTTCCCACCTGGGTGGTAGGGGAGCCGGGAGTCACATACCTTCAACATTTCACCTGCCCACGGCTACCAGCCTCGGACTCATCAACTTGCTGGCCCAGGTTTGCTGTGTGGTTAGAAGTTATGGCATGCAAATGTCAGCTGTGAAAACACCATGAGGAGGGGGCTGCCGATCAGGAATGTTCTCAGTGTTCAGTATTGTGGGAGCTCCATTCTGGAAGGGACAGGGCCAGTCTGCACACACATCACTACTGAAAACAGAAGTGAAAAGGGCCCTGAGTATTCAACCAGGGACTGTGAACATTAGATTCCTAAAAGCAGGTTTCTCCCTGTGCAGCACAGCAACAGGAAGCGGGAGGCAGGAAAGGACCAATCCCTCTGGGAACGGAGGGGGGCAGACAGACAGTGGGGACCACAGACAGCAGTGAGATGCTGAAACCATTAAGGGTGCTGCGGTCCAAGGTCTGAGTGTACATGGAGGACAGGGGGAAGATGACAGAGGTTTGGACGAAAGACCCTGCAGGATTGGGCGTGATTGATGGGCCTAGTGAAGCGGGGATTCGAGCCTGGTGCTGTCATTAAGAGAGGGGAGCCTGGACTTCAGGGGAAAGGAATGTTGAGTGGAAAGACAGCATTTCAGAGACAGAAAGCAAAAAGGAGTGCTTCTTTCTGTACTTTTTTGTAGACAGATCTTTCAGCAAAGGGAGTGGGGAGATAGGGGAAGAGGACCCCACAAACACTTTGTGGTTTGATTTTGCTTTGTTTTTGTTCCCCCTAAATTGGAAGCAGAGAAAACAAAGAGCTGTGATCCAGAAATCACACACGAGCCTGCCAGCTGTATGATCTGACTTCTGTCCACTCCTTCTGTGCACCTTAGTGGAATCATAGAGGGAATGAAAATAAACAGAAACAAGAAGCAGGAAGGAAAGGAAGTGCTCGCGCTCTGAGAATAGAGTCCGTGATGAAGCCTTGGTTAAAATAGTAGCTTCAGGCTGCGGGAGCCTTCTGTGTATAGATGGAGGAGCCCCTGATGCTCTAGCAGGCAGGTGAGATACGGAAATGACAAAGGTATTGACAAAGGGTAAAATCCTTTGTCAGTCAAAATGCCACAGACAGATTAGGGCCCTGTTCCGATTGTAGCGGAGAGATAGCTTTGTCATAGCCAGACCCCCGGCCCCAATTTGGGTTAGGCCAAAGGGGACTATGAAGGCTTCCCTGGTGGCTCAGTGGTAAAGAATCCGCCTGCCAATGCAGGAGACATGGGTTTGATCCTTGGGTTGGGAAGATTCCCTGGAGAAGGAAATGACAACCCACTCCAGTATTCTTGCCTGGGAAACCCCATGGACAGAGGAGCCTGGCGGGCTATAGTCCGTGGGGTGGCAAAGAATTACAACAAAGGGTGCTGTGAGAAGGATGGTTTGGCCCTGCATTGAAGCAGACATGAATTATCTCCCTGGCTTTGATGGAAACACTCTCAGCCTCTGGACAAAAGCAAGAGTGTGAGGTCCTCAGGAGGATAATAGAATTCATCTGTAATCCTCCCTTTTGTTGGGGACCTGATACAACCATCCAAAGAGATGGAGGGCTTGTCTTACCAAGATAACCAGCTTGGGTGGATTCTCAGGCATATTTTCCAGTGTTCTGTTATCTGCAGTAACTCGAGGTCAATAGAAGCTGATTGCCGAGGGTCATAAATATCCCTGGCCCCAAAGCAAGAGTGCATATGGGACCTTGATCTCAGACCCAGGGTTGAGTGTTTATCAGTGCTAACTAGACCTCCATGTGAAGGATGCTGGGAGGGCAGAGGCAGCTGGTGTAGGATGAAGGCAGGACTGGGGGATCAGGGGCAGAGTTCAGGAGGGTGGACCCATAGTGAGGAGGCAGCAGTTTCAGGATAGAGGGGGAAGGAGAGAAAGCAGAGAAGGAGCACCACAGCTGGGCTGCTGTGAGGGAGAGCCTGGCCTCATAAACTGGAATTAAAAGCTCAAGAGCGATTAGGAGGCCTCAGGACTATTGACTCCAAGCCTGTCCATTTTCTCCAGTGCCACAAGGGTGTAACCCAGTCACTTGGGGTGAGCCTTACTCTCCTGCAAAAAAAAAAAAAGATTGAGTGAGGGTGAGAGAACCCCAGAGCAGTAGTGGAACCCCTGTCCATGTCCATCCTTTCAGGGGTCCTAGGATGACCCAGCTGCCCTCCAGTAGTGACCTTCAGTTCAGTTCAGTTCAGTCGCTCAGTTGTGTCCGACCCCTCTAACCTCATCCCTCCTGTGGAAGGAGAAGTCTACAGGATCAAAGGCCATGCCTATCCAGAGACCCCATCCCCCACCACCTCTGGCTCCAGATTTTCCACCCTTGGAATCCCTGTCTGCACGCCCCCTACCCTCATGCACAGACTCCCCACGTCCCTCTGCCCAAGGGCTGGCTCCGCTTCTGGATATATAGTTAGTTCTTTAGTTGCGCTAACTACATTAGTACATCTCCATAGGCTGCAGAGTTTGGGAGAGAATGAGAGATGGACAGGGCTTGTATAGGAAGGAGTACGTCAAGGCTGTATATTGTCACCCTCCGTATTTAACTTATATGCAGAGTACATCATGAGAAACGCTGGACTGAAAGAAACACAAGCTGGAATCAAGATTGCCAGGAGAAATATCAGTAACCTCAGATATGCAGATGACACCACCCTTATGGCAGAAAGTGAAGAGGAACTAAAAAGCCTCTTGATGAAAGTGAAAGAGGAGGGTGAAAAAGTTGGCTTAAAGCTCNTCAAGATTGCCAGGAGAAATATCAATAACCTCAGATATGCAGATGATACCACCCTTATGGCAGAAAGTGAAGAGGAACTAAAAAGCCTCTTGATGAAAGTGAAAGAGGAGAGTGAAAAAGTTGGCTTAAAGCTCAACATTCAGAAAATGAAGATCATGTCATCCGGTCCCATCACTTCATGGGAAATAGATGGGGAAACAGTGTCAAACTTTATTTTGGGGGGGCTCCAAAATCACTGCAGATGGTGACTGCAGCCATGAAATTAAAAGACACTTACTCCTTGGAAGGAAAGTTGTGACCAACCTAGATAGCATATTCAAAAGCAGAGACATTACTTTGCCAACAAAGGTCCATCTAGACAAGGCTACAGTTTTTCCAGTAGTCATGTATGGATGTGAGAGTTGGACTGTGAAGAAAGCTGAGCGCCAAAGAATTGATGCTTTTGAACTGTGGTGTTGGAGAAGACTCTTGAGAGTCCCTGGGACTGCAAGAAGATAGAACCAATCCATTCTGAAGGAGATCAGTCCTGGGATTTCTTTGGAAGGAACGATACTAAAGCCGAAACTCTAATACTCTGGCCACCTCATGAGAAGAGTTGACTCATTGGAAAAGACTGAAGCTGGGAAGGATTGGGGACAGGAGGAGAGGGGGGCGACAGAGGATGAGATGGCTGGATGGTATCACTGACTTGATGGACACGAGTTTGAGTGAACTCTGGGGGTTGGTGATGGACAGGGAGGCCTGGGGTCCTGCAATTCATGGGGTTGCAAAGAGTCGGACATGACTGAACGACTGAACTGAACTGAACTGAATCTACGTTTCTTCAACCTAAAACTCTCCCTTCAAATCACAGTGGTGCTCTTAGTGTCAGATTAAATTATCAGTTCAGTTCAGTCACTTAGTCATGTCCGACTCTTTGCGACCCTATTCATGGGGTCGCAAAGAGTCGGACACGACTGAGCGACTGAACTGAACTGAACTGAATACTGGAGTGAGTTGTCATTTCCTTCTCCAGGGGATCTTCCCAACCCAGAAATCAAACCCACATCTCCTGCATTGGCAGGCAAATTCTTTACCACTGAACCAACAGGAAAGCCCATAAATGCTTTAGCCTTTTTTAATAATTAAAATATTTTAAACTACACATCTACCTAAAGAAAATCAATTTACTGAACATTCTTAGGCATGAAAGCTCACTGATAGAACAGTTAGAGGGGTGCAACTGACCCCTGCATTGCTCAAGAGTCAACTGTAATAATAAAGCTAAAAATCAATCCTAGAAAGAAAACTGAAAATTCCCAAGTACATGGAAATTAAACAAGACACTTCACCAACCAATAAGTCAAAGAAGAAATAAGAACCAGGTAAATAAGAATATACTTTGAGGAAAGTGAACACAAAAATACAACATAACCAAAGTTTAAGGGATGCAGCAAAAACAGTGCATGGAAGGAACTTTATTGCCTACGCTAACAAAGAAGAAAGAACTCAAATCAACAGCCTTACTTTAAATCCTGAGGAACTAGACAAAGAAGAGAAAATTAAACCAAAAGATTGCAAAATAAAATAAAGATTAGAGCAGAGGCACATGAAACAGGCTAGAAAAACAAAACATATATGAAAATTATTTTATAGAACTCAGCAAGATGCTAAAAGGATACCCTATTATCACAACACATGGATTTATCCCAGGAATGAGGGGCTCATTTAACATTCAAAAATCAGTACTTTTTAAAAATCAATGTAATAGATCATATTACAAAGTAGAAAATTACATTATCATCTCAACATAAGGAGGAAAATCAATTTAAAAGTTAATCAAAACCGAAGAGCCACATTCCTAAAAACTCTGAACAAAGTAAGTAAAGAAGGGACTTTCCCCAACCTGATCAAAAGGCATCTGTATGGAAAAACTACAGCAACCACCGCAAGTAAAGAGTCAATGCTTTCCTCTAGAATCAGGAACAAGACTGGGGCTGTGACTCCTAACACTGCAATTCAGCACTGTAATCCAAGTTCTACCTAGTGCAACCAGACAAGGAAAAACAAAAGGAACACAGATTGAAAAGAAGTAAAAAAACCACCATTCTTCACAGCAAACATCATCAGCTATGTAGAAAATCACACGGGATCTATGGAAAAAAGTACGAAAACTAATAAGTGAACTGAATTAGGCTGCAAAATATGAGATCAGTTTTAAAAAGTCAACAATTTTTTTTTTTTTGAACATTCTTAGGCATGAAAGCTCACTGATAGAACAGTTAGAGGGGTGCAACTGACCCCTGCATTGCTCAAGAGTCAACTGTAATAATAAAGCTAAAAATCAATCCTAGAAAGAAAACTGAAAATTCCCAAGTACATGGAAATTAAACAAGACACTTCACCAACCAATAAGTCAAAGAAGAAATAAGAACCAGGTAAATAAGAATATACTTTGAGGAAAGTGAACACAAAAATACAACATAACCAAAGTTTAAGGGATGCAGCAAAAACAGTGCATGGAAGGAACTTTATTGCCTACGCTAACAAAGAAGAAAGAACTCAAATCAACAGCCTTACTTTAAATCCTGAGGAACTAGACAAAGAAGAGAAAATTAAACCAAAAGATTGCAAAATAAAATAAAGATTAGAGCAGAGGCACATGAAACAGGCTAGAAAAACAAAACATATATGAAAATTATTTTATAGAACTCAGCAAGATGCTAAAAGGATACCCTATTATCACAACACATGGATTTATCCCAGGAATGAGGGGCTCATTTAACATTCAAAAATCAGTACTTTTTAAAAATCAATGTAATAGATCATATTACAAAGTAGAAAATTACATTATCATCTCAACATAAGGAGGAAAATCAATTTAAAAGTTAATCAAAACCGAAGAGCCACATTCCTAAAAACTCTGAACAAAGTAAGTAAAGAAGGGACTTTCCCCAACCTGATCAAAAGGCATCTGTATGGAAAAACTACAGCAACCACCGCAAGTAAAGAGTCAATGCTTTCCTCTAGAATCAGGAACAAGACTGGGGCTGTGACTCCTAACACTGCAATTCAGCACTGTAATCCAAGTTCTACCTAGTGCAACCAGACAAGGAAAAACAAAAGGAACACAGATTGAAAAGAAGTAAAAAAACCACCATTCTTCACAGCAAACATCATCAGCTATGTAGAAAATCACACGGGATCTATGGAAAAAAGTACGAAAACTAATAAGTGAACTGAATTAGGCTGCAAAATATGAGATCAGTTTTAAAAAGTCAACAATTTTTTTTTTTACATACAAGGAATGAGCAATTGGAAATTAACAAATCCTTGCAATAACATAAAAATATACATACTAGGGATAACCATAATAAAAAAATGAGAAAGACCTGTAAATTAAGGACTATGAAACACTGCTGAGAGAAACTAAATACCTAAGTGCAAAATCACCATAATTCCCCAAAGGAGACGAGAATGATTGCAAATGTGGGTAACCTTGTGCTTGGACAAAAGCACAATAAGCAAAGGAAAAAAAAAAAACACCTGATAAAGCAGAAAACAAAAACACACTTTCTTTCCACTTGGATTATGGAATGCAAAAACAGATAAAAAAGAACCCTAACGCAAAATCCTATGAAACAAACTAAGACCTTGAACTCTGTGCGCCTGTTTTTATTCTTCTTACATTTCTGCATCATTTTCCTTCTGTTCTTATTTAGAATGTAAACAACTCCTTTTTAAGTTTCTGTTTGTCATACTGAGTAGAACCAAGAAAACAAAATGTGTCCACACTAGTCCAAAGTTTTAAAGGAAGAAAGCACGACTCTGGATTCCAAGGGGAAGAGTGATTTGTATCTTGAAATCTAGAAACCCCAAGGCCAAACATTACCCCAGACATACATGCTATTAAGGGAATCAGTGTTCCCTATCACAAGACTAAAAACAGTTATTGAAATTTTTACAATTTTCAATTACACAGCAATTAGGTCTCTATAATGAACACAAGTCCTCTACTTAGCATTCTTATTACTTCCTAATCTTTTCCAGGAACCTGGAATTTAAGATTAGAAACTTTATACAATACTAGTCTGGAACAGGGTTCTACCAACTGTCTGATCCAAGAATCAGCAAACTACAGCCCCCTGACACATAGGTTCGGCCACCTGTTTAGTCCAAACTTAGCTACTGCCCGATTTATGTAAATAAGCTTTTACTGGAACACTATATGCTAATTCAATTACACACTGTCTACAGCTCTCAAGCTACAAGCGCAGAGCAGAGAATTCCAACAGAGGCCCTATGACCTGCAAAATCTAAAACATTTACCATTTGGCCCTTTACAAAGTTTTCCTATCTTTGCTCTAGTCCAGAGGTTCTCAATCTTCTTTCTTTTGCCTCATGTATACACCTCATATTCTGAATCACTGACTCAAAATTCCGTATTTTATAGGTGAGGAAATCCACACGCTTTATTTAAACAGTATTTAAACTTTATAGTAAGAGAAAAAAGAATCAAACTAACTTTCAAAGTAAGCGTATTTGTCCTACAAAATAACTCAAATTCTGAGTAATCACCAAGCAAATTTTCAGAAAGAGCCCATACATCACGTTGCCTGAAAAATAATTTGTAGTCTTGTTTTAAAACTCTCTTATTTGCATGGGACCCTGGACAGGTTTCCCTAAAATAAACTCTGTACTTTGCTTCCGAAGTGTGGTACACACTGACCATTTGTTTGCCTGTCTTACAATTCAATGTTCTCTTCCTGTGTTTGGGAATCAATCAGAGTGAGTCCTGAAAGAAGACAGCTGCCTTCTGATATGCAAGCCATAAAAGCTAGACTCTTGGGTCCTCTGTTAGCCTGAGGAATCTGGGAAAGGAAAATGGTCTGAGGTCAGCTAACTGAACATTCCCATCATGACTTAGAATCTAGAGGAAACAACGCCCCATTTCTTTTCCCAGAAATCTAGACCCTCTTTCTAAAAGTGAAACCTTCTAAAATGCTAATGGTTAGTTGCTAACTTCGTGAAGTGTAAGGAAGAAATGTCACAGAAAGGGAGAAAGTCCTTCCAGCAGCTGCTGCTCTTCCTTCCACGGAGAGAAGCCACAGCTATGCTGAGACTGTGGGCCCTATCACTCTACACAACAGGGCAGACAGTGCAAGAAACACTGCCCAGAGCCTCCTCCCCTGTGCGCTTCTGAGCTAGAGCGCGCGAGGCAGGCAGTCACAGCAGTCTGAGTTACACTCATGAGACAGGCACAGGAAGGACAGGCAGACAGACACCCCTCACAGACACGGGGTTCTCAGAGGCCAGCACGGGTCCCTGGAACCACGCGTGGCTCTGGGCTGGAGGGGCTGTTGACAGTCAGAGGGGCTCTTGAGACTCAGCGCCTTCAGAGATCGGCAGCCAGTGCTGCAGACTGAGGCCGGCCTCTGGTGCTTCCAGGGGGGCTTCAGTTCCAGCAGCCTCCAGAGGACTCTGAACCACCAGGCTCTGGTCCTCAGACTAAGCGCTCCTGACCACTAAGGGGCGATGCTGCTGCTCAGCCGCCCAGTCACGCCAGACTCTGTGGCCCCACCGACTCCCCAGCCAGGAGTCCACGAGCACACCAGGCTCTCCTGTCCTTCACTACCGTCCATTGAGCCGGTGATGCTATGCAAGGGCTGTAGAAGCCTCTAACTCCTGTATTAAAACCCTTCCTACCTGGAGTGCGAAGCATGGCTTCTCTCCTAACTGAAGTTAAGACTAACAGCACTACTGAAGCACTGAAGAGAAGCTTCCGTGCACTTCACCAAGCGAGCTATATTCATTTTCTCATTTACTCCATCCCCACAGTCTCCTTTTGCAGATGTGAAAACTAAGACGAACCAAAAATTAGCAAACAGCAAAATCAGATGTAAGCTCAGGTCTACCAAACACTAAACACAATGCTCTTGAGTTTATTTAGGAAGCAACTCTAGTAACAACGGGGCTTCCGTCACAGCTCAGCTGGTCAAGAACCCACCTGCCATGCAGGAGACCCCGGTTCAATTCCTGGGTCGGGAAGATTCTCTGGAGAAGGGATAGGTTACCCACTCCAGTATTCTTGGGCTTCCCCTGTGGCTCAGCTGGTAAAGAATCCGCCTGGAATGTGGGAGACCTGGGTTCTATCCCTGGGTTGGCAAGATCCCCTGGAGAAGGGAAAGGCTACCCACTCCAGTATTCTGGCCTGAAGAATTCCATGGACTGTATAGTCCTAAATCCATGGAGTTGTAAAGAGTCAGACACGATTAAGCGGCTTTCACTTCACATAGTAACAAGCCCTCTGATACATAAAAATATTAAAGGGTAGCTAGCCATAACTTCCTCAGTCTTTGGGTAGAAAGATCACTAATCCATGGAACCTACAAAATCATGAAGGCAGAATCAACTATTAACCTATTAACCTACAGGCTGGAATCCTGTGGCCTATAAGGAAATGTTATCTTCGAATTATGTTGTCTTTTTTTTGTAATCAACTTGATTCTCAACATTTTAAAAATGTAACTATTGTAACTACCAGAGTTACAGCTTCTCTCAAAAAACAAAAAAATCTTATCAAAAGATCTGGAAAGTAGACCCACACTGTGGTGCAGCTTCATCAGTGAAGATGCTCAGCACGCGGCCAAACAGGAACAACATTCCTGCATCTGTAAGAAAAGGGGCTGAGGAGGAAGTGGTGGCCAGAGCCTGCGCAGAAGCAGAAGCCCGCCCGCAGCCGCGCGCCTGCCCGGGGCTGGACCGCCCTGACGCCTGGTGTTCGGCAGCCTGAGCTGCGCAGCTCTTTCTGAGTCTATGAACTGCCAAAGTAGCTATCCTTCCCAAAGGTTCTCAATGAACTGCTTCATCACGCTCGTGCTTCGTATATAAATAAAGCATCAAAATTCAATCAAAAGAATCTCAGAAAGTGAGAACAGAGAAAAAGAGAGTAAAACAGTACCACAAGATAATTTCCCAGAACTGAAGGACACACATTTCCAGACCGAAGTGTCCACTAATGCAGTACAAGAAACATAAGACGACCTACGCTGAAGAATTCTATAACAATGAGGAGGAACTGTTTGAAGCTTCCAGGAAGAGGAGAAGGGTCACCCAAAAGAGAATCAGAATTCCATCAGACTTCTCAAGAGCAGATCTAAAGCCAGAAAACAACACAGCAGTACCACCAAAACTCTGAAAAGGAATCTAAGTCAAAGCCAGACTTGAAGACTCGACCATATCAGTCAAGTTTGAAAATAAAATAAGAATTCATTCAGACATGCGTGGGTTTTCAAAAAATTTACCTTCAACACACCCACTCTTAGGAAGCTGAAACCTTTAACTCTACAATTTGTTATATTGAAAACATAAAGAATAATTTTCCTAGAAAAATTACCAAAATTGACCCGTGGATTTAAAAAAGTTAAACAGACCAATAATAAAAAGAAGAAACCAAAAATTAAGCAGGCAACAGACCCAAACGGCTTTGCAGACAAGAGTTCTTTCAACATTTAACACAGAGATTTTTACAATATCCAGAACATTTCACAACTCGTTCTAGGTAGTTAGAATCTTACAAAAACAGAGAAGAGCACAAACACAAGGGAACTTGTAAGCCAAGGCAGCCAAGCACCAAAGAGAACAAAGCCTGAAGAACCGCAAGACTGGGGACCCCAGAGCGTGCGGCAGGTTCAGCGCTGGAAATCTACCAGCGCATCACAGTAAGGCGTTAAAGAAGGGGCCTCACGGGACTTCCCGGTGGCCCAGCGGCAACCCACTCCCAACGCACGATTAGATCCTTAGTCAGGAAACTAGATCCCACATGTCACTGCTTGGTCGCTAAATCGTTTCCGACTCTCTCTCTTGTAATCCCACAGATTGTAGCCTGCCAGGCTCCTCTGTCCATGGATTTTCCAGGCAAGAATACTGGAGTGGGCTGCCATTTCCTTCTTCAGGGGATCTTCCCAAGCCAGGGATTGAACTTGCATCTCCTGCTTGGCAGGTGGATGGATTCTTTACCACTGGCCACCTGGGACACTAGATCCCACATGCTGCAACTAAAATTCCACACGCCACGATGAATATCAAAAATTCCATGTGCCGCAACTAAAACCTGGCATAGCCAGATAACTAAATAAAAAGGGACCTCATGATCACGACGCAGAAAAAGCATTTGATGAAATCAAAACCCTAGTTCAAAATACAAACATTTTTAGCTAAACAAACTATCAGAAACCTACAGCAAACACAATACACACTGGTAAAACATTAAACGAACACTCTCTTAAACTCCTAACAAGATGGCAAGATAAAGATGCCTGTCATCAGCCCACTACCAAACACTATATAGAAGGACTGGACAATGAAAACTTCTAGAACAAAAAGTACAAGAAGAAATGAGACATAAATACTGAAATAGAGGAGACTGCAGACACAACAGTCTGAAAATCTAAAGCTGCTGCTGCTGCTGCTAAGTCACTTCAGTCGTGTCCGACTCTGTGTGACCCCATAGACGGCAGCCCACCAGGCTCCCCCATCCCTGGGACTCTCCAGGCAAGAACACTGGAGTGGGTTGCCATTTCCTTCTCCAATGCATGAAAGAGAAAAGTGAAAGTGAAGTCGCTCAGTCTGTCC
>SJYX01020134.1:80423-123443 GCA_006410675.1 Oreotragus oreotragus
GGTCCACCCCAGAGGCGTCCTCCAGGTTTCTCCACTAGCTCTTCGCTCTGTAGTTGATAGCTGCCTGGAGAGAGCTACTCTGAGACTATGGACATGTACTGTCTCTATTCCAACCCTGCCTGTTCATCGATTCTTCTTGGGTGAATTGATTTTGAAAACACTGGGTACTAAAGGATGCTTTTCTAACTCCACATTCTGCATTTATCCCTTGTGACACTGCTGTAAGGAAGACCTTTCACTATTGGCTCTTTATTTATTTATGTCAGGATAGACTCAAGAAATCATATGCTATTCTATGGATCATAATCTATGATTATCGTCACTCATCCTGCTCGAATTGTCACAGATTTGGCCATTCGAAAACACTTCAAGTTGTACCCCGTGTCCTTTCGCCTAAAGCTTCAGAGTACCTCATGCCCACCCCCAAGTCCCTGTGTTGAAACCCTACCCAGCATCGTGGTGATGTTAGAAGATGAGACTTTGAGGGCTGATCGGGTTTAGGTGAGGTCGTGAGCGTGGATCCCTCACGACAGGTCAGCATCCTCAGGAGAAGAGACATTGGAGCTCAGGCCATGTACTCTCTGCCACGTGAGCATGCAGCGAGAAGGCGGCCGTCCGACCGCCGGAAGAGGGTCCTCATCAAGAACGCGTGCGGCCAGACTTTGATCTTGGACATCCAGCCTCCAGAACCTAGAGAAATAAATGTTTTCTTCAGGCTGCCCAGTCCGGCGGTACTTTATCACCGCAGTCCACTCCGCTAAGACAGCGAGGTGAGCTAGAGAACCCTAGTCTTCTCTCCTTGTCCCGCCTCTTCTGTGTTGCTTTGTTATTTGTTTGTAACACACCTTTTGGTTCTCTCGGTTCTCACTGGAGCTCTCCCTCCATTCTTACTGATTGACATGACATGAACTTGGTTCTAACCCCACGCCTGCTAAGGGCATAATCAGTGGGGCATTGCTCTCCATCCCTGACACCCCTCCATATCCCCCATCTTTTGCACCCCATACTCACCATCCCCTACAATGGTCTCTGACTTCCCTTTTCTCGTTTTCTACTTTGCAACAGACAACTTGCGTGTTTCCTTGTTCTTAGTTCTCAGATAAAGGGATCTCCACATATAGACACACACACACCATTTCCCTCCTTCTCGTGGGCTGGCGCTCTGTGTTATTTAGCATCTGGGACTTGTCAGCAGCGCTGACACCTGCCCCTTGGGTACGTGGCAGCCTGGGATCTGCTCCTTCGGCTGTTTTCGCTGGACACTCACCTCGATCGCCGTCACTTTTGGGTTGTGTTGGAGCACAGAGGGTTCTCTGAGATGGGAAAGCTGCAGTGGGCAGTTTGCTGGCTGGACCATTAATATGTGGTTGCTCCAAACAGGGGAGTAAATGCTCCAGAAGAAATCCCTTTATCTTTGAAGTTCTCTTGCAGAATGATAGAAACAGATGGGTGCTAGTCAGTGCCAGGGACGTCCTCACCCTCTGCCCGACCTGGATACACAATTTCACAATTCCATGCTGTTCACACAGCTCTCAGCCCACAGGCTGTGTGTCCTACTGAAACGTAAATCCATGAGCATGGATACGAAGTCTTCAAAGGAAGGATGAAGGGAGCCAGTTGCTGCAGCTGCCCTAAGCGCTTTGAAAGTGTCCCTCAGGGAAGTCCAAGGCCCCAGAGGTGGGGTCTGGCGAGCGGAGGGAGGCAGGAAGCCCACACCGCCACAGGGGGGCGATCCTCCGTCACCCCATGCGGAGAGCTTGCCCCTGGGGAGTTTAGAATAGCGGCGCCTCGAGGGTGAGCCAGTGCTGGTCTGGGCCCCAGGTAGCCCTGAGGTGTGAAGATGGGCAGGGGTGTCCAGGTACAGCCTGTTCAGACTTGAAGCCCAGGTGTCAGCTCACCAGGTAGTGGGAACTGAAGCGACCTGCAGCCTCCCAGGGCTTCCCTGATAGCCCAGTTGGTGAAGAATCTGCCTGCAATGCAGGAAACCCTGGTTCGATTCCTGGATGGGGAAGATCTGCTGGAGCAGGGATAGGCTACCCACTCCACTATTCTTGGGCTTCCCTGGTGGCTCAGCTGGTAAAGAACCCCACCAAGGGCCCAGGCGGCCTGGCGGCAGGGCTGCTCCCCAGGCCAGAAAGCACGGGGGGCCACCTCCCCACCTGTCTGGACGTCTCAGACAAGGGAGAACAGGAGACCCAGGCCACCTCTTGTGGGCTCATGGGCGTTTACAAGCACTGGCCTTCTTTGAATAGTTCCTTCTCAATTTTATTTGACCTCATTGTAGATTTTTTTTTTTTTTTGGCAAAAAATACGATTGTTTTTCCCTTTTTTCCCTCTTTTTTAAACATTAATTTATTTTTAATTGAAAGATAATTGCTTTACAGAATTTTGTTTTCTATCAAACCTCAACATGAATTAGCCACAGGTATACATATATCCCCTCCCTTTTGAACCTCCCTCCCATCCCCCTCCCCATCCCACCGCTCTAGGTTGATACAGAGCCCCTGTTTGAGTTTCCTGAGCCACACAGCAAATTCCCCGTTGGCTAACTATTTTACATATGGTAATGTAAGTTTCCATGTTACTCTTTCCATATATCTCACCCTCTCCTCCCGTCTCCATGTTATTTTTATTTTAAAGAAGTAGCAGTTGGAACCAAATCGCATGCAGTGAAATAGTAAACTCAGGAAACCAGATCAGTACACACGGCTTCACTTAGACTGGCCCATGGCCTTAAACAAGCTGTCCCTGCTCTCTGCCCCCTTCCTCGTTTTTAGGGTGAGTGATAACATCCTGGTCTCTGGGGCTGTGGAGAGGAGTAAATGCGTTTCTGCGTTAGGTGGTGCTCGGCATCGGGGGGGTATTACCCAGCTGCAGCCTGATTACTGCTCCACCAACGCCAGCTTCAGCCCCCCAACCACGCCGTGGCCATCACTTCCACTGCCGTCGTGACGCGGCAATTGCCAGCAGCGTGCGCAGTCTGGGTTAGTCGGATGACGTGCTGGTAACCGCAGAGTCCAAACAGCTAGTTAGTGGGGATTGGGGCTTATTTACAATACACACTCCTGGGCCCGGCCCTTAGACAGTCTAAGTCAGCAGGTCTGGGGTGAGTCCCGGAACCTGCCTTTGTGGTGAGCATGGTGAGTGACTCTGCTCCAGGCCCGCCCTCTGAGAAGCATCTTGTTGGCCTGAACCTGGGGGTTGGGGGCACAGGTGAGAGCAGAGCCACGTGCCCAGCTTCTCTTCACCAGACTAGATACAATGTGAAGCGTCTATCCACCTATTCTAATCTGTAGAGAACATTTAAGAAACTCCATCAGCGCCTGTTAAGTATCTTCCAGATGCTGCTTTATTCCAGGTGTTCGTGAAGAAACAGAAAGACCCCAGCCCATCTGGAGTTATGATCTAACTTGGACAAACAGACAGTAAGCAACAAATAAATTTACTAAATAGTGAGGGTGAGATGAGTAGGACCTGAAGAGCAGGGCAAGGCTGACTGAGGTGTGGCTGTAGCTTTCAACCAGTGATCAGGGAGGGCCTCACTGAGGCAACACTGGAGCAGAGGCTTGGAGGAGGTGAGGGCCCAGTCACGGGACGTCTGGGGGAAGATGCTTCAGACAGAAGGGAGAGCCAGTGCAAAGGCCCGAGGCAGGATGGTGCGTGGAGGTGTGCGGGCCAGTGAGGTGGTCCTGGGGGGAGGCAGCCTTGGTGCTAGTCACAGGAGTAGGAAATGAGGGTCTAAGAGGTAAGGACTTTTTTTTTTTTTTTACAGTTTTTAACTTTTAAGAAATATTCAGTTCACACAGTTAAAAGACCTTCAGTCTTTCCCCTACAAAAGTTGTTAATGAGCCTAACGTGCGGACTTCCCAGGTGTCTCTAGTGGTAAAGAATCTGCCTGGGGAGAAAAAGAATCTGCCTGCCAATGCAGGGGACCCAAGGGATGTGGGTTTGATCTCTGGGTCAGGAAGATCCCCTGGAGGTGGGCACAGCAACTCACTCCAGAATTCTTCCCTGGAGAATCCCATGGACAGAGGAGCCTGGTGGGCTACAGTCCATGGGGTCACAAAGGGTTGGACATGACTGAGCAACTTGGCACGCGTGCAAAGGATGTGTAGCCAAGCTCACTAGGGGTGTTTTTCAAAGCATGCTCACTGCGTAGCAATGGGAGACGAAGTCAGCTTAGTGGGTCATGAGCAGTACTTTAAAAATATAACCAGTCCTTTAGTATAGAACAGAATGCAAACCATCAGAGAGTGCTGAACCTAGCTAAATAGCTATTTCATGAAACTTTTGTTTTCTATGTCACAGAAAGTTAAGGGAACAGAGGCATTTGATACGTGAGTTTTGAATCTTCTTGACTCAAATCTCTGCTCCAGCTACTGAATAAAATTAATTAGTGACCAAACTGTCCTTCTTTCCAAAAATCCACACATAGCTTCAGGAAATACCCTTGTTGTCACTCAGCAAAGGAAAAGCAAGGAGCTCTTAAGCTTTCTGGACATGAACCGGCCAGATAGGGGCTGATAGCCGGGAGGGGAAGGGCGCCACCTGCAGGCAGCGTGGCTCAGCTCATCAGACCGCCTACGGGACCTGTCTTCTAAGTTAAAGGGGGTCATTCCAAGCCAGACCAAACCTGTCAGTCCTGAAGGAAATCAACCCTGAATCGTCATTGGAAGGACTGATGCTGAAACTGAAGCTCCAATACTTTGGCCATCTGATGCAAAGAGCTGACTCACTGGTAAAGACCCTGATGTTGGGAGAGATTGAAGGGGACGACAGAGGGTGAGATGGTTGGATAGAGCCACCCACTCAATGGACATGGGTTTGAGCAAACTCTGAGGAATAGCGAAGGACAGAGGAGCCTGGCGCGCTGCAGTTCCTAGGGTCACAAAGAGTCGGACGTGGCTTAGTGTCTGAACATGTGAAGCTCGGTGGGCTTTATTGGGATGGGGATCCACAATAGGACAGAGATGAACGTGCTTTAAGTACTACCAATACACATTGGCGGTTGGGTTAAATCATGAGCCACAGCAGCTGCTGACCTTCAACACTCCTTGAGAGGAGCTCAGAGTGGAGATCAGGAATGAGGTGCTCTGTACTCTGGGGAAAATAGGCCGAACGGGTCTTCGGATATTTAGATATTTTCAGGAGGTTTTATGAATCCAATCCTGCATCTCCTCGTATCTGGAAAAGTGCTAAAATGCTTCGTGGTGACATCTGCTACTTGTGCCTGGCAGAGACTTTCCGCAGTATTTCTGTGCTTCATTGCGTGTGCTCTCCCTTCCCCTAAATCACATATATACGACCTTCCCCCCACCGCTTTGGAGCAGTTGCTCGGAGCTATCTGAAATGCTGTCTTCCAGGCCATAGTCCTCATTTTGCCCCAAATAAGACTTAACCCACAACTCTCATGTTATGCACTTTCTTCAGTGGACAGTACAGTTGCTATCGCCAAAAGGTAAAATGGAATATTAAAAAAATAATGAAATTAGCAATTATGAAATCTTATTTTTATAGTAGTAAAATAGACAAAATGAAATTTTTCACTGTAACCATTTTCAAATGTACAGTTCAGTAGCATTAAGCACATTCGTGTCCATGGATGGACATGAATGCACCACCTGTGTCCAGAACCTGTCATCTTCCCTCAATTGACAAACGTTTACTCATGAGAATAAAGAGCAAAATTCACTGCTTTCAGTGTGCAAGTCTCTGAGTTCTGACAAACGCATAGAATTACCTAACCACCACCTCAATCAGATATAGAGTAGTTAAAATCTCCCCAGATTCCTTCCTGTTCCTTTTCAGTCATGCCTCCCCCAACCACAGTCCTTGGCAACAACTGATGTGCTTTTTAAATTTTATTTTGCTCTTTCTAGTTGTTGTTGAGTCAATAAGCTGTGTCAGACTCTGCAGCCCCATGGACCGCAGCACGTCAGGCGCCCCTGTCCTCCACTACCTCCCGAGGTTTGCTCAGATGTATGTCCGTGAAGCTGGTGAGGCCACCCAACCATCTCAGCCTCTGATGCCCACTTCTCCTTTTGCCTTCTATCTTTCCCAGCTTCAGGGTCTTTTCCAATAGACTTAACTCTTCGCATCAAACGGCCAAAATACTGGAGCTTCATCTTCAGCATCAGTCCTTCCAATGAATATTCAGGGTTGAATGCATCCCACAGCTTATCTGAGTTGTTTTCAGTTGCGGGTGGTTAGAAATAAAGCACTGTCAACATTCGCAAGCAGGTTTTTGAGTGAACATAAGCTTCACTTTCCTTGAATAAATAGGAATGACATTTCTGGATAATATGAGAAATATACATCTACCTGTAAGACACTGCCAAGCTGGCTTCCAAAGCAGCTGTGCCATTCTGCATTCATATCAGTGGGGCAAATGGGTAAAGCGTTAACCATTCCAATGAATGTGCCGTGGTGTTTCACTGTGGCTTTCTCAGAATCCCCTAGTATGGCTTACGGCACTGAACTCTTGTCCCACGCCTGTGTGCCACCCGTGTATCTTCATTCACACTTTTTCCCTATTTTAAGTTTGGGTGGTTTGTTTCTTATTATTGAATAATTTTCTTACTATTTGAATTTTCATGACATGAAAGCAAATTTCTGTCACATGTGTGTTTTGAAAATATTTCCTCCAAGTCAGTGGCTTGTTTTTTCATAATCGTTAGTGTCTTTTGAAAAGCAGAGGTTTTAAATTCTGATGAAGTCGAGTTTATCAGTCATTTGCCTTTTATGGTTATGGTTTGAGGGTTTTACATAATCTTTGCCAAGCCAAAGCTGCAAAGATTTTCTTCTATGTTTTCTTCTAGATAGATGTTTTATGATTTTAGGTCTTCCATTTAAGTCTGTGATCCATTTTGAGTTCATTTTTATTATGATGCAANACATATATACGACCTTCCCCCCACCGCTTTGGAGCAGTTGCTCGGAGCTATCTGAAATGCTGTCTTCCAGGCCATAGTCCTCATTTTGCCCCAAATAAGACTTAACCCACAACTCTCATGTTATGCACTTTCTTCAGTGGACAGTACAGTTGCTATCGCCAAAAGGTAAAATGGAATATTAAAAAAATAATGAAATTAGCAATTATGAAATCTTATTTTTATAGTAGTAAAATAGACAAAATGAAATTTTTCACTGTAACCATTTTCAAATGTACAGTTCAGTAGCATTAAGCACATTCGTGTCCATGGATGGACATGAATGCACCACCTGTGTCCAGAACCTGTCATCTTCCCTCAATTGACAAACGTTTACTCATGAGAATAAAGAGCAAAATTCACTGCTTTCAGTGTGCAAGTCTCTGAGTTCTGACAAACGCATAGAATTACCTAACCACCACCTCAATCAGATATAGAGTAGTTAAAATCTCCCCAGATTCCTTCCTGTTCCTTTTCAGTCATGCCTCCCCCAACCACAGTCCTTGGCAACAACTGATGTGCTTTTTAAATTTTATTTTGCTCTTTCTAGTTGTTGTTGAGTCAATAAGCTGTGTCAGACTCTGCAGCCCCATGGACCGCAGCACGTCAGGCGCCCCTGTCCTCCACTACCTCCCGAGGTTTGCTCAGATGTATGTCCGTGAAGCTGGTGAGGCCACCCAACCATCTCAGCCTCTGATGCCCACTTCTCCTTTTGCCTTCTATCTTTCCCAGCTTCAGGGTCTTTTCCAATAGACTTAACTCTTTGCATCAAACGGCCAAAATACTGGAGCTTCATCTTCAGCATCAGTCCTTCCAATGAATATTCAGGGTTGAATGCATCCCACAGCTTATCTGAGTTGTTTTCAGTTGCGGGTGGTTAGAAATAAAGCACTGTCAACATTCGCAAGCAGGTTTTTGAGTGAACATAAGCTTCACTTTCCTTGAATAAATAGGAATGACATTTCTGGATAATATGAGAAATATACATCTACCTGTAAGACACTGCCAAGCTGGCTTCCAAAGCAGCTGTGCCATTCTGCATTCATATCAGTGGGGCAAATGGGTAAAGCGTTAACCATTCCAATGAATGTGCCGTGGTGTTTCACTGTGGCTTTCTCAGAATCCCCTAGTATGGCTTACGGCACTGAACTCTTGTCCCACGCCTGTGTGCCACCCGTGTATCTTCATTCACACTTTTTCCCTATTTTAAGTTTGGGTGGTTTGTTTCTTATTATTGAATAATTTTCTTACTATTTGAATTTTCATGACATGAAAGCAAATTTCTGTCACATGTGTGTTTTGAAAATATTTCCTCCAAGTCAGTGGCTTGTTTTTTCATAATCGTTAGTGTCTTTTGAAAAGCAGAGGTTTTAAATTCTGATGAAGTCGAGTTTATCAGTCATTTGCCTTTTATGGTTATGGTTTGAGGGTTTTACATAATCTTTGCCAAGCCAAAGCTGCAAAGATTTTCTTCTATGTTTTCTTCTAGATAGATGTTTTATGATTTTAGGTCTTCCATTTAAGTCTGTGATCCATTTTGAGTTCATTTTTATTATGATGCAAGTTATGGGTCAGGGTTCATATTTCTTTTTCTCTTATGAGACTTTCATTTGTTTTTTAATTTTTTTTTTGAGGTATAGTTATTTACAATACTTTATAAGTTTCAGATCTACAACATAGTGATTCACAATTTTTAAAGATTATATTCCATTTACCATTATTATAAAACATCCTCTGTGCTGTACAACACATCCTCAAAGCTTATTTATTTTATCCATAGTAGTTTATACCTCTTATTCTGATGCTTATCACTGAAAGGATATACAGTTGTTATACTACTGACTAAGTCTGGATAATCGTATGGCTATTTTATAACCTAGTTATCGATTCTGTTCGTGGTATTTAGAGTGTGTCCTGTGTTTCTCTATTATGTGTACTGCTGGAATGAACAAATTCTTCTGTGTGTCTTTGGATTTGAGATTCTTCCCTTCAGTTAGAGTCCCAGAAAGATTGGCTCTCATACAATAGTTGTGATTAATACATTTTCGAGTGTGATAATTAGACTGGTGAATCATGACATCTAGGTTGGGCTTTCATTCATATTTGATTGCTGTTGAGGTTAAGTGTATCTTCCAATGTTCACCTCCCTTCATAATGATCTCTTTCATGATTTGTCTGTTAGTTTTTTACCTCTGAGGCAGTATCTCTATTAGTAGGCATTCAATGGCATATTCACCCTTAGATGGGAACCATCAGACAGTCTTGACAGCCTGACACCTTTCTCCATTTACTATAATGTGCCAAAGAGACAAGGAAAATGTATTTCTATCAATCTTTGTGTTGTTGGTCTCTTGATTTCTTGAAAAAATAGGAAAAACAAAGGAGTATTTTTGACCTTTGAATTTTCAATTACTATGCCAAGCTTTCAAGGCAATTAAGACATAAATATTCTTTGTACAAGATCTTGTCCTTAATCCGTGATTGATACCCCATGCTGAAATAGCATAGGTGATGTACAAAAGCATCATCTCAGAGAACACAAATGTTAATAACAGGTCGATTGTCAAATATGTTTAGAAAGAAAACAACAAAAAGAGAACATAATTTGTCTTCTCAGATGTCCTGACAAGACCTCCGTGGCCGCCTCACGCCACCTGGATTTCCCTCTCGGTGACTGTCATGTGTGAGCCGTGGTGCCCACACCTGCCAGTGGCTGACAGTACAGCCTGTGGGCTGTCCCCCAAGAATGCCTGTGTTTAGAACATGGGATGAAGTTGCATTTGAAGACTGAAGCCGGTTTCATACGTCTGGGTAATATGTAAGACATTTCATAAACATAAGTGGTTAAAGATGGCCAGTTAAGTGAATTAACAATTGAGTAAATTCTCCAAAGCCAACCAGACCCACCGTCTGCTTCTCTTATTTCATTTCTAAACATTGTAACCACTTTGTGGATGGTGGTGGTCACAGAGGAGGAGATCTAAGGATCTTGTTGACTTTATGTAGCGGGTCCTTGAATAGCCCTTTAGAAAATGCTGAGTAATTTAGACTCCTAAATGAGTCATCTCGTTAAATGCTGTGCACTTCCTCTTTTCTATTTACTGAAAGGGAAACACAGGTGGGGAGCAGGTGAGCTCACACCAGGCCATGCAGGATATTCTGCTTTAGGAAAACAAGGTTGCCCATGCGCCCAAATGCAAGAGGTGATAGTTCAGAATTAGACCTTGACTGATTAGTTACAAAGGAATTTTTCAGTTTGGAAAAGTATACTTTGTAATTTTGTTTTAAGTTTCAACTCTTTTTTGTTCATTTAAAAATAGCTGAGTTGACACATTTTCCATATCATTCATATTTTTCCAGCCCCACCAACACCAGTATCTTAAAAGGACTTAGAAACACAAAATTGTAGCAACCCTGTGTTCTCTGGTATTCTCACATAAGCTTCGCGCTTGTGCCCTAGTGAGACAGTGGAGCAAACGTAGACACACTGTGCCTGTCTATTCTGCCTGAAATGGGGCTTCTCGGTTTATTTGTTTGTAGTATCTGGTGAAAGACGCCCATTTTTCTTTCCCTCTCCAGTCAACACAATTTCATTTAGTTAGTTATTTTTTGCTCTTAAGTTTCCTGCTGGGAGAGCATTGGGGCTGATATGCTAGAGCAAAACAAACCCGTTTAGGCCACTTAAGCAACGCATTATGCTTGTCACAGCTAAAGTCTGTGAACCAGCTGCTGCTGCTGCTGCTAAGTCACTTCAGTCGTGTCCGACTCTGTGTGACCCCATAGACGGCAGCCCACCAGGCTCCCCCGTCCCTGGGATTCTCCAGGCAAGAACACTGGAGTGGGTTGCCATTCCCTTTTCCAATGCATGAAAGAGAAAAGTGAAAGTGAAGTCGCTCAGTCTGTCCGACTGTTAGCGACCCCATGGACTGCAGCCCACCAGGCTCCTCCGTCCATTGGATTTTCCAGGCAAGAGTACTGGGGTGGGGTGCCATTGCCTTCCCCGGTGAACCAGCTAATCATTTGCAATTTAGAAAGATATGCCCTGTTTAGACACCCAAGCTCGCAACCTAATAGCTATTTCGTCTAGAGATATGTCTCGTTAGGAGCTCCCAGTCCATCAGATGGATGTTAAAAGAAGGCAGAAATGAGCCCTGGGAACCCAAGAGTCAACACAAGTCTCAGCATTGCAGGGTTTATGCTTTTTCAGCCAGGAGGAGCCCTGTTCACCAGTTAAGACTGGTCGCCAGTTATGCCAGGGACCCCGAGACGCAGCTGTCTGCCCAGCTGCCCCGTGGCAGTGGGCACCAGTGGGTCCACCGTCGTGGAGCTGAAGAAGCCCCGAGGCTGGATACGTCTCTGTGACTGCTCTCTGGCACATCCAGCTGGCGGGGACCAAGAGACCAACGTGGCACAGCCAGCCTGGAGGGAGGGCTTGGTGATGGAGGGGTGCTCCCGGCTGACGGTGAGTCTCGGGCCTCCTGCCTGCCCGGTGCAGGGAAAGAGCGCCTCCTGCCTTCTGGAGCGGAGGCGCTGACTGGCAACTCAGCGAAGAGGAGCTGTGGTCTCGTCAGGGATTTGAGAGTAGAGGACGCACCTGTGTCTACTTGCAAAATGCATCTGGGGGATTCCAGAAGAGTCTGGCCCCTCCCTTGCTTTCTGCAGCTCCTCTAGAAGGAAATGGCAACCCACTCCAGTATCCTTGCCTGGAAGATTCCGTGGACGGAGGAGCCATGGGGTCTCAAAGAGTCGGACACGACTGAGCAACTTCACTCTCACTTTTCCAGGAGCAGAAGGCGGTTCCTTCCCTTGCAGCCGGTTGGCTTGTTGATCTCGCTGGACAAAAAGAGAACTAGGAAAAAGTACTCCGACAAGCACTGCTTTCCTCTCCAGGCAGTAAAGAGTAAAGCGGCTTTAAAATCTGATCAAAACACTTGACAAATAAAAGCGCTCTTGGCTGAACAGGTAGTCCTGGGTGTGGGAATCCCAGCGGAACCTCCCCTCTCCGCTGTTCCCCCGTGTCTCTCAGTTCTGAGTCAGAAAACTGTGATTTCCTGTGGCCGTCTCCTTCCCTGCCCTTTGGCAGCCTGGTGGGCTTGGGGGGCCGCTGCGCTGGGTCTCCGCTGCTGTGAGGACTTTCTCTGGTTGCGGCTCACGGGCTTCGCAGCAGTGCTGCTCATGCTGGAGCACAGGCTCCGGGCGCCCAGCCTTCAGCAGCTGCAGCTCACAGGCGGCTCGTGGAAGTTCCCCGACCAGGGGTTGAACCCACGTCCCCTGCCCGGGAAGGCGGATTCTTATCCACTGCGCCACCAGGGAAGTTCGCAGCCTTGCTTTAATGGGTGGGGTTTCTTTCACGTGACTAACTGTCTCTCTTCGGTGCTATGCAGTTTGGGATCCAGGCACAGGTTGTTCCAAGGGTCCCAGCCTCCCTGTAATCTAGGAAAGGAGCTCAGATCATGCGTGGGAGCAGGGCAGAGGGGCAGGAGCCAAGGGAGAAGGGGAGGGCTGAGCGCAGAGGGCGTCCGGGCTGAGCGAAGGGAACCAGGGGCTGGTACCAAGGGTGACCAGGCCAATCCAGCCGCTCCTGCCTCTGGGTGACTCCTGTGCCCTTTGAGGCCGCCCTGGGTGTTAACCAACCTGATGTCACCCATTTCATTTGTTCTAAGGAGACTCATGCAGCCTTGAAATTAACAGACTCCTTGGAAGAAAAGTCATGACCAACCTAGGCAGCATATTCAAAAGCAGAGACATTACTTTGCCAACAAAGGCCTGTCTAGTCAAGGCTATGGTTTTTCCAGTGGTCATGTACGGATGTGAGAGTTGGACTGTGAAGAAGGCTGAGCACCGAAGAATTGATGCTTTTGAACTGTGGTGTTGGAGAAGACTCTTGAGAGTCCCTTGGGCTGCAGAGAGATCCAACCAGTCAATCCTAAAGGAAATCAGCCCTGAATATTCATCGGAAGGACTGATGCTGAAGCTGAAACTCCGATACTTTGGCCACCTGATGCGAAGAACTGGCTCATTTGAAAAGACCCTGATGCTGGGAAGGATTGAAGGCAGGAAGAGAAGGGGACGACATAGGATGAGATGGTTGGATGGCATCACCGACTTGATGGACATGAGTCTGAGTAAACTCCAGGAGCTGGTGATAGACGGGGAAGCCTGGCACGCTGTAGTCCGTGGGGCCGCAGAGTTGGACACGACTGAGTGACTGAACCGAACGGAACTGAACTGGAGGAGACTTACTGAGGCCCCGGCCCGGTGACTCATCCCAGGGGTGAGAAGGCAGAGAGGCAGCCGGGGATGCCAGCCACACTTCCCGCTGGGAACACTTGGGCGGGGCTCTCCGCTCCAGGTTGCCTGTCTCCCGCCACTTGGGGTTGGGGGGAGGCTCCTGCGTCTGGATCCTACAAAGCCTGCGCACTGGTCCTCAGGCCCTCGGCCAGAGAGCAAGTGCACTTGCCTGGAGAACCCCACGGACAGAGGAGCCTGGTGGGCGACAGTCCATGGGGTTGCNTTTTAATGGTTCAAGTTAATGTCCTTGGACTACAAGGAGATCCAACCACTCCATCCTAAAGGAGATCAGTCCTGGGTGTTTATTGGTAGGACTGATGTTGAAGCTGAAACTGCAATACTTTGGCCACCTGATGCAAAGAGCTGACTCATCTGAAAAGACCCTGATGCTGGGAAAGATTGACGGCAGGAGGAGAAGGGGGCGACAGAGGATGAGATGGTTGGATGGCATCATCAACTCAATGGACATGGGTTTGGGTGGACCCCTGGAGCTGTTGATGGACAGGGAGGCCTGGCATGCTGCAGTTCATGGGGTCGCAAAGAGTCAGATACAACTGAGCGACTGAATTGAACTGAATGCTCTAAAAATGTCCTGTCTCTCTCACTGACACCAGTACCATTTATCTTTTTAATGGTAATTTTTTCTCTACAAAAGACACACAATCCTTTTCTACCCACTGACACATAGACTTTTTTAGTGTGCAAATTACTGTTCATAATTCACATGAGTGGGATTTAATATCCTCCCTTTGATATTAAAATCATGTGTAAAAGCTTGTAGGGGATACGTAAATAAAAAACTAGGCCATTTTTTTTTTTTTTTTTTTCATATTATCTAGGCTAAGGTATCAGAAAACAAAGCCTTCCTCACTCTTGTTCAAAGAGCAGGGAGCAAACATTCAGTAGCGGTCCAGCAGAGAGGTTGTAGAAAGAACTAGGTTTGAGTCTCCTTTCTGCTCCTTCTTCACCTTCTGGCCATGACTCCATCACCTGTGCCAACCTGTTATCTCATCTGTAAAATGGGCATGAAAACACCCATCTCTAGGGTTGTTGGAAAGATCATCATACAGGAAATGGGATAATAGTTTAAGTGCCTAGAAGTAATAAGTGCAAAATGGATGGCAGTTGTCATCAAAATGCAAGGGCTGTGGGCAAAGGGCAGGAAGAGGAAAGGTGTCCTGTTTTGCAAGAGTGGCACAGCCCTGGTGCAAGCGAGTTCCTGGGAGAGCCCAGGTCTGTAGCTGGTATGTGTGGCTGGAGGACTTGGTGCCAACAAGTCAGTAAGAGGGGCAGTGGCAGACTGCTGCTTTTCCCAACTACACGCAGATCCCCTTTAAACAACTAGGAGCATCTGCACTGTGGTCCCCACAGCTGCAGACTTCTCCTGAGGGGACATTCATCCATAAGAAAGAGGGGAAACAGAGGGTACATCCACTCTCCTACATCTCAAAGTTTACTGTAAAGTTTTGTCTAAATAGGTTAAAATGCAGACACTCAGGCCTAGCCCAGGGATTCAGATCAGTAGATCTGGGCCTTTTTAACAACTATCTTAAATTATATGTATACAGATGTCCACAGACACTTGATTAGACCAAGCTCTGAATGAAATCAGACTGGCAGAGAGTTCTGTCTCTTACAGAATTATTCCAGGTTCTCATTAAAATGTCTTTTAAAAACTATATTTTAATAATAGACCTGAGGCTTTCATGAAGCGTTGAAGTAAGAAGCAGCCCTGTGATGACAGCATTTACAACAAGTAAAAAGTTGACTGTTATGTCCTCCAATGTCCTTTTACTAATCTTATTAAATACGTGCCTCATTAAAAATTGCCTAGCATTTTATTTGAAAATACATGGGATATGTTATATTTATACTGGTATATGCAATATATATATATACCATCCACGATATATATTAAATCATTGGGCCAGTTGACTATGAAAACCAGGAATCAACTTAGAGCAAATAGCCTTAGGAAGACAACATCCAACTAGCTACCTGGCCTAAACAGACCCAAACTCAAATAAACCAAGATGGAAATAAGAACAAATGATGGAGGTTCTACTGTTCATTTTAAAAACACCTAGTCATAATATTCTTCTGTATAAGACAGCATCAAGTCAATTTTTCTACTATAAACCCACTCATAAAGTTTATAGGAAATTTTGATTTTTGTTTATTCCTTTAGCTAAGTGTGGGGCGGGGGAAGGTGGAGTGTGTCCTTCTAAGCTATATAGCCATTTACTGTATATTGGATCATATGATCGTTTATTGAGAAAACTTACTACAGACATTTACAATTCTGACATATGAACTGGGCCAGGTATGTCCCTCTCCCCTTCCCACCAAACTCACACAAAAGGATTTCAAAGTCTATCAAGAAAGTCTGCACAGAGAGGGAGAATCTCTAATACTTGGCTGAGCCTTTCTTACAATACCTAGCTGGTGCTCAATAAAAATTGTTTGAATGAAAAAGGAGTGAAGAACCATACACTCTGAACAGCCACCAGGAGACTGACAACTTGATATCACATGCATTCTAAAACAAATCAATCACCTGAACCATATCCTTTCACGTTCAAAGGTCAAACAACTTGCGTGAATCACACTATATACGGCAATTCTAAGGAAAATAGTGAAGTCACGTGTAACACTGGCATGCAGAGTTTGCTGTCTAGAGTTTTATATATGGAAGATAATTAGACCTTTGATGGAAGAAAAAGACATTTTCAAAGCTTCAAGAAATAGCTCTTTAACATACCCCCGCTGCTGCTGCTAAGTCGCTTCAGTCATGTCTGACTCTGTGCAATCCCACAGACGGCAGCCCACCACGCTCCTCCATCCCTGGGATTCTCTAGGCAAGAATACTGGAGTGGGTTGCCCTGTCCTTCTCCATTAATGTACCCCAGAACTGTACATTGTCACTCTGCTTATTTAACTTATATGCAGAGTAGAGTACATTATGCAAAATGACAGGCTGGATGAAGCACAAGAAGCTGGAATCAAGATTGCCGGGAGAAATATCAATAACCTCAGATATGCAGACAACACCACCCTTATGGCAGAAAGCAAAGAAGAACTAAAGAACCTCTTGATGAAAGTGAAAAAGGAGAATGAAAAATCTAGCTTAAAACTCAACACTCAAAAACTAAGATCATGACATCCAGTCCCATCACTTCATGGAAAATAGATGGGACAACAATGCAAACAGTGAGAGACTTTAATTTGGGGGGCTCCAAAATCACTGCAGATGGTGATTGCAGCCATGAAATTAAAAGATGCTTGCTCCTTGAAAGAAAGCTATGACCAACCTAGACAGCATATTAAAAAGCAGAGACATTACTTTGTCAACAAAGGTCCATAGTCAAGTCTATGGTTTTTCCAGTAGTCATGTATGGATGTGAGAGTTGGACTGTAAGGAAAGCTGAGCACCGAAGAATTGATGCTTTTGAACTGTGGTGTTGGAGAAGACTCCTGGGAGTCCCTTGGACTGCAAGGAGATCCAACCAGTCCATCCTAAAGGAGATCAGTCTAACCTAGACAGCATATTAAAAAGCAGAGACATTACTTTGTCAACAAAGGTCCATAGTCAAGTTATGGTTTTTCCAGTAATCACATATGGATGTGAGAGTTGGACTATAAAGAAAGCTGAGCACCAAAGAATTGATACTTTTGAACTGTGATGTTGGAGAAGACTCTTGAGAGTCCCTTGGACTGCAAGGAGATCAAATCAGTCCATCCTAAAGGAAATCAGTCCCGAATATTCATTGGAAGGACTGATATTGAAGCTGAAACTCCAACACTTTGGCCAGCTGATGCAAAGAACTGACTCAGTGCAGAAGACCCTGATGCTGGGAAAGATTGAAGGCAGGAGAAGGGGATGACAGGAGATGAGATGGTTGGATGGCATCATCAACTCAATAGACATGAGTTTGAGAAAGCTCCGGGAGTTGGTGATGGACAGGGAAGTCTGGCATGCTGTAGTCCATGGGGTCGCAAAGAGGCAGACACAACTGAGCGACTGAACTGAACTGATGTCTCAGAACAAGACATGTAAAACTGACCATTTTTTGCCGTATGCCACCCACTCAATTTCCTGGTTAAATACTAAACTAAAAAAGGCTAAAAGGATGAACTGGACATACCAACATTCTGTTTGAGGAAATAAACCATACTGGATTAATCTCCAAATATTCATTAATCTCCAAGTATTTCTCATATACCATTTTAGTCAATCAGTAGTCAAAGTGTCAATCTTTTTCGGTGATGACTAATGTTCCTGGTAGATTTTTCTAGCCTTTAAAGACTTAGACGGCATACTTTTGCTGAAGTTCCTTCCTTCATAATATTAGTTTCCTATCTACTTCCTGATCTGCAAATATTAAATGATGTCTTTAGTTACAATGAGAAATACCTAGAATTATTTGCTATCAGAGTTAAAATTTATAAAAATAAATGAAACATATTTTTGTAAAGTTCATTCTTTGACTTTCTGAGAAACTCAAAATTTTCTGCTAATGAACAGCTGGTCTCTCACCTTTCCTAGAATAACCATCAAATAATTTTATCTACCCATAAAGAAAAAAGATACAAGATAATTTGTACAGCTTTGGAGTAAACAACCTACAAATGGATGAAGAGCGCTTTTCCAACTGTCCGATTTTCTTTGAGAACCTTGAACAAAAACCTAAAGAACATCATTTGTTATGAGTACATATCTCCACCTTCATATTCCAAGTGGCAGGGAAGTAATGCGAGAGCGACATCTTGTCCCTGTCCTGGAGACTCCACTGGTAGCAGGGCAAGAGTTTCGTGTAATGTTTCCAGTGATTGTAAAACTACAGGCCCATGGATGCCCTCTGACTCACAATTATACATGGCCTGAAACGGCACTGGAAAAAAAATGAAATAAAGAGGAGTGAGGAAAACTTCAAACAATTGGGAAGTAATGCGAGAGTGACATCTTGTCCCTGTCCTGGAGACTCCACTGGTAGCAGGGCAAGAGTTTCGTGTAATGTTTCCAGTGATTGTAAAACTACAGGCCCATGGATGCCCTCTGACTCACAATTATACATGGCCTGAAACGGCACTGGAAAAAAAATGAAATAAAGAGGAGTGAGGAAAACTTCAAACAATGCTCTAAAATTGTGTCTTTCATGTCTAAAAAGAAAAGAACTAGATTTCCTGCTTTGCTTAAAAAAATGAACATGGACATGTACGCATTGCTGTATTTAAAATGGATAACCAACAAGAAGCCACTGTATAGCACGTGGAACTCTGCTCAATGTTATGTGGCAGCCTGGAGAGGAGGGGTGTTTAGGGGAGAATGGATCCATGAATATGTATGGCTGAGTGCCTTCGTTTTCACCTCAAATTATCACAACATTGTTGATCGGCTACACGTCACTAAAAAATAAAAAGTTAAAAAAAAAATCATGTTTGGCATCTCTGAGCCCATTTACCAGCAAGTCAAGCACTGGTTGAAACAAAGTCTGAGCTGCTTCCTTTGAAGGGCGCATGTGCTCTCTCTACTTCATTCCAGTTCCCCAGCCTGGTCCATTTGACACCTGACTCTTGCCAGCATCTCAGTTAACCGAATTTCTGTGCAACGTGGTAGGTGCTATGTCTGGATTATTACAGGAGTGAGTCTTAGACAGTGGAGGTCATCTCTAACACTATGTAAACCTACTAATAGGCCTTAAAAAATAATCCCTTGCAACTAAAGACTATCATATTAAGGGACTAAGTCAGAAAAAGAAAGAGAAATACCATAGGATTGCACTGATACGTGGAATCTAAACTATGGCACAAATGAACTTATTTGCAAAACAGACTCTTTGACATAAAAACCCCCAGTGGCTACCAAAGGGGTGAGGTGGTGGGTTAGCGAGATAGACGGGGAGCTTGGGGTTAGCAGATGCAAACTATTAAACACAGAATGGATAGACAACAAAGTCCTCCCGCATAGCACAGGAAGCTATATTCAGTATCTTGAGATAAACCATAATGGTAAAGAATATTAAAACCAGAATGTATATGTGTGTCTAACTTAGTCACTTTGCTATGCACCAGAAATCAGTACAACACTGTAGATCAACTATACTTCAATTAAAAAANTGTTGGAGAAGACTCTTGAGAGTCCCTTGGACTGCAAGGGGATCCAACCAGTCCATTCTGAAGGAGATCAGCCCTGGGATTTCTTTGGAAGGAATGATGCTAAAGCTGAAACTCCAGTACTTTGGCCACCTCACGCGGAGTTGACTCATTGGAAAAGACTTTGATGCTGGGAGGGATTGGGGGCAGGAGGAGAAGGGGACGACAGAGGATGAGATGGTTGGATGGCATCACTGACTCAATGGACATGCGTTTGGGTAAACTCTGGGAGTTGGTGATGGACAGGGAGGCCTGGTGTGCTGCGGTCCATGGGGACTGAACTGAAGTGAACTGAATTTAGGATTATGAATAATACTATTTTCTTAAAATGTTTTCAATGGGCTACCTTGCAGACCTAGTAAATTTTTACTGCAGAAATTATAGCAGGTTTCTGATTGATAGGGTGTGACCTGCATTTTTAAACTGTCATCATGGACAGTGACTGAAAAAATATTCCAACCATCTACCACTTGTTTGCATATAAATTAAGGCATCTGCACACCTGAGGGCACCCAACCAGTACACCAAAGCACACCCTAGACATCTGAGCCTCCACCAGGGACCCGGCCACCCCGGGGATGGGGGGATGGCCCGTCAGCTTCAGGGAGCTCTGAGAAGTAACGCGCACACACAGGTGAAAGACGTGACCTCGGACACACACATGGATGCGTCTGGGTTACTTACCATCCGGAAGTGCCAAGTTCAAAAGCAATCCTCTGAAGGTCAAGGGGTAGGTTGATTGTTTGACATGGCGATGAGTGTTTCCAAGGAGAGCAATTCCAAACGCCGGCCGGGCCCCCAGCGGCCCTGGGAGCTGGCAACCTGCGGCCAAGACTTACCTCGGAAAAGCCACCCATGTTCTGCTTCTGGGCGGTGAGACTCTGGGGAGAGCTTGGGGGAGGGCCCGGAGGCCAGCGGTGAGATTCAGTCCCGTGCTGTGGGGGTCACGAAGGGCCCTGATGAGCCCGCGGGGGCTGCTTCCTTGGAGCTGCTGGAGCTCCCGTGGGCCGCAGTTGGGGGCAGCCTCCCCACGGGAGGGGGCCTCCAGGTGCCTGCAGGGTCTGTGGGCGCCGGGTGCTGGGGTGGACCTGCAAGCGGGGCTCCCACGTGACTGCCTAGGGGNTACCTCCCCTATCCAGAAGCCCAAAACCCACTTCTTTGTTTAACTTAAGATGATGGCATCTAAACATCAATCAGCTGGTCGCCACCTGGAGCCACATTTTTCTTTGTGAACTTCTGTTCATATGTTTATAGTTAAAACTGTTTTTTCTCTTATTGAACCTATGAGTAGAGAAGGGGGAAATAGTTTTCTTCCCCTACACTGTAGCAGGGAAAGAGTAGGAGATAAGAGAAGAGGAAAAAAAATTGGAAAAGGAAAGGGAGAATTTATATCAGTACAAGTCAAGAGTAATAGAATATAATACAATGTCAAAATGATAATAAGAGATCTGACCAAAACAAAAATTACAGATACATAAGTACCAAAGAATACAAGGCAATTTCCTAATCAAAGTCCAAATACCTAGAAGGAAAAATGAAATATTTGATTTTCCAAATATATTAAGCATATCCTATATCTTAAAAGAAATGTGCTGGATGACAAAGGTGGAAAAAAGAATGAGCTTTGTTGAGCACCCACGTGCTAGAATCTGCTTGTTGTTTTTTAGTCACTAAGTTGAGTTTGATTCTTTTGCAAAGAATCTGTCCTCTGTCAATGGGACTTCCTAGGCAATAATATTGGAATGGGTTGCCATTCCCTTCTCCAGCGGATCTTCCTGACCCAGGGATTGAACCTAGGTCTCTTGCTGGTGGCTCAAACGGTAAAGAATATTGCCTTCAATNCTGTCCTCTGTCAATGGGACTTCCTAGGCAATAATATTGGAATGGGTTGCCATTCCCTTCTCCAGCGGATCTTCCTGACCCAGGGATTGAACCTAGGTCTCTTGCTGGTGGCTCAAATGGTAAAGAATATTGCCTTCAATGCAGAAGACCCAGGTTCTATCCTGGGGTTGGGAAGATCTCCTGGAGAAGGGAATAATCCATTCCAATATTCTTACCTGGAGAATACCATGGACAGAGGAGCTTGGGGGACTACAGTCCATGGGGTCTAAAGAACTGGAAATGACTGAGCAACTAACACTTTCTCCTGCAATGGCAGGAAGAGTCTTTACCGCTGAGACACCAGAGAAGCCCTTGAGTTAATCTTATTTGATATTTCATTTAAAGATAAATGAGACCCAGTCTCTGGATTTAAGAACTCAACAACCAGGCTTCCCTTGTGACCCAGTGGATAAGAATCTGCCTGCCAATGCAGGAAACGCTGGTTCAGTCCCCAGTCCTGGAAGATCCCACATGTTATAGAGCAACTAACCCTGTGTGCACAAGTGCTGAGCCCTCAGTCTGGAACCCATGACCCGCAACTACTGAAGCCTGCACACTTAGAGCCTGTGGACCAAAATGTGCCTGCACACTGCAGCGAAGGGCAGCCCCACTCGCCGCAGCTAGGAAAAGCCTGTGCACAACAACAAAGACCCACTCCAGCCCAATAATAAAGTAAGTAAGTGAATCTTAAAAAGAAAAAGAACTCGGCCAGTGGAGAAAACAGACCTCATCACAGATAGAAGGTAGAGACAGTAAAGTGTAGCATAGGGAGGATGGCAGCACAGGAAGAAAATAAATTAAAATTGAAACTTGAAGGGTAAGCAAAAGCAAAAATTAAAGATAGAACAACTCGGACTTCCCAGGTGGCTCAGTGGGTAAAGAATCCACTTTCAATGCAGGAGACATGGGAGATGAGGGTTCAATCCCAGGGGAAGACCCTGGAGGCTTCCCGCTCCAGTAGTCTCCCCTGGAGAATCCCATGGACAGAGGAGCCTGGCAGGTTACTGTCCATAGTGCTGCAAAGTGCTAGACACGACTGAAGTGACTCAACACATCCTTTCTAGACAGCAGAACTGCACTTATAATGTTGAAACTCAGATGCATATCTGGAATTCTACCTTTAGGAGAAGGAAATGGCAACCCACTCCAGTACTCTTGCCTGGAAAATTCCATGGACAGAGGAGCCTGGCAGGCCACAGTCCATGGGGTCACAAAGAGTTGGACATGACTGAGAAACTAACACACACAAAGATAGAATGAGTATAGTGCTATTTGCCCAAACAGAGAGCCAGCAACACAGACGTGAGTTAACAGGGGCCTGAGGGTACAGCTGGCCAGAAGTGCATAAAGCGCTATCAGAGGAAAGCTCATAAGAGGAAGGGCCTCATCTGCCTTTCCAGTTCTATTGTGCTCAGAGCCAGTTCTGGAAGAGTCTACACTGGAGTCTTGGTGGGAACCATAAGCTACAGGCTGAGGGATGGGCAGGAAGGGAAGCAAACTTTGTCACGCCCTTTTTATGAGGATTCATTTAGGCTGATTATTTTAAAGCCCAAAAGATTCTGAAAAAAAATCTCTGACCTTCCCGCTAACTGCCTAAAGAATGTTGATAGAGAACCTATTCCAGGGAGGGAGTCATCACCATAAACACAGTGTGAACTAGGAGTAGACAGAAGGAAACTTAGCAAAGTCTGTTGAAATTCCACTCCAAGTCCCATTGTCCCAGCATGGCCCAGTAAACATCTCTCCCTGTCAACAGCCTTCTTCCTTTGTGAAGCTCCAAGCCACTAACCTCAGCACCATCTTTTGTCTTTAGCTGAAGATGGTGGTTAAGGTGAGAGTTCCAGCCTTATCTGGAATTCTCAGTAAACTACTCAGTTTTCTTTGGTCTCTCCCATGTATACATGTTTTTAAACTTTTGTGTAAATTTCTCCTGTTAATCTGTCTCATGCCAATTTAATTCTTAGACCAGTCAGAAGAACCTAGAAGGGCAGAGGAAAATTTTTTCCTCCTTGACAACAGTAAATGGTGTCCTTTGATTTTCAAACTTTTTTTGAAAAATGGAACAGACTTAAAAACATATTCAAAATCCCAACACAGAGAGGAGATGAAAGGGGAATGGCTCTCAGAAAAGCAGAACAATGGTGCAGGCATCTTCAATCTCGTCCCATTCTCTCTACCTCCCATCAACTTGGCTCAGCAAAAAAAATAAATAAAAAATCAGAAACATCTTCCTGACAGACCAAGGTAGAAAGCAAAGTGATTGCTAAAAAATAAAAAATTAGCTCTGAAGCCTTTTCATACTTTTTTTCCCTACTCCCATATCAACTTTTAACAAAGTAAAGCATGACTGTATATCATTTCAAATTTTGTTTGCCAGGTCTATGATCTCTCATGAAAATGTGTCAGAAGTTGTCAATCACTTTGTAAGTGAAAAGTTCAACCAGATAACATATTGCTGGATTCTTTTCCTTTTTTCCTTTTTTTTTTTTTTTTTAATTCATTGGAATGTTCTAAAAATCATTCTACTTCACAGGCATCTGTGATGGAGTAAAACTACTGAGTTATGTCAAGTTCACGTGAAACGGAAATTCACAGAAGTCAACACTTCCAATGGATGCAAATGATCTTGATGGACAAATTGACAAGATTTACCGAGGGCTGCATCCTATCTCCTACTCTCATGGAGTCACAGAAGCCTGAAGCCCTGCTGCCTGTCTGTCATTAAACTAACCGGGAAACTTGAGAAGGGGTGTAAGGCTAAGAGCTGGAGTAGAAGTTAAAAAAAAAGTAAGACAAGATGAAAGAGCAATTTTAGAATCATTGCTTTTTAACAAGGAACACAGCTATTATTCTGAACCCCAAGTCACGGATGTGATAGTCAAAAAGACAAAAGAATAGCTGGGTAAATTGTTGAAACAAATCTCTTTGTAATCGATAGTAAAAATCTCATTGCAATTCAAAAGATAAATGGCAATTAAGTAGTTTCTGTTAAGTGTTTATTGTTCACCTTTTATGTGGGTGGCCTTTTAAGTGATTTTCTTTTTAAAGGAGAAAGGAAAGTTTGTTCTCTTCAGCATTTGAACTAAACATGATGCAAATGCATGCAACCATCAATTTAAAAATAATAATCGTCTTGATTTTCTAAGCCGATAAACCAACTCCTATACACCACTTCCTTTTCAGGCTGTTGTTTGCTTGGCTTATCACAGTTAACTATCACACTGTGTCTCTGCGTGAAGACAGTAATGTAATTAAATCCTATTAACACATCAAGAATAAAGCCCTTTAATGGGCACACAAGGCTTTGAGAGGCAGCTCATTCCTGAGCAGATTTAATATCTTTAAATTAAGCAAGTGTGAATGGGAAGATGAATCTTATTAAAAACTTAAATCTGATTATATTTGAAAATTATTGGTTTCTTAATGTAATAAATTATCCAATACAGACTAAAACAAATAATATGTCCCAGCTTCACATAACTCTACTCTATAACAAGCAACAAAAGAAATTATGTGTGACTGTGGGGCAAAAAGAAAGGTCTTTTTATAAAAGTCATTTTGCATAATGAAATACCTAAATCATTTTAATAAACATTTTGGGGGGGGGAGTGCAAATGACACAGTTGGAGAGGGAATCATTTACCCTATTCAGAAAGGGAATGTGGAAATAGTGATGCTAATTTTTTTTTTTTAATTGCCATTCTGGCCAATTTGTTGTAAATTCTGAAAAGAAAAGCTGCAGCTTATGTTGTTGGTAGCAAATTCCTTCTCCAGAAGGCGAGTGCAAATGCAAGCCATCTGCCAGGCATTCTGCTGAGAAAGCTGGAGTCTCCAACAATGGGCCAACAGGCTCTGCATACTAACACACACTCACTCGGCGGGAAAGTTTGCATTTTCCCCAAAGGTACACTTTGTGTTGCCTTCTTTCCTATCATCATGGGGACCACCAAGCACCCACCCGCTCTCCCCCAATCCAACTGGCACCAGTTATGCTTCCACATGATTAGCCTGATGATGTTCACAAGGATAACCCCCCAGAGAAGCGTTTTCTGTTGAAACTGAAGCAGGAATGCAAGACCTGTTAAATTATTTAGCCAGACAAATGCTTCTCAGTGTGCATTTCTTAACTTAATCCTATTTTAGCAAAACCTGGCGTCGCCCATTTCACTACATATTGGAACACTGCGTGGGTTTTATCCTTTTATAACTGGACCCTTTGGGAGGGCTGGGGAACAGTGTCCTCAGCTCATCTGAAAGCTGCCATCTCACCAGCAGATGGGTGTGTTCACCAGAACGCACCGGGCAGGCAGGCACTGCGGGAGCCATCATGTCTGAAACCAGGGTCTGCTCCCATACTTGCAAGTAATTCTTACTGCTCCACTCGAGGAAACTGGGATGCTGTTACTTGGCAACTGTACCCAAATGGCTCATTCAACAACATGATGAAACATTTTAAATATTGCTTGGTATGTGGTGACGGGGCAAAGGGAGAGATGCTCTCCACTGAAGAGCTATCCTAGGAAATTCAACTTCTCCTCACCTCAGATCTGGCCCCTGCCAGCTTTCATCTCCAATCTCCTCTCGCTCTGATTACCATGTTCCCTCAGGCCTCTTGTCGAAGGTTCCTCAGACTTGCCAGACTGTCGCTTATCCTCCCGCCTGTGTACAGCAGCTTTCACTGCCTAGAATGCTTTCTCCAAAACCCCTCTGCTCACACCTCTGGGCAGGTGTCTCGTGTATGCTCCAGAGTCTGACTTTGCAGGTTCAAATCCCAGCTTTCTGACCTACTAGTTGTGTGACTGTGGAAAACTTATTTAATTTCCCTAGAACTCGGCTGACTCAACTGAAAGATGAGCATAGTAATAATATAACCTATGCCAAAGAATAACTAGAATGAGACTATGCTTTCAGCATAGTATCTAGGATAACATGCTTAGCAGATGTTAATTATGGTTACCATCTCTTGTGAAGAAGCTCAAGGCTCTAGTTTGCCATGACCCCTTTCTCTAATATTCCTTCTTTGTATGACCATGTGCTTCTCCACAAGCACATGCTTACACTGTTGCATTCATCACACATTTTAACTGGGTGCTTGTATCTGTCTTTTCTGTGAGACTTAAGTAGTTCCTTAAGAACTTGTTTTTATCTTTGTCTGCACAAAGTTTGATATAGTACCAGGCACATAATAATTGCTCAATAAATATTTATTAACTAAATACAGTAAGTAATGAAAAAATGTGGTTAGTAAGAGCTGGATTAAGCATATAAGCAAGGTCAGAAGTAAATGTTTTCCACCATAGCTAGAGGAAGATAGCTTAGAGATGACCTCTTTATACTTTCTTCTATTGGTGGACACTTGGGTAGTTTCCGAGTCTTGACACTGCAAATACTGAGGCTATAAACACTAGGGTGCATGTATCTTTTTGATTTAGAGTTTTCATCTTTTCCACATACATGCCCAGGAGTGGGATTGCTGGATCATGTGGTAACTCTATTGTTCATATTTTAAGGAACTTCCATACTGATCTATTTACATCTATTTGCATCTATTTACATTCCCATCAACAGTGTAGGAGGGTTCCCTTTTATTCACACCCTCTCCAGCATTTATTATTTGTAGATTATTTGATGACGGCCATTCTGCTCAGAGGGAGGTGATACCCCTTTGTACTTTTTGCATTCCCTAACAATTAGTTGTGTGGAGCATCTTTTTATGTGCCTATTGGCCATCTGTGTGTCTTATCTGGAGAAACATCTATTTAGTTCTTCTGTCCATTTTTTGAATAGGTTTGCTTTTTTAAATATTGAACTATTTGAGCTATTTGTATATTTTAGAAATTAAGCCCTTGTCAGTCTCATCACTTGCAAATATTTTCTCCCAGTCTGTAGGTTTTCTTTTTATTTTGCTTTCAATTTCCTTTGCTGTTCAAAGGCTTCTAAATTTGATTATGTTCCATTTATTTCTCCTTGTATTTCTTTTGCCTTTGCAGATTAATCTAAGAAAATATTGCTACAATTTGTCAGAGAATGTTTAGCCTATGTTCTCTTCCAGGAGTTTTATGGTGTCAGGTCTTATATTTAAGTCTTCAAGACATTTTGAGTTTATTTTAGTGTATGGTATGAGAGTGTGTTCTAACCTCATTAATTTACATGTGGCTCTCCAGCTTTACTAAACCATTTACTGAAAATATTGTCTTCCCTCCATTGCATATTCTTGCCTCATTTGTTAAAGATTGACAGGTGTGTGGGTTTATTTCTGTGCACTCTATTCTGTTCCATTAAATCATCTGTCTATTTTTTGTGCCAATACCACCCTGTTTTGATGACTGTAGCTTTGTAATATTGTCTGAAATCAGGAAGGGTTATGCCTCCAGCTTTGTTCTACTTCCTCAGGATTGCTTTTGCAATTCTGTGTCTTTTATTTGCAGAATTTCCCAGTAAAGCCATCCTGTCCTGGCCATATTAACTATATTAATTCATGCAATCTAAGAGCAACGGATATTTTTCTGTTTCTTTGAATCATCTTTTATTTCCTTTATCAATATTTTATAGTCCTCAGTGTGTAAGTCTTTCACCTCTTTGGTCAGGTTTATTCCCAAGTATTTTAATCTTTTGATGCAATATTAAAAGGAATTATTGTTCAACTTTAAATTTCTGATAGTTCATTGTTAGTATAATAAATTCAACAAATTTCTTTATATTAATCTTTTATCCTGTTCCCTTGCTAAATTCATTTATCAGTTCTAATAGTTTTCGTGTGGAGTCTAGAGTTTTCTGTATATAGCATCATGTCTCTTGCATATAATGAAAATTTTACATCTTCCCTTCTGCCTTGGATACCTTTTATTTCTTTTTGTTTTCTGATTGCTTTGGCTAGGACTTTCAATACTATGTTGAACAGAAATGGTGAGAGTGGGTATCCTTGTCTTATTCCAGAATATAGCAGGAAGGCTTTTAGCTTTTCATCATTTAGTTTTATCTTGGTTGTGAGTGTGTCACAAATGACTTCTATTATGTTGAGATATGTTCCTTCTATATCACTTTGGTGAGAATTTTTATCATGAATACTGAATTTTATTAAATGCTTTTTCTGCATCTATTGAGATGATCATGTGGTTTTTGCCTATTCTTTTGTTGATGTGCTGCACCACAATGATTGGTTTCCATATGTGGAATCATCTCTGTGACCTGGAATGAGTCTAACTTGATCCTGGTGTATGACATTTTTTATGTGCTGCTGGATTCATTTTACTAATATTTTGTTTAGAATTTCATCAAAGATATTGGTCTGTAATTTTCTTTTTTGCTAGTGTCTTTGTTTGGTTTTGGTATCAGGGTGATGGTGGCCTCATAGAATGACATTGAATGTGTTTATTCTTCACCCTTTTGGAGGAGTTTGAGAAGGATAGATGTAAGTTCTTTGTATGTCTGGTAGAATTTCCCAGTGAAACCATCCTGTCCTGGACTTTTGTTTGCAAGAAATTTTTTTTATTACAGCATATATTTCACTTTTAGTGACTAGTCTATTCAAATCACCTATTTCTTCTTGATTCAGTTTTGGCAGGCTGTATGTTTCTAGGAACAAGTCATCCATTTTGTGGGCATATAATTGTTCATAATACTTTCTTATAGTTTTTTGTTTTCTGTGGTATTGGCTATTATTTCTTCTCTCATCTCTTATTTCATTTGTTTGGGTCTCCTCTCTTTTATTCTTGGTGAACTTGGCCAGAAGTTTGTTGATTTTTATTCTTAAAAAACAAAACAAAAAAACATCTTATGGTTTTGTTTGTTTTTTTTCTATTGTTTTTTTTAAATCTCTTTTTTTAAATTTCTTCCCTGATTTTTATTATAGTTTCCTTCCTTCTGCTGAATTTAGGTTTTGTTTGTTCTTCTTTTTCTGATTCTCTTAAGCTGGGTTGTTTATTGAGACTTGCCTTGTTTTTTAAGAATTGCTCTGAACTTCCCTCTTAGGATTGCCTTGCTTCACTCCATAAACTTTGTATGGTTGGGTTTTCATTGTCTTAGATCTTGAGAAATTTTTTAAATTTCCTCTCTGGTTTCATCACTGATCCATTGGTTTTTAGGAGCATGTTGTTTAGTCTCCATGAAATCATTTTTTCTCATTTCTCTTTCTGTGGTTGATGTCTAGTTTCATATCATGGTGGTCAGGAAAGATGCTGGAAATAATTTATATCCTCTTAAATTTGTTGAAGCTTGTTTTGCGTACTTACATGTTGTCCATCCTAGAGAATATTCCAAGTGCCCTTGAAAAGAATGTGTATTCTGGGTTCTTTTTTTTTTTTTTTTTTTCCTCATGGTGCCGCGGCATTCAGGGGCGATGCGCGCACACCCTGAGCCACTGCGGACCTGCCCCCAGTCCTCTCGCTGTCCCCGCTTGTGGGGAGGAGCCCCGGGTCTCCCCACTAGGCCAGCTATATTCACGTGGCCGCCCTCACACTGCAGTTTCAGGATTTCCAGTAGACGCGGTTGATCACAGGAGTTATCTTCACTCATACTCAGCCCCACTGGCACGTGCTGTGAGGATTTTAAGAAGATGTAGACACACGGAGATGAAGGCAAGGAGCCACGGTGGCCGTGGACAGACCGACAAGGATTTCATGGGGGAGGAGCTCCAGCTGCGGGTGGAGGACGGAGAAGCCACGTGGCCAAGGGCAGCTCCCCAGGGCCGGGGGTCCCAAGGCCAGTCTGCCATCAGAGGGGCCCGTGTCGCCCAAAGACAGTCTCCATGGTGGGAGGAGGCCCTGGGAGGCTGAGCTGCAGACACGCGGTCACGGGCATCCGAGCAGAGCCGTTGGGACTGGGTCACCTGTGTTCCCCGTGGATGCGGCGTCAGTCCCGGTGGAGGTGGGAGCGTGGGGGCTGGAGGCGTTGGGGACAGCTGAGGTCGGGGAGGCATTCCCACGGCCTCCCAACTTTCAACAACAAAGTCGAAGGTGAAACTCAGTGGGAAAAGCCTTAGGAGGTCAGAGGGAAAAACGACTTCTCACCCTGAACCTCAATCAAATCACCAGTTGGTTATACGGGTGGAATAAAGATACTTTGTTTTTACATGGTCTCAAAAAGAGACTCTGCAGTATTCTGTCCTGGGGGCTACTGGGGAGGGTGTTACACGTAGAGTAGGATGTCCAGAGGGTGCCAGGAGCCCGCGACCCCACGGACAGCGTCCCTGGCGACGTTGGCGGGGGGGGGGTCGGGTGGAATAAAGATACTTTGTTTTTACATGGTCTCAAAAAGAGACCCTGCAGTATTCTGTCCTCCCCCGATGACCCCTCTCACAATGTGCATCTCATCCTACAGGTCTCCCACGGTCCTCGGGTGCTGGGGTGCCTGTCGCAGGGACCGCTGCAACTCCCCCCCCAAGGTACCCGTTGCGACCCACGCTCAAGGTCAATCCATGTCCTTCGCCTTACTGACGGTTCGTGTAGTTGGTGACTGCTCGCAGGAGAACCGGGCGGCAAGGGGACGCGATGTCTCGGCTGCCAGAAGCTTCCCCATACCGGGACGGAGCACCGATCACAGGCCTAACGGAAGTGCCGCCAACCTGCCCGTCACCCCGTGGGGGCCCCCGCCTTCCAGAGCGGGTCTGGGGGCCGTCACCCTGACACTTCAAGCAGCAGCAGGACCAGCTGTTATGTAGTAAACTCTCTACATAGGCTGCTGATCCACATTAAAAGAATAAATATGTAATACCCCACCCCCCACGCACACACAGAATAACGGAGTGTGAACACGCGCACAGCCGCGTGCAGCCTGAGAGGTCAGAGCGGGCGGCAGGAAAGGCGGCCCCCGCGGGGGATGCCGTGGGCAGCTGGGAGGAGGAGGCGGGCTGCTCCCCTCCCCGCCCAGGCGTGGCCTCGAGTCCCAGGGAGGCTCCGATTAATGCTCCCCTTCTCCCCCGTGTGCTTAGTGACCCTGTGCTTCTGGAAAGGACGATCCTAACACAGGGACACAGGAAAATGTGCAAAGTGCAAACACATTGTTCATGATGGGCCCGCACGTTATTTCCCTAGTGTGAGGGTTTCTCACGCCCTTGGGGCCCTGGGCCGGGAGGCACATCTGGTCCCCGACTCCGGGCACAGCTGAGGTCAAAACTGAGGTCTGAGGATCAGCACCTGCGGCAGGGGTGGGAGGCGATGGTGCCACATGGTTCAGGAGTGCAGTCAGCTCTGTCTTGCCGGGTCGCTGATCCTGCGGTCCCGGAGCACACAGGTGGTGATAAATGTCGAGCGCAGCCAGCAGTCCGTGCAAAGACCTTTTATGTTAAGCTTTGTGTTCATAGTCTTTTGTGTGAGGACAACTGATGGAATGTTGGAGCTGAAAATGCTCTCGGAGTCCATTTAATAATGTCCCCTCCCTCTGTGTCTTCCCTGGTGGCTCAGATGGTGAACAGTCTGCCTACAACGCGGGAGACCTGGGTTCAATCCCTGGGTCGGAAGGACCCTCTAGAGAAGGAAATGGCAACCCACTCCAGTATTCCTGCCTGGAGAATCCCACAGATGGAGGAGCGTGGCAGGCTTGGTGGGCTACAGTCCATGGGGTCGCAAAGAGCTGGACACGATGCAGCGACTAAAGCTGGACACGACTTTCACTTCCCTCCCTCTGTGATGGGGAAGTCGGGTCCTGTGAACTGCTTCAATTCCCAGTTATTACCTGTTTTTGTCTCTTTCCAGTGCATCTGCTCTGTGCTGGCGTTCAGAGCTGGGGCACACAGAACAGGCCAGCCTCGCACTGGGGGCTCCACTGCCATGGCACATGGAGAGAGGCGGGCTGCCCTGGGGGCACCCAAGCTGGGCTCAGACCGGAGGGCAGGCGAGTGCTCAGGGAAGGCTTCCTGGAGGAGGTGACACTTAGGTCAAGTCCTGAAGGCCCAGGAGCAGTAGGGTGAATGAAGAAGTGAAGGAGGGTCAGCGTCTCGGGCAGAGGGGCAGAGGTGCGCAGGGCTGAAGACACACAATGCAGTCAGGAAACCTGTGGTAGGCGCCTGGCAGAAACGGCACAGAGAGAAGCAGGAGGGTCCTCTCCTCTAGGAGACTGGGAATTATCCAGTCCCTTTAAGTCTGTAACGACCCCCTTAGCCCCATAAATTAGACCCTCCGTGGTAGTCAAACCACGTAGTTGACTTTTTTTTTCATCAACCCACTCAAAGTGTGAGTTGTGAGTTTAAACTTACTTGGGGTGTCTCACCGAGGACCATGGCCCAGGAGACAGCCTCTCAAAGTGTGAGTTGTGAGTTTAAACTTACCTGGGCTGTCTCACTGAGGACCACGCCCTAGGAGACAGCCTCTCAAAGTGCGAATTGTGAGTTTAAATTTACCTGGGGTGTCTCACTAAGGACCATGGCCTGGGAGACAGCCTCTCAAAGTGTGAATTGTGAGTTTAACTTTACCTGGAGTGTCTCACCAAGGACCATGGCCCGGGAGACAGCCTCTCAGAGAGCTCTGAGCAACGGCTTGGAAGGGGTGGGGGCCAGTACATGTGTGATTTTGGAGAAGGGGTCCATGCAACTCAGCACCCATCTCAGCAGAAGGTCACTGTCAGTCACAGGGAACAGAAATCTCAGTTACTGATTGCAGTGCTTTTCTAAGCATGGGACGACACAAGAACCTTGCTTCATAAACTTTTCTCTGGAAAACACACAACGCTCTGGAGGCCTGCTCTGCCCGTTCTCCCGGAGCACAGAGGGCCTTCTCCTGATCTTGGCCCTGAATTCCGCGCAGGGTGTTCTGTAAGCTGGCCGTCAGAGTGGCTAATGACTTGACTTTTGTGGAACTGGGTAGAAGACAACAGTCCTTCTTTCTTTCTTTTGCCGTGCGGGCTTTCCTCCAGCTGCGGGGATTGGGGCCTCCTCCCTACCTGTGGTCTGCGGGCTTTCCCCCAGCTGCGGGGACTGGGGCCTCCTCCCTAGCTGGAGTCTGCGGGCTTCTCACCGCTGGGCGTAGTCTCTCTTGTTACAGGGCCCGGGCTCCAGGCTCGCAGGCTCAGTAGCTGCAGCCCCTGGGCTCTGGAGCTCAGGCTCAGGATTTGTGGCCCCTGGGCTTAGTTGCCCTGCAGCACGTGGGATCTTCCCGGAGGAAGGATTGAACCTGCGTCTCCTGCATTGGCAGGTGGATTCTTTACCACTGAGATACTTTACCTAGATACTTTAACTTTACATGGTCTCAGAAAGAGACTCCACAGCATCGAGTCTTGGGGGCTCCTGGGGAGGGTGTTATATTTAAAGTAGGATGTCCAGAGGGTGCCAGGAGCCTGGGACCCAACGGACAGGTTCCCTGGCGATGGTGTGACCGTGCCCAGGAGTGGGGCTCCGTGGGGGACCCTGGGTGCCGCAGACAACATTCTTTAGCTGGTAGTGTCCTCCGTCCATGGGATTCTCCAGACGAGAACACTGGAGTGGTGTTCCATTCCCTTCTCCATGGGACCTCCTTGATCCAGGGCTCACACGCCCACAAGGGACACCCCTCTCTCCTGTCAGAAGAGTGGTGTGGGTCCCCGCTTTTCGTAGGTCTGCGCCACTTTCTCAAAGTTCTACACAGAAGAGCTGTCCACGTGTTCTGTCTCTGCCCTTTTGGAAACCACCTGTAACCCCAAAGGAGGCTGACTGTCCTTCATCAGTGTAGGGATTGCTTAAACACATGGCGATTCAAACCAGATTGCTTTCCCTCTGGACCCCATGCTGAGTGTGGAAAAAGCCTTCTAAAGTGTAAGCCCCATAAGGGGGGCACTGGAAACAGTGTCAGACTTTATTTTCTGGGCTCCAAAATCACTGCAGATGGTGACTGCAGCCATGAAATTAGAAGACGCTTACTCCTTGGCAGAAAAGTTATGAGCAACCTAGATAGTATATTCAAAAACAGAAACATTAGTTTGCCGACTAAGGTCCGTCTAGTCAAGGCTATGGTTTTTCCTGTGGTCATGTACAGATGTGAGAGTTGGACTGTGAAGAAGGCTGAGTGCCGAAGAATTGATGCTTTTGAACTGTGGTGTTGGAGAAGACTCTTGAGAGTCCCTTGGACCGCAAGGAGATCCAACCAGTCCATTCTGAAGGAGATCAACCCTGGGATTTCTTTGGAAAGAATGATGCTAAAGCTGAAACTCCAGTACTTTGGCCACCTCATGCAAAGAGTTGACTCATTGGAAAAGACTCTGATGCTGGGAGGGATTGGGGGCAGGAGGAGAAGGAGACGACAGAGGATGAGATGGCTGGATGGCATCACGGACTCGATGGACGTGAGTCTGAGTGAACTCTGGGAGATGGTGATGGACAGGGAGGCCTGGCGTGCTGCGATTTATGGGATCGCAAAGAGTCGGACACGACTGAGCAACTGAACTGAACTGAACTGAAACTGGATGCATATATATTAACAAGTTGATATCCTCTTCTTGTATTAATACGTTTATCATTATATTGTCCTTCTTTATATTTTGTATGGCCTCTGCTTTAAGTCTATTTTGTCTGATATGAATATCGCTACTCCTGCTTTCTTTTCATTTCTATTTGCATGAAATACCTTTTTCCATCCCCTTACTTGCAATCTATAAGTGCATTTCTCCCTAAAGTGGTCTCCTGTAAGTCACATTTTATAAGTTCTTGTTTTATTATCCAATCTGCCACTTTCTGTCTTTTGACCAGAGCATTTAGTCCATTGACATTAAAGTAATTATAAGTATGTACTTATTGCCATTTGAAGCCTTATTTTCCAATTGACTTTGAATTTCTTCTTTGTTCCTTTCTTCTTTACCTTTTTCCTTTTGTGGTTTAATGGTTTTCTTTTGTATTATGCTTGAGTTCCTTTCTTTCTCGTTTAACAAATCTATTGTATGTTTTTGACTTGTGGTTACCCTGATTTTCAAGTTTGCTAGCCCATAACTATATCTACTTGCTTTAGAGTGGTAGTCATATAAACTTAAACACATTCTGAAAAATCTACAATTTCTTATTTCCCTCTCCCACATTTTTTTTTATTTTGGTGTCCCACTTTGCATCGTCATGCTTTTCCTTTTGCTATTCATTGTAGTTAGAGTCACTTCAGGCCATCTTTTGATCATATTTTAATCTGTGTACTGGCTTATATAAGTGATCTTCAATCTTTTTATACATTTGCCTTTCCTATTGTAACATTCCCTTTCCTATATATTCTTGTTTCTTTTCTATTTAGAGAAGAACTTACAATATTTCTTTCAGGGTAGGTCTAGTATTTCTGTATTCTTTTAGTTTTTGCTTATCTGAGAAAGTCTTTATCTCTCCTTCTATTCTAAATGAAAATCTTGCTGGGTAGAGTACTCTAGGATGCAGGTTTTTCCCTTTCAGAACTTTGAATATATCTTGCCACTCCCTTCTGATCTGCAAAGTTTCTGTAGAAAAATCAGCTGACAGGCTAAAAGAGGCCCCCTTGTAACTGGGTGTTTTTCTCTCACTGCCTTTAGAATCTTCTCTTTAACTTTTGCCATTTTAATTGTTATATGTCTTAGAGTAGGTCTGTTTGGGTTCATCTGGTTTGGAACCCTCTGCACTTTCTATAGCTGAATAACTGTTTCCCTCCTTAGGTCTGGGAAGTTTTCAGCCATAATTTATTCAAATACATTTTTGACTCCCAATTCTCTTTCTTCCCCTCTGGGATTCCATTATGTGTAGATTGGCACACTTTATAGTGTCCCACAGATCTCATATGTTGCTTTTCTTTCCACACTTGTCTTTCTGCCTGCCCTTCTGATTGGATGGTTTCCATTATTCTATTTTCCAGATCACTTATTTGTTCTTCTGCATTATTCAGTTTGATATTTATGGTCTTTAATTTGAGTTTCATCTCAGCAGTGGAGCTGTTGAATTTTGACTGGCTTGTCTTTACAGTTTCTAGCTCCTTGTTACAGTGATCTGCATTCCTATCAACAGTCTTTCCTAATTCGCCCAGCATTTTTATTACCTCCTTTTTGGACTTGGGATCTTGTAGATTCGAGAGGTCTGCTTCATCGTTTGTTCTTCAAGGACTTCTCCTGTTCTTTTAATTGGGAATAGTTATTCTTTTTCATTTTACTTATATTTCTCTATGAATTTAGGAGAAATAGTTATCAACTGTGGTCCTAAAGGGCTTCTTTTATGTGGCAGTGTGTAGCCTGCATGAGTCCAATATTTTGGGTGTAAGGACTATTTTTGGTATGGATGCCTGCCGCATCTTTTCTCAGGGTCTGCAGGCTGTTATCCCCTTGATAGAAGGTGGGATTGTTGTTGCGGTAACCAGAGCCAGCAATAGATGTTGGGTGGGGTCTCCTTTTTGCTCTGTGGTTGTTCAGCCCTGTCATGGGACAGTCTGATCCCCAGTTATTGGAGCAAAAGCTCCCAGATCTGGTTCTAAGCCATGGTATGAGGAAGTCTGGGCTGGAGCTCTCCCTCTGGGAAAGATGCCTCTGCATGTTCTTCCCCAGGAGCTGTCCACCAGGACATGTGATGCTGTCCGTCACTCTGTGGTGCTGTCTGCCACCCCGTGTGCACAGCGGCAAAGTCCACTGCTGCAGGTGCCTTGACCCATCTCTTCTATGGGAGCACCAATAATCAGCTCAGGTATTTTTCAGGCAAACATGCACACTCTCAAAGCTATAGGCACAAAGACCTGCCACAGCCATGCCTCCACTCCCACTGTGGGAGCACTAATAATCAAGCTCAGACTTTAGCCCCACCTCTGACCTGGTGGCTCAGGTGGTAAAGAATCTTCCCACAATGCAGGAGACGCTGGTTTGATCCCTGGGTCAGGAAGATCCCCTGGAGAAGGGAATGGCTACCCATTCCGGTATTCTTGCCTGGAAACTTCCATGAACAGAGGAGCCAAGTGGGCTATAGTCCATGGAGTTGCAAAGAGTCAGACATGACTGAACAACTAACACTCTGCATGTGTACCCCACAAAGCTCATGATACCTACGGCAGCTGGATCTATGCCCCACTGTAAGCACACTGGCAATGTAGCCATGGTGCACTCACAGCCTTCCTTTTTCATGCTGGCAGTGGGGATCCTATGGCAGGCCCACACTCAGTCCTGCACACGCTCCCAGGTGCAACCAAGGCCATACTGCAAGCACTTCGGACTACCTCTGTGCAGTCAAACTGAGTACTCTCCCCAGGCCTGTGCACTGAAGCCCAGGTTTCCGCACTTAGGTGCATACCAGTAGGTAAAAATCTCAGGCTCAGAAATGTGGCAACACGGCCAGAACCAGATATGCTGGTCTCATAGAGATCTTTCTGACAGCCTTGCTGGTATGAGATTTTCTACAAGCTTTCAGTAGGTATTCTGGGAGAACTGTTCCACGTTCTAGATGTTATTTTTGATGTATTTATAGGAGTAGGTGAGCTCCTTATCCCTTCCTATACCATCTTGATCTCTCCCTCAAGAAATTTTTTTAACATCAGATTTTAGAAAACAGTAAGAAGTTGGAGAGAGGGAATACAGAGACAGACACAGACAGATATGGATGGAGACAGAGAAGAGACAGAAATAGAGATGTCTATTTCTAGTCATTGCCATTGAAAGGTAGTCTCCATTTTCATGTGATTGCTCTTTTTCTTTGATTTTATGTTAATTGTCAATGGTTGGATGTAGAGTCACTAAGATTCTTTCTACGTTTTTCTCAGTGCATACTTTTTACAATTCGAGGTTTTGAAATCTGTCCAGGATCCAACCCATTTAAGTAGCCTTGCCCCATCCTACATTCCCCACACCACACACTAATCTCTTCTACTCTCTTTTCAGAACTAGATGTCCTAATTTAAAGCACAGATTATATATTTTATATAATTATTTTCTACTTTGAAAAAAAAACCCTAAAACTAGCAAAAGAAGTGCAAACACAGAGAATCTTTTCTTTGAATAATTTTAAAGTGCTAACCTGATGCTCATATATTAAAGTTATCGCCCCAGATAACTTTAATATATGTTTCCTACCAACACGCTCTCTCACACAACCATAATCAAGATATCAACATTGATAGATCACTACTAATTCTCAGAACCCCCTTCAGTTCCACCAATTGTCCCGACAATATCCTTTAGATCAGAAAGATGCCATGCTCATTACGCGTCATTTAATTTTCAAGTCTCACCTGTCTCCTTCAGTCTGGAAAAGCTCAGTTTTTGACACTTATGACCTCAACATTTTTGACAGTTACAAGCCAGTTATTTAGTAAATGACCCTCAATTTTTTTCTGTTGTTTTTCATGAAGCAGGTTATGCACCTTTGAGAGGCATACTGCAGAAGTAATGTCATGTTCTTCTCATTGCATCTTATCAGGCTGTACACAATTTTGAATTGTCTCATTGATGATGTTTATTTTGATTACTTGATTAAGTTGGTAACTGCTAGGCTTCTTCACTGAAATTACTCTTTTTCACTTTGTAATTAATAAATCGCTAAATATACTGATATTGAAAAGCNTAATGTCATGTTCTTCTCATTGCATCTTATCAGGCTGTACACAATTTTGAATTGTCTCATTGATGATGTTTATTTTGATTACTTGATTAAGTTGGTAACTGCTAGGCTTCTTCACTGAAATTACTCTTTTTCACTTTGTAATTAATAAATCGCTAAATATACTGATATTGAAAAGCGGTCAAAGGAAGAAAAAAAGGAAACAGATTAATCAAAAGTAATAAGAAGGTGAATTAGAAGAAATCTGTGCCATGACATCCAATGCAAGAGATATTCTGATACTATGAACACAATCAATCATGTAAAATATTACTAAGTAAAAGATCTAAAGAATAGCCATTGGTTTTTGCAACTATAAGGTCAGTAGCAACAATGGCCAGCCAGTTTCAGTGGATGTAATAGTGAATGGATGTACTAGGAGTGAAGGGACAGATCAAGGGGACATAGGGTAGGGTGACCTTAGTCTCTTACCCAAGTCAAGAGGAAGGATGAGGATGGATGGAGTTAGAACAAAGAGACTATGGGAGTTTACACCAGATAGCTTCAACTTTTTCCATGAAGATGTGTCTACTGTTGATGGAAATGGGGCAAGGATGAGGAAGAGTTTGGGGAAAGATAATTAAGGTGTCAACAGCCCACCATGGAGGCTGTGTTCATTTTAACCAAAGTTAACCTACATAAAAAATGTGAGGATAATGGGAACAAATCTTGCTTTGTCCCAGCTCCATGCCTCCTGAACATGAACATCACTCTCTTCCGTGTGTCATTCCAACCTCCCTTTTGTAGCACTGACAGCTGGTCTCTCAAATGTGCCTCCAACACAATGCCATCTTCCTGCATGTTTTTGTTCTATTTAGGCCCTCAAAAGATTGCATGATACCACCTACATTGGGAAGGGCAACCTACTTGACAGAGTCCACCAGTTCAAGCGTTAATCTCAACTGGAACAGGCTCACAGACACACCTTGAAATAATGTTCCATCAGATCTCTAAGCATCCTCTGATCCAGTCAAGTTAATGCATAAAATTAGCTATCACATCATACAATGGAATGCTACTCAGCAACAAAATAAACTATTGATACACTCAAAAACATGGATAGGTCAAAATTATTTTACTGAATGAAATAAGCCAGAAAAAAAGTATATATTGTATAATTATATTTATATGCTGCTGCTTAGTCATTTCAGTCGTGTCCGACTCTGTGTCCACAGAGGTCACCTTCTCAGTTACACGCCCTTGATGGGCATCCTTTTCCTTTTCTGTCTATTCCCACTCCCTCCAGGTGTTTCCTCACTTTCCAAAAAAGATTCTTGCACTCAAATCCTTGTTTTAGAGTCCATTTATGGGGTGACGCACACTAAGATGCTCTCATAATTCTATTAGTTCTTCTGTGCCCCCTCCCCAACCCCAACTCCACCTCCCTCAGGGAAGTGCCCAGCAAGTCTCCCCTAGGGCCTGCACACTGTGGATGGAGTCCCTCGTTTTGGCCCCCAGGAGTCCAGCTGTTTGCCCCAAGGGCCGTCCCTGAAGCTGGAGCGAGTTACCTAGCACACCCAGGCTTCCTCTGACATCCCTAACCCCAACTCCACCTCCCTTAGGGAAGTGCCCAGCAAGTCTCCCCTAGGGCCTGCATACTGGGATGGAGTCCCTCGTTTTGGCCCCCAGGAGTCCAGCTGTTTGGCCCCAAGGGCCGTCCCTGAAGCTGGAGCGAGTTACCTAGCACAGCCAGGCTTCCTCTGAGGTACCTTATTCAAGATGCATCTTGTCTCCCTGGATGGCGAGCAAGAAGGCTGCTCAGACAATTAAAATGCATGGCATTTACACGGAGCACAGGGCTTTGTTCTGACAGCAAACAGGGGAGCCCGCCATATGCGGGAGCTCAGCTGCCAAGGGCTTCACTTAGGAGGAAATTAGCCTCCATGTTCCGAGGCGGGAAGGGTACGATAAGCCCCCCTCTGAGACATGTAGCCTGTGGCCCCACAGGGAGGAGGGCAGCCCGGGCTCAGCCTGCTGCCGTCCTGTCTGCAATCGCTCCTCTGCGTCCCAAATTTCTCAGAGGGTCCAGAGTACAGGGGCCAGCTCTCACCTGCCCCCGAAAGAGCCGGGAAGGGAAGGAAGGGAGCTATGAGGTTTCCGTCATCCTCCATGTGCCGCAGACCTCACATACCTTGTCTCACAGAACTCAGCAAGTCCAGCATTTTTGCCCCCTGTTCAAGGGAGGAGACCGAGTCCCTGGCAGGTCTTGCATACGTGGAGGAGCCAGCCTTCAAGCTCAGGTCTGTCGGACTCCACTCTCTCTGGTCTTCCCTCCCCCCACCTCCCCCCACAATGGAGGTGCAGGGTCAGTGACTGACCGGCGGCTCGGGGTTACACGGAGATCAAGAATCTTGGCTGAAGTGCAGCTTGAGCGTTTTGGGAGAATTCCGCAGCCTGCGTTCACCTCAGGCACAGGAGAGACTTGGAAAGAGGCTTTGGCCATCTCCACGTGGCCATCTGGCCATGCCCAGCCTTTGCTAGAGTTTTTCTTCCTGTTGGCCCTCTTCATCTTCAAGAGCCAGCCCCAGCCCTCCGGAAGCCTTCTCTGGCCCTCAGGCCTCTCTCACTCCCCTTCTCACCTGCACAAGCAGACCTGGCAGGAGGCAGCTGGGCAGGCAGAGGGTGCACCCTTGCGAGGGTGGAGGCCGGCCCTCTGTCCTGCCTGTGACCTGTATCCCAAATTTCTCAGAGGGTCCAGAGCACAGGGGCCAGCTCTCACCTGCCCCCAAAAGAGCCGGGAAGGGAAGGAAGGGAGCTATGAGGTTTCCGTCATCCTCCATGCGCCACAGACCTCACATACCTTGTCTCACAGAACTCAGCAAGTCCAGCATTTTTGCCCCCTGCTCAAGGGAGGAGACCGAGTTCCTGGCAGGTCTTGCATACGTGGAGGAGCCAGCCTTCAAGCTCAGGTCTGTCGGACTCCACTCTCTCTGGTCTTCCCTCCCCCCACCTCCCCCCACAATGGAGGTGCAGGGTCAGTGACTGACCGGCGGCTCGGGGTTACACGCAGATCAAGAATCTTGGCTGAAGTGCAGCTTGAGCGTTTTGGGAGAATTCTGTGGCCTGCATTCACCTCAGACACAGGAGAGATTTGGAAAGAGGCTTTGGCCATCTCCACGTGGCCATTTGGCCATGCCCAACCTTTGCTAGAGTTTTCCTTCCTGTTGGCCCTCCTCATCTTCAAGAGCCAGCCCCAGCCATCCAGAAGCATTCTCTGGCCCTCAGGCCTCTCTCACTCCCCTTCTCACCTGCACAAGCAGACCTGGGAGGAAGCAGCTGGGCAGGCAGAGGGTGCACCCTTGCGAGGGTGGAGGCCGGCCCTCTGTCCTGCCTGTGACCTGGTGTGACCACAGGCACTTGCTCCTGCATTTTGCTCCTCAGTTTCTTCACCTGAAACTGGGAAGAATAATACCTGTCTTGCCTAATCCCAGATTGTTTTTAGCATCAACTATATAATAGATATTAGAATGCTTTAAAATTGTGAACGTGTAGTACACTTGATGATTTAAATCACTAAGACTTCAAAATATAATTTCATTAACTCTGAGGGTCTACATGATCATGAATTCCTTATTGCCAAATTCAATTTTAAATTGAAGAAAGTAGGGAAACCACGAGACCATTCAGGTATGACCTAAGTCAAATCCCTTATGATTATACAGTGGAAGTGACAAACAGATTCAAGCGATTAGAACTGACACAGTGCCTGAAGAACTACGGACGGAGGTTTGTGACGTTGTACAGGAGGGAGGGATTGAGACCATCCCCAAGAAAAAGAAATGCAAAAGGGCAAAATGGTTGTCTAAGGAGGGCTTACAAATAGCTGAGAGAAGAAGAGAAGCTAAAGGCAAAGGAGAAAAGGAAAGATATACCCATTTGAATGCAGAGTTCCAAAGAATAAAGAGATAAGAAAGCCTTCCTCAGTGATCAATGCAAAGAAATATAGGAAAACAATAGAATGGGAAAGAGTAGAGACCTCTTCAAGAAAATTAGAGATACCAAGGGAACATTCCATGCAAAGATGGGCTCGATAAAGGACAGAAATGGTATGGACCTAACAGAAGCAGAAGATATTAAGAAGAGGTGGCAAGAATACACAGAAGAACTGTACAAAAAAGATCTTCATTACCCAGATAACCACAATAGTGTGATCACTCATCTAGAGCTAGACATCCTGGAATGTGAAGTCAAGTGGGCCTTAGGAAGCCTGACTATGAACAAAGACTTTGGAGGTGATGGAATTCAGGTTGAGCTATTTCAGATCCTAAAAGATGATGCTATGAAAGTGCT
>SJYX01020134.1:123977-209581 GCA_006410675.1 Oreotragus oreotragus
TTTTAGAAAAGGCAGAGGAACCAGAGATCAAATTGCCAACATCTGCTGGATCATCGAAAAAGCAAAAACACTTACTTATGCTTTATTGACTATGCCAAAGTCTTTGACTGTGTGAATCACAACAAACTGGAAAATTCTGAATGAGGTGGGAATACCAGACCACCTTAGTGCCTCCTGAGAAATCTATATGCAGGTCAAAAAGCAACAGTTAGAACTGGACATGGAACAACAGACTGGTTCCAAATTGGGAAAGGAGTATGTCAAGGCTGTATATTGTTACCCTGCTTATTTAATTTATATGCAGAGTACATCATGAGAAATGCCAGGCTGGAGGAAGCACAAGCTGGAATCAAGATTGCCGGGAGAAATATCAATAACCTCAGATATGCAGATGACACCACCCTTATGGCAGAAAGTGGAGCCCCTTGATGAAAGTGAAAGAGGAGAGTGAAAAAACTAGCTAAAACTCGACAATCAGAAAACTAAGATCATGGCATCCAGTCCCATCACTTCATAGCAAATAGATGGGGAAACAATGAAAACAGTAACAGACTTCATTTTCTTGGGCTCCAAAATCATGGCAGATGGTGACTGCAGCCATGAAATTAAAAGATGCTTGCTCTTTGGAAGTAAAGCTACGACCAACCTAGACAGCATATTAAAAAGCAGAGACATTACTTTTCCACAAATGTCCATCTAGTCAAAGCTATAGTTTTTCTAGTAGTCATGTATGGAGGTGAGAGCTGGACTATAAAGAAAGCTGAGCACCGAAGAATTGATGCTTTTGAACTGTGGTGTTGGAAAAGACTTTTGAGAGTCCCTTGGACTGCAAGGAGATCCAACCAGTCCATCCTAAAGGAAATCAGTCCTGAATATTCATTGGAAAGACTGATGTTGAAGCTGAAACTCCAATACTTTGTCCATCTGATGCGAAGAACTGACTCATTGGAAAAGACCCTGATGCTGGGAAAGATTGAAGGCAGGAGGAGAAGGGGACGACAGAGGATGAGATGGTTGGATGGCATCACCGACTCGATGGACATGAGTTCGAGTAAGCTCCGGGAGTTGGTGATGGACAGGGAGGCCAGGTGTGCTGCGGTCCATGGGGTCGCAAAGAGTCAGATATGACTGAGCAACTGAACTGACCGAGGGCCTACACTCTGCCCTGCTTCCTGCTGGGTAGCACATTCACTAGAGAGTCATTGAGTGAATGTTAGATGCCAGTCCCTGAGGTGAGTTGAAAGCAAAACAGTGAAAATCCAGTTTTCTGAATTCTCAGTCTAGTAGAGGAAATAGACAAAAATGAATGATGAGTGGGTGAGTGAATGAATGAATGGAGTGCATAAAATTACCTTCCTCTCATTGAAATGTTCTGCTATGAATATGGCAGCAGACTAACAATGCTAAACATGCACCTTTTGTCTTAAAAGACTCACAAAGATACAGAAAATAATAAAAATTGACAATAGCATTATATAGTATGTCAGATTTTAGGGTGAGGAAATTCAAGGCTCTACCCTCTGAATATCTCCATCTCAAACTGAGGGAAAAGATTTCACTCCTGGCACATCTTGTTCCCAACCCTAAGATGCACTGAACAGGAAAAGAGGAGTCTGCCAGGTGAGAAGACCTGTCTTTAGGGCCAGCTGGCACCGAACCCTGCACTCCCTCCCCTCCCTGACGCTGTGGTCCTCTCTTCCTTTTAACTTTTTCTTACACACATTCAGAAGAAGGAATCCCAAGGAGGCAGCACAACAAGATGCCGAGATGGACTGGCATCCTGGAGCGTTTAGAGCTTCCAGAGAAGCTTTGTAGATAGGGACTGGACAGGAAGTGCTCTGGACAGTATGTGTGTCGGGGCAAAGGAAGGCCCCTCAGGTACCACTCTGGGAAAGGGCAGAGTACAGACTGCATCGCATCCTGCAGCCAGAAAACCTATGAGTCGTCCCTGGAGAAGAGCCAACTGCAGGCTGGTAAAGCACAGTTAGGAAAACTCATGAATGGAGCTGGGCATAGCAAATTGACTGGCATGGTGGGTCTACGTCAGTGAAGGGTCAGCCGTTCTCCACACCTTCCTGGTTGCAATGCCAGGTCTGTATAGACCTTGCTCTACCAAAAGATGATGAAGCAAAGGAAAATAAACACGCCTTCCTCCCCAATTTTTGAAAAGTCAAGTCTTGAAGAGATGGCTTTCCTGGTGGCTCAGCTGGTAAAGAATCCGCCTGAAATGCAGGAGGCCCCGGTTCGATTCCTGGGTCAGGAAGATCTGCTGGAGAAGGGATAGGCTACCCACTCCAGCATTCTTGGGCTTCCCTGGTGGCTCAGACAGTCAAGAATCCACTTGCAGTGCGGGTGACCTGGTTTCGATCCCTGGGTTGGGAAGATCCCCCAGAGGAGGGCATGGCAACCCATTCCAGTATTTTTGCCTGAAGAATTCCATGGACTGTATAGTCCATGGGGTTGAAAGAGTTGGACACGACTGAGCAACATTCACTTGAAGAGATGCTACAGCAAAAGAAAAAGAAAGTATCGTCTTGAAAACAGAAAGACTGAAAAGAAGCTAAGACTATTTCAGAGACCATCTGCTTGGTATCCTCCAAAAGATGTAAAGGAATTGACTACTAGGAAGAGCAGGATGTAGGATGAGATAAAGGCAGAGACACAAAGGAAGGATGATATGGCAAATTAACACAAAATAAAACGCCAAATTAAAATTCCCCTGGGAGTGAGAAAAGAATTGTTACTGCAGAAAATGGCATCGGTGATGAGAACTAATGTGAGTACTTCTCAAAGAATGTAGAGAAAAAAATGTCAGTGATGAAAATTATGAGAAAGTGGTTAATAGATACAGAGGACAAGAATAAAGTCTAAGAATTATCAATATTCTCGAGGGTAGAGGGTATATAACAAAAGTGACAAAAGCATAATAGGGAATTTTTTTTCACCAACTAGAACAAAAAAGCTAAACAGAGCAATATCAACTTGAGTCAAAAACCCAAAAGAGATCAGTGATCAAGGCTATAGTAATGAAGAGAAAGAAGCGGGATCTTGGGAAAATAAACTTCAAGGATAAAGAAAATACTGTATTAAGATCCAGGAAGGAAAGCAGATTGACAGCTAAGCTTAACACCAGACATTAGAAAAGAAGAATTATCAAGTGTTGAGGAAGATGACAAGGGAAATAAAAGCACATGAACTTCTAAGCTGCATAAGAAGAAGTAGAAAATTATTGCTTTGTTCCTAAATGACAATGAAAGAAATATGGATATAATTGCATGTGGCACACATATAAGGCATGGATTAGAGAATAAGTTACAGAGAGGATTTTAAGCTTCTAAATTAATGCAAAAGGAATAAACAAAGAAAATACAGTTTACAAAAAGAGATAGAAAAGTCTGTTAAGATCAATGAGAAAATGTAAAACTGGGTGAGAGGTTACGTCAAACAGACTAGATATGAAATGATCACAAATCATCCTGTTGGAGGACACAAATTCTCAAGGTAAAATGCAAACATTAAGTTATGTGCAACTTATAAGTGGTAAATCTAAAATGGTTAATGCTTACTGCCTGCTTGCCATGCGTATCACATCGTGCTAGCCATTTCACTTGCATCGTCTCATCCAGTCCTCCCAACAACCACGTGGGACAGGGATACTGTTGACAGCGAGTGACCTGCCCCAGGCTGAGCCCTAATGCACAGTAGAGCTGGAATTTAAACCCAGTCCAGTTCCAGGCTGAGCCCTAATGCACAGTAGAGCTGGAATTTAAACCCAGTCCAGTCTCAGGGCACATCTTTCTGAACAATACCATCTACTGCGCCTGAGGCAAAACTACACAATAAGGTTAAAGAGGCAAAGCTTCCAAGGACTTCTCTCGTGCTTCAGTGGCTAAGATGTCACACTTCCAAGGCAGGGGCACCGGTTCGATGTTGGTCAGGGAACTAGATGCCACGTGTTTCAACTAAGAGTTTGCATGCCACAACTGAAGATCCCCAGAACCACATCTAAGACCTGGCATAGCCAAATAAATATTTAAAAAATGAAGCTACCAAATATTTCAGGCAAACTCAATTAAAGAGAAAGCAGAGGTGACAATGCTAATGATAAACCAGAATTCAAGGCAAGAACATTTTAATAAGCAAGAGGTTGGTCAAATTAAATTGACAAAAGGTAAAACCTACATTGAATATTTAATAGTCATGAACTTATTGCAACCAACAAAATGAAATATTTAGAGTAACGAATTAGCAAGCCATGAAGAAAGCAACATAGATTATATAGCAAGAGGCTAGACAAAATTATAGTAAGCACAGACAAAAACAGCCAATTAGGTTGCTTCTAGTTTCAGACATTCATACATAGGTGATAAAAACTATATTTAAAAAGCATGGAAATGAAATATACAAAATTGTTGATGGTGGTTACCACTAAAGGTAAGCCAAGTAATAGGACATTGATAAATGTGCTATTCGCAGTGTTCTAATTCTTGAGTTGGGCAGTGAGTTCATAGGTGTTCATTATATAACTCTGCTTTCCAAGTTACTCATAAACCTAAATTATTTTATATAGGCCATCTGAGCCACTAGGGAAGCCCGAATAATAAAAAGGAAGAAATGAAGAAAAAGATTTGAATAAAGCAATGAAGTTGAGTTAATAACATTTAACAATTTTTACTCCACAGATAACAGAATAATTTGGTAAACTCCAAATAATAATACAAATGTATATACTTTTATTCTCTGACCATGACTATTAAAACCAGAAAATAATAATTTTCAACAGCAACAGAAACAGCTGCAACTAACTGCCACATGGAAATTAAAAACACCTTTATAAAAATACTATGTCAAAGAATAAAAGAAAATAATACGATTACAAAATATTTTTAAAAACAATTTATAAAACTAATGGAAGGCTGCCAAAATTATGCTCAGAGAGAAACTTTTATATTCAAGTGCGTTCTTAACCAAATAAGAAAGATGAAGAAAAAATAATGGACACAACTGCACAATTTGGGAAGAGAACAGAAAGAAGCCCATGGAAAGCAGTAAGAAAGACATAATAGAGGTATAAATGAATAAATTAGCAAACAAAATCGTAGATTTGATAAAGAAATATGACAGCTTTTTTATTTTATTTTTTTACAAAACTATAACATAAGCACATTATGGTATAGAAAACGAACAGATGTTTTAAAGCAGGTAAATAAACAACTTTAAAACCAAATCCAACATACACAGTCAGGCACAAAATACACTTAATAGAGGTATAAATGAATAAATTAGCAAACAAAATCGTAGATTTGATAAAGAAATATGACAGCTTTTTTATTTTATTTTTTTACAAAACTATAACATAAGCACATTATGGTATAGAAAACGAACAGATGTTTCAAAGCAGGTAAATAAACAACTTTAAAACCAAATCCAACATACACAGTCAGGCACAAAATACTCTTATTGGCATGTACTTAAGTGTACATTATTACACAATCATATGTGAGTGTATATACACGTGTGAATGCCTATCAATCCACACACAAATGCCTAATATGCAGTCACATGTTGGATTAATACAAAATAGCATGTGTCTAAGAGCAAAGTAAGGAGAAGAAGCCACAGGGATGTATGGACTCAGAGGTGGGCCAGGGCCCTCTTGGGTCCTTAAGTAAAGGATGCAAGTCTGTCTTTGATTACGCAGTTCCCTCTCCCAGGCACTCCCATCTGCCCTGAATGTCTGGTGAACTCTGTTTTAAGCCTCAGCAGGAGAGTCACCTCCTCCGGGAAGGCTTCCTGGTCATAGCTTGAATTTGGGAAGACTTGTCCTTCTTCCTCAGAGCCCCTGCATGCTTCTCTATCTTGACAGCTGTGACACAGGAGCGCATTTGCGGACGCACATGCCAAGTCACGCAACCAGACTGTACGCTCCTGAGGGAAGAGGCTCAGATTCCTTTTGTATTTCCAGCAACTGCCCAGGGCTGGCACACAGTAGGGGCCCTATCAATGCTCACAGAAAACAGGCATCACAATCAAACTAGGTTTCGAGCTCAAACCTCTCCAGTTCCAGCCCCTTGACTCCCACCCACAACACACACTCACACAGCAGAGGGAGGTTAATCCCCAACAGAGGTCCAAAATGTTATCAGTACCATAATAGCCTTCGACAACTGCGGCCTCAGACTCTTTGTGACCCCATGGATGGTAGCCTGCCAGGCTCCTGTGTCCATGGAATTCTCCAGGCAAGAATTCTGGAGTGGGTTGCCATTCCCTTCTCCAGGGGATCTTCCCAACCCAGGGACTGAACCTGGGTCTCCCGCATTGCAGGCACATTCTTTCCCATTTGAGCCACCAAGGAAGTTCCTATTATAAGGATAATACATCTAAATGACAGGACATGGATGGTAGCCTGCCAGGCTCCTGTGTCCATGGAATTCTCCAGGCAAGAATTCTGGAGTGGGTTGCCATTCCCTTCTCCAGGGGATCTTCCCAACCCAGGGACTGAACCTGGGTCTCCCGCATTGCAGGCACATTCTTTCCCATTTGAGCCACCAAGGAAGTTCCTATTATAAGGATAATACATCTAAATGACAGGGAGAAGAAAGAGGGGGCATTTTTTTTTTCTGGCACTGAGGACAAAGAAGAAAAATCGCAGCACAGGAAATCGAGTGATGGAGACCAAGGGGTGGGCATGCTCACCCCAGCGTGGCCCAGGGGCAGCAGACTCCTGTTCATGCCACAGATGAGAGTCCCAAGTGGAGGCCAAGCGCAGACATGTGGTGAGGGCTGGGCTGGTGCTCATCAGCGGAACGAGTGCGGCAGCAGCCAGCTCCGGCCTGTCTTGTCAGCACCAGGTGCCGCCCCTACACCCCTCACACCATCATCATCACCACACACACGCATCACAGAGAATCTGGGCAGCGGCAAGGAGAGGGCAGACACAGGCCCAGAAAGGAGGGACACACGAAGGCGTGGCTTCCTTCCTGATGCTCGTTTGTGTTTCTCTCAAGCAGCACTCTCCCAGGGAAGGAGTGGGGAGAACACGCGGTTTCTGCCAGGCTGATCTGGATTCCAACCCTGCCTGCCACTAGCCCACAGCGTGACCTCAGACAAGCTGATGGACTCTGAGTCTGCATCCTCGGGGCAAACTCAGGCTGAAAATACCCACTCTGGGGGATATCGAGGGGATAGAAGGTGATCCATACAAAGTCTCGTCAGTATCAGGTAATGCAAAAGTAGTTCATCAGCTCTAAATTTCTATGTACATATAAAATAGTCATATAACTATCACTTTTAACCTAGCCCTTTGATAAGGGGCAATTGGTTATTCACTTCATTCGAGAAAAAGGAGAAAACGAAAGCACAGAGAGGCTTGGTGACTTGTCCCAACTCTTCTGGGTGGACCTCTACGCTGGAGCACTACGGTTGGTCCTCTGGTAAGGGACCATTGTCCTTTGCATCAGGGCGAAGACACGAAGCCAGGAGGAAGCCCAGGGGAGCCCTGGAGCCCTGGCATGCCTCCCATCTCCAAGTCCTCTGCCTTGCAGGTTCTTCTCCAGTTAGAACTGGACATGAAACAACAGACTAGTTCCAAATCGGGAAATGAGTACGTCAAGGCTGTATATTGTCAACCTGCTTATTTAACTTATATGCAGAGTACATCATGAGAAATGCTGGACTGGAAGAAGCACAAGCTGGAATCAAGATTGCCGGGAGAAATATCAATAACCTCAGATATGCAGATGACACCACCCTTATGGCAGAAAGTGAAGAGGAACTAAAAAGCCTCTTGATGAAAGTGAAAGAGGAGAGCGAAAAAGCTGGCTTAAAACTCAACATTCAGAAAATGAAGATCATGACATCTGGTCCCATCACATCATGGGAGATGGGGAAACAATGGAAACAGTGACAGACTTTATTTTTGGGGGCTCCAAAATCACTGCAGATGGTGACTGCAGCCTTGAAATTAAAAGATGCTTCCTCCTTGGAGGAAAAGCTATGACCAACCTAGACAGCATAATAAAAAGCAGAGACTTTACTTTGCCAACAAAAGTTCGTCTGGTCAAAGCTTTGGTTTTTCCAGCAGTCATATATGTATGTGAGAGTTGGACTATAAAGAAAGCTGAGCACTGAAGAACTGATTCTTTTGAACTGGTGTTGAAGAAGACTCTTGAGAGTCTGTTGAAGAGCAAGCAGATCCAACCAGTCCATCCTAAAGGAAATCAGTCCTGAATATTCATTGGAAGGACTGATGCTGAAGCTGGAACTCCAATAATCTGGCCACCTGATGTGACAAACTGATTCATTTGAAAAGATCCTGATGCTGGGAAAGATTGAAGGCAGGAGGAGAAGGGGACAACAGACGATGACATGGTTGGATGGCATTACTGACCGGATGGACATGAGTTTGAGTAAGCTCCGGGAGTTGGTGACGGACAGGGAAGCCTGGGGTGCTGCAGTCCACGGGGTCGCAAAGAGTCGGACATGACTGAGAGAGTGAACTGAACTGAACTGATAGATGAGCTCAGATGGTTGGGTGGGGAAGCAGAGCTGACCTCCTAGGCCCATCCTCAGCTGCATGGTTACTTCTAGTAGCCAACACGGAATCCTGAGCAGCCAGTCCCGGGAAAGCTCCCTCAGGGCCCCAGTGGCGAGCATGGACGGTGGAGTGGTCCTGTGCTCCTGGGACACCTCAGTACTGGGGGAGCACGAAGTGGCCCTTTGCCAAGTCAGCCTCCTTCTCGTCCACCTCTCAGAGTGTCTGAATGAAGCGGTACCTTCTGGTGCCAGCGCTGGTCTGCATAGCACAGCTGATCCTGGAAGAAGGCAAACTGTATTTGTGTATTGGCTGTGAGCCAGGTGCTGCCCCAGCCAATTCACAAAGTTTCTCTCTTAAATAGTCACAGCACCCCCCACTCCCCAAGATGGATTATACCCATTTTGCAGGTGAGAACATTGGGGTTGTAGAGGTTAAGTCACACTCCTGAGATCACGTGGTTGGCGAGTGGGGAAGCGGAAGTTGAACTCAGGTTTGTCTGATTGAAAAATCTGTGTGCTTTGTGACCCCCGCACCCCTGGGCTTGCACGTGCTGGGCTGGGGGAACCCTGAACCTATCAGTCTCGGCATCCAAGGAGCTCTCAGGCTACTTGGGGAGACAGAGGTGAGGACCAGCACTCAGATGCTGGTCCTATCGCAGTTTTCCTTCGTGACCCTGGGTGGTTCCTGGAGTGAGCTCTGGGACCCCCAGAGACACTCTCCTCCCCAGAGAGCTCTGCTGACATCGGGGGAACTGGGTGTGTCCTGCTCCTGGTAAAAGAGCCCTCTGTTTCTGTCCTTCTCACAGGTGCTGTTTGGAATCTGTTCCCTGATCTCGCCTCCCTCCTCTGTGGAGGAGGCAAGTACAGACAGGTCTGTGCTCATCACAGGCTTGTACTCACTCATCGGGTAGCAGCTTTGAGACAGAGACTCCTGTGCCGGGCGACATCCCCTCCTCTTCTGTGCTCACACAGCCAGGTTGCCTTCGCCTCCATGGCGGTGCTACACCTGGCTGAACCCTGGCGGGGCTGGGGGAGAAAGTCAAGGCCATGCCCTGCAGGCTGGTCTGCAGGCCCTCCAGGCATGATGCTCACTCTTCCCTTGACCACCCTCTATGCTGGTCTGCTCCCTCCACACCCCTGGCCCTGTTCTGGATCCCCTCATGCAGTCACTAAGCTCACTTGTTGCCTGGGCCCCATCCACCCTGAGCGCTTGCTCTCTCAGGCTCTGGCCTTTCCCCATGTGCTGCCGGGAGGCTTTCTGCCAAGCGGAGTCTGAGCCGGGCGGCTCCTGGTGCTCAAGGGGTCAGGACATGAGTCAGATGCTGGGGGTGCATCTGAATAGTAGCCAAGCCACTCTCTGGCTGTGTGAACCTGGACAAACCCAGTAGCCCCTTGGAGCCTCCATGTCCTCATCTGGAAAATGGGGATGACACCTGCCTTTGAGTCCACCTTACAGGTCAGTATGATGCTTAAACGGGGTCAAGACAGTAAGATGGCTTTGCAAACTGCAAAGTGCCATTTGTGTCCACTGAGTTTTTCTGTGGAAGGAGAAAGCGGGCCCCACATGAACTAGAAGACCAGGCCTGGCTTTGTTTAGACTTGGGGGTTGGAGTGGCGAAGAGATGGAAGTAGAGGGTGAACCCCAGGGGTAGCCCTGTTCATGCGTCTCTGGCCTCCTTGCTTCTCCTGGGACACCTGAGCCCTGAGCACCTCCTGCCTCGGGCCTCTGCACTGGTGGAGCCCACGTCTAGATCTAGCGCCAGCCTCCAAGATACCCAAGTGCACGGTTTTCTCACTTCTTCAGGTATCTGCTTGGATTCATCTTCTTAGAGGGGGCTCCCTGATCATCTTTCCAAAATCGCATCCTTCCACCATGGATCCTGTAGCCTTATTTCCTTCCCCTCAAAGCACTAAGCACAACCTACCATTACATGTCTAATTGTCCATCTGGTTTTCTGTCTGTTCCCTCTGTTAGAATATAAGCGCCACGAAGACTGGGATGTCAGTCCTCATACTCTCTATTTAATACCCAGAGGCCAGGGACGTTGTGGAAGCTCCATAAATATTGGTTAAGTGAGTGAATGTATCAATGGATCCATCAGTGAATGAACAAAGCGATTGTGTCCAGTGTCTCCCACCTCTGAGTCCTGAGCCCTTACGTGGATGCAGTTCCTCTGGGCAGCGCAAAAAAGCTCCAGGGAACCATACCCAAGGTGGCCATGTTCCAGAGAGTCGGCATCCACTGCAAGCCATCTCCCAGCTCCCCTTCTTGCCCTGAACCTGCCTGAAGGTGCCACTCCTGAACCACCAGCAAGAAGCCGAGCAGCACCACCCGGCAGGTGTGGGAACGTCAGCTGGATCTGCCATAGCCAAGGGGCGGGGAGAGGCCTCCACTGAGACTCTGCCCAGGACCAGGGTGAGGGCTGTCCCTGCCTAGGATACACCTTGGGCCTTGACCTGGGGCCAGGAGGACTCTGGGTGGTGAGTGGTGTAGGAGAAGGGAAGTGGAGTCACATGTTGCTTGAGGGAAAAGGCCCTTGATTGGCCCTAATCTCCCTCCCACTTGGGCTTCTCCGGTAGCTTAGAGGTTAAAGCGTCTGCCCGCAATGCGGGAGACCTGGGTTCTATCCCTGGGTCGGGAAGATCCCCTGGAGAAGGAAATGGCAACCCTCTCCAGTATTCTTGCCTGGAGAATCCCATGGAAGGAGGAGCCTGGTGGGTTACAGTCCACGGGGTCGCAAAGAGTTGCACGCAACTGAGCGACTTCACTTTCACTTCCCTCCCACTGACTTGCTAGTGAGCTCAGGGAAGCCCCCTCCCCTCAGGGCCTCTTGTCACTGAAGTGAGAGGAGAACGCAGTGACAACTACGGTGCCGTTGCTGACTTTCTGGAAGCAGCCAAAAGCCAGAACCCGAAGCCTGCCCTTAGCTTCTCCTTCCATAAAGTTCCATCAAACACCTGTTGTGTATGTACTAGGCTCTGAGGGAGGCTTTGTGTCTACAAAGGCAGATGAAAAATACTGCCTGTTCACTGAAGCATTAGTATACACTGGTAAATGAGGGAAACGAGCTACGAAAGAGGGTGTCATTATTTCTGTGTATATCTTTTGTGGGTGTGTGCATAACAGATCTGCTACAACCACCACCACATTGAATAGAAAGCTGGAAAGATATATACTAATCTAATAGCTGTTTGAGTGGTGATGGTATTTCCTTTTAACTCTGGGCTTTTCTCCCCCAAATGTTTTTTTTTTTTTTCGTTGCAATCAGCAAGAGGATTTATTAAACCGGCGCGCCGGGGTTCGATCTTCCTCGAAAAGAACGAACCCTGATGCTAGTTACAAAGGGGTTTTTATACATCAAAAGCTATAAGCAGGTATAGGTGGGGTGAAGACAATCTCAGCAAACTGATTGGTGGGCATAATTTGACCTTTTCAGAGATAGGTCTGAAAGCTATCAGGCTGAAACGGCTAACCGACCACCTCATACCTTGCGGTGGTAAGCCAATTTTCTAAAAAAGATTAACAGAGAAACAATCACCCAGGAGGTCCCTTCTAAGGCCAGGAAACTAGATTATAGATTATCAGATAGAGGGCAGGTTCCTTTTCCATGAGTCATGACTAGCCCTTGAGAAACAGAACAAAGGGTAGTTTTAAACTTTTTCTCTTCATTCCCCTCTTCTTTTTGTCTAGATTTCAATCTTGAAATCATGTTTGGTGCATCACTTAATGATGCCAGAATATCTTTTCATTTTTGTGCAAAGCATAACACCTAGCTATTTGAGGCATGCTTAGCTTCAGTGAACAGAACATAGTTACCGGACATCTATACTTTTAACAGGGTGGCGGGACAGAGAGCTCAGGTCATGCCTGGGCTAAAGCCCAGGGCATGCCTAAGGGCCCTGCGATAACGCATGAGCAGCTCCCAGGACTTAACCCTTCACGGGCGGTCCCCCGCAGCTCCCCCGTCTTCAATCTTTTTGAATTGCACTTAATGCTGGGAAAGATTGAAGGCAAAAGGAAAAGAGGAAGGCAGAGGATGAGATGGTTGGATAGCATCACCGACTCAGTGGAGATGAACTTGGGTAAACTCTGGGAGATAGTGAGGGACAGGGAGGCCTGGAATCCATGGGGCTGTGAAGAGTCAGACACAACTTAATGATCGAACAACAGATACTTTTCAAATTAAAGATCAATAAAATAGAAGGGGGAGGGATAAATTAGGAGGATGGTATTAACAGATTCACACTGCTACATATAAAATAGTTAAATAGTAAGGACCTACTGTATGGCACAGGGGATTATTTTCAATATCTTATAATAACCTATAATGGAAAAGAATCTGAAAAAGAAAAACAAATATGTAATAGCTGGATCACTTTGGTGAACACCTGAATCATTGTAAATCAACTGTACTTCAATTAAAAAAATAATAAAAATTAATAGCAATGTCTAACCTATAATGAGCGCTTAATTTAATCTTTGTAACAACATCATGAAATAGGTCCTATTGTTGTCCCATTTTAAACGTGAGGAACCAGAGAACAGAGAGGTTAAATAACTCTCCCGGTCCCCCAGCTCACAGGGAGTGAAGCTGGGATTCAAGTCTCTACCTCAGAGATCTGACTGAAGAGGCTGCACCTTTGCACCTTCACCACACGGCCCCAGGTAAGCAGCAGGTGCAGCCTTGATGGAAAGCACTTCCCTGTGGGGGAGGGAGAGAGGCAGAGCCGGGCGGCACGGGGCTCTGGGTGCTGAGGGTCTCCCGGGGAAGCCCTCTTTCTGCAGTGGGCAAGGACATGGAGGATGCACGCACAGGATGAAACAGACCTCTGGGCAGAGGAGGCATGTAGACAAAGGCCTGGAGGTGGGAACAAGCCTGAGGCCTTCCAAGGAAAGGCAGGACCCAAAGGTGAAGGTGTGGGGCCTTGCGTTTGGAGGAAGGAGGTGAGCCACCAGAGCCCAGATACAGAGGGTTTTGATTGAAGGAAGAGGCTGGGCTTTGTCCTGGGGCAGTGGGGAGCCAAGGAGGGTTTCCCAGCAAGGAGACATAAGTCAGATGGGGTTTAAGGATCCCTCCAAGGACCTCCTTTCCTTCTCTCTCCATCCTCTGCTCCTTTCTTTCCCTCTCCTTTCAATATGGGTGCAGGGAGCCCAGGAGCCTTCTCACTCAACAGGCTTTCATACATTCCAGGCCATGTTCCAGGCCCTGCCCTGGGAAGATCCAAAAAAGGGCTAAGATTGAGTTCCCCTACCCCTTGTTCATTCTTCAAGATCTAGGACAAACATCACCTCCTCTGGGAAGGCTTCCCAGATGAACAGCTTCTCACACAGATTCCTCCACCTCTCTTCTGGGGCCCTCCACTCCTGGCACCGCCTGCCCCCACTGTTCGCCCTTGACTGGAGGTCCTCTGGGCCCTGACCATGGGTGAGCCCCCTCCAGATCTCAGGGCCTAGCATGGGTTTGGCCCACGGTTGGCATCCACAGAGTCCATTGACCTTCTTACCTCTCGTCCATCTTGCTTCAAAGTTCCACGCTACCGCCGGAGTGAACTTTCTAAAATGCATATTGGATGACGTGGCTCCTTGCTGGAACCCTTTTCACAGCTCCCCGGGCCCTGGATGTGCTCTGCCTTGTTCTCCAGCCCCATCTTCCTGGACCACTTCCCTCTCTCCGTCACACTGACTCCGTCCCCCAGGTATGCTCCTTCCTCATCTGTGAGGCTCCCCTGCTTTCCACCTCCCACTTCTCTCTGAATCCAAAGCCCTCCGTTTTCTACAAGGTACCTTCTGCCCCAAGAAGGTGACCTCCTTCTTCTGTGAGGATCTAGAGGAAGCTTCAACTCACACCCGCTTGCTATGCACCTTTCTTCTTTCATGTGACAAATCTGTGTTAAATGTGTGCTGTGTGCCAGGCCCTCTGCAGGTCACATCATATCCTCCAAACCACCCTGGGAGGCAGGGGTTCTCTGCAACTGGCCCTTTCCTGGCGTTTCCAGCCTTGCTGATTGCTGCTCTTTGTGTCCACGGGCACAACTCTGCACTTTCTGCCCTCTCTACCCTGTGCACAGAGTTTACTCCTTAGCAAAATGCGGGCTGAATCTCCCTCCTTGGGTTTGCTGAGTTAACAGTAGTAGCAGTGATGGTAATAATAACACAAAGCACTGAGCACGCTCAACACAGGGCTGCACACACATCGACTCCTTCGCCAGCCCCACTGTGGGCTGGTCAGAGTGGCCAAGGGACTTGCTCAGCATCAGGTCTGTCCCAGGAAGCCCCCAGTGACCGTGGGCATTGCTGACTACATCCAGCCAGGAGGAGGTGTGTGAGACCAGATATGCCAGGCACGTTCCGGGGCGGCACACAGACGAGTCTGGCTGGAGCTCAGGGCCCGTGTTTAATACAAGATTAATGAAATTGTCAAATTGACCTTGTCAGTGTCTGCTCAATCCAATTACGTGGATGTGGCCCCTGTGAATGGGGTTAAAACGGGAGCACATGGGAAAGAGACAGCGCTGCCCAGGAAACCTGGTGGGACAGTCATTCCTGCAGCCCAGCCTGCCAACCCAAGCCCCACCTAGGACCCACTGGCCACCTTCAGGGCACCGTGTCCCCTTATTCTGGAGGAATGGCAGCTGAGCACTCCCTCTCCACCAGACAAGGGTGTTGGCACTCTTGGCAGAGGCCCATATTCTCTGCACCACGATGCACCAGGAATGAATCACATAGTGAGGAGTCCTTGAGAAGTCCTTGGTCTGCTGAATGAGACAGACATGGAAACAAATACAATTCACCAAATGTGAGCAGTGCCCTGAGAGACGGCAACCCAGGGGAGGCACTCTTAGATGGACCTGGCACTCAGTGAGTTTCCTGGAAAAGACGTCACCTAAGGGGAGAAATGGTCCAGGAGCTCACCAGAAGACACAGATGGGAAGTGTGCGAGAGGGGAGAGCCGTCCTCAGGGGACAGACAGGCATCGGGCAGGAGGGCCCTGGAGGAGCAAAGTGGCTGGGTCAGTGGGGACTGGGCCAGCAGAAGGGCAGCACAGAGCCGCTCAGGGTCCTGGAGAGGAGGGACTGGTGGGTCACAGTGCAAGGGGAATGAGGCTCTTCCCTGGGGCCAGAGCTTCCCAAGGAATGAGCCCCAAGTGTCCCCCATGTGTAGGGATGCTTGGCTGTCTCTGGAAGAGTCCCACAGAGCCTGGCTGGAGGGGTCAACTTCAAGGTCCTGAGGAAGACCCCGAGGAAGATTCTAGGCACAGAGTACCAGCAGCTCTTGGTCCTGCACTGGGCCTTCCTGCCATCCTCCCCCTCGTCTGGGTTTGCTGAGTTCTTCCAACTGAAAGGCCCTTCTCAGTTCACTGAGCAGGCTTGCATCCCTTCAACAACTAGACTGTCACTATAACACTACAAGCTAGACTGTATCATTATTCCCAACTTACAACTGATGAACCTGAGGTTTAGGGGGGTCAAATGCCCCCACCCAAGCCTTGTTCACAGTGAGGCAAGACTCATGTCTATTTATCTGAACTAAAATCCTATGCTCATTCTATTACTACCTGGCCACCTTTGAGGGCTTTGCTGTCAAAGGTCTGTATAGTCAAAGCTATGGTTTTTCCAGTAGTCACGTACAGACGTGAGAGTTGGACCATAAGGGAGGTTGAGTGCTGAAGAACTGATGCTTTCACACTGTGGTGCTAGAGAAGACTCGTGAGAGTCCCCTGGACTGCAAGGAGATCAAACCAGTCAATCCTAAAGGAAATCAACCCTGAATATTCATTGGAAGGATTGATGCTGAAGCTCAAACTCCGATACTTTAGCCACCTGATGCAAAGAGCTGACTCATTGGAAAAGACCCTGATGCTGGGAAAGATTGAAGGCTAAAGGAGAAGAAGGCATCAGAGGATAAGATGGTTGGATGACATCACCAATTCAATGGACATGAGTTTGAGCAAACTCTGGGAGATGGTGAAGGACAGCGAAGCCTGGCTTGCTGCAGTCCATGGGGTCACAAAGAGTCGGACACAACCTAGTGACTGGACAGCCTCTGAGGGAATGCAAGATGAAGGCTGGATAGCTGGCATGAGCAGTCAGGAGAGACGGCAGGTTCTGGGTGGCTCCTCACTAGACACCATTACTTGTCTTACTTCATCAGAGGACAATCCTGCCAACTGCATTTCTAGGGCTCAACAAGGCCCCCAAATGTGAGGCCCACCTTTGGATGGTGTTTTTCAACAATGTGATTCATGTTCAGCTACAGATTCCTATAGGAACAAGTATTTTTCTGTGGCCCTATCATAGTGCCCATGGGAGGGCAAGCCCCTAGTCCCCTCCCAGTGAAGGACTTCGCCACCCACCTGCTCAGATAAGCCAGAACCAGGGAAGTCATCACGCAGTCTGTCTCACCCCTCTCCCTTCCTACCAGCAAACCGCAGTGGTTTAACCCTGAGTATATATATATCCATTCTGTCCTGCCCTGCCCACTCCTTCATTCCCAGAACCTCTGCTTTGCTCTGGTTCCCCCAGGTCTTGCAGGGACCATCCACTCAGCCTCCTCACTGTTTTCCAAGTCCAGTCTCAGCCTGTCCCGCTCATCATCTATCATTCCACCAGAGTGATCCCTCTGAAACACCACTCTGACCATGTCACTCCCGGGCTCAGCACCCTTCAATGACTCCCTGTTGCCACCTGAAGGCAAAGTCCCCATGCCTGTTAAGCAGGCATGTGAGGCCTGCAGGCCTGGGATCTCTGGCCCCCCCATTACCCCACAGGCTTGTTTCTCAGCAGACCCCACTCAGACCCTGCACTTTAGGCCCCAAGCTGGACCTCTTGTGTTGCTGAGAAACCACCGGGCTTTTTCAGTCCCTCATTTATTTAACCCCCCTCCACTTCTCCAACTTCGAGCCTCTACTATATGAGAAGTCCTCTTTTAGTCATTGCTCTCATGACAGTTCAACTGAGGGCAATATTCAAGCAGTGCATCAGGATGGGAGAAATAGAAGGCAGCAGAAGACGACGAGATATGCCTTGGGGTGGGATGACATGTGCCTGTTCTTCTAGTCAGTGGTGGAGGAGGACACTTCTAATGAGGGAGACAGAGGCAAAGATCTAGAGAGTCTGGGGGTGGCCCTGTGGAGAGATGGATCCAGGGCCCCAGAACTTACTTCCCCCATTCTCCCTGCTTGTGACATCTTAGGCTCCTCCTGGGGCCCACCTGAGAATCAGCTCAGCCATCACCTCCTCTAAGACACCCAGGGGGATCAGCCAGCCCTTCTTCTATGCCCCTACAGTGCCCCACATGACTTCAGGCCCAGCTCTGTAACACTGAGGCCTCTGGTTTTCTCTCCACTCACCCCCCTGTTCATTCACTCATCCATTTATTCATTTCATGAATGAAAACTGCTTGACTAGCCCCAGGGGCCAGTCCCTGTGCTGGGACATGGAGTGCATCTGCCACTCCCCATCCCATGGCCCAGGGGCTCCTGGGAGGCAGAGAGGCACTCTGCTGCCCCTCCTCACTGTCCCTGCGCTAGCACAGCACCTGGCCCCAAACAGCTTTGGTGAGTACTTGCTGAGTGAATCAACAGTTCAGATCATTTTATTGGAATACTTCAGAGTAAATTTGGAGACAGGCATTCCCCTACTCAAGAGTAATTTAATAACCGCAAATGCCTTAACACAGTGGGGAGGTAAAAAGAAGATGTGCGTGTCCCTTATTGCTACAGGTAAAATAAATGGCATTTTTAATAAAGTGTCCCCATACAGCATATAGAATATGGCCTCATGATGAAATAAATATCGGCTGAAATTATGCATTGCAAAGCATACTTTTTCTGGTCTTTCGGTTATTAAATTTAATCACTTTTGAGCTGTGGCCCTACGCTTCTTCCTAGAGGCAGGTACACTTTTGATTAAAATGTGGGCCCCAGAGCACTTTCACTGGGGAAGGCTGAGCTACGTCCCCAGAGGAGCTGCAGTGGAGCATGTGAACGGAATGACAGGGCCAAGGCAAGCGCCACAATTTGCTTCTCTCTTGATGGACGTATTTATCCCCAGACAGTGCATGCAGTCACGGCGTATGGAAATCTCACAATCAAGGCAAAGTCTAATTAAAGACTGCATATTCAAAATACAAAGGAACCTCTGAATGGCAGCCACTCTAGTGGGCTCTGAAACGTGATTATCTCACTCTACTCCCTGCTTCAGCCACTAGTCTACTGAATTACAGGAGAGGGTGGCAAGTGCAACTTGCTGCCCTAATGGATTTTCTGGGGATGGCTCTGCCTTCACAGCCCATGGAGACACCTAAGTCCTTGGAGAATAGCACAGGTTTGGGGAGATACCAGAATGGGATTTGAAATTGACTCTGCTCATGATCAGGCTTCCCTGGAGGCTCAGATGGTAGAGAGTTTGCTTGCAATGCAGGAGACCTGGATTCAGTCCCTGGGTTGGGAAGATTCCCTGGAGAAGGAAATGGCTACCCACTCCTTATTCTTGCCTGGAGAATTCCATGGACAGAGGAGACTGGTGAGCTACTGTTCATAGGGGTCACAAAGAATCAGATACAACTGAGTGGCTCATACTGTCACTTCGCTTTCTGCCCATGATTACTGCTCCAGCCTCAGCATCCTTGTCTTCTTAATGGGCCGGGTGACAAGCATCTCAAAGGGCCATGGAAGGATCAAGTAAGGGTATTGTGGGGATGGAGTTCTGAGAGGTCATTCACCAGATTGGGTCACATACACAGCCTTTGCCCCAGACCTGTCCATGCAGGTGAGAGGATGCTGTGCCTGGGACCAGAGAGGAGAGCCTAAACGGGGGAGATGATGATCTCTTACTACTACATCCTTCACCTTCACCCTTCATCTGCTGGACCCAAGACAGGCCTCCACACCTTTCTCTCCTTAAGTACCCAATGCTGCTCTGAACAATCAATGTTAGGTGTCCACAGAGGGTGCACACCAGGGATGAGCTGTTTCCTCTCCTTCCAAACAGTCCTCTGAGCACAGGTGGCCTGTGGATCAGGGATATGGCACTGTTAGCAAGGCTGGTTAAATCCGGAGTTCTGGCCTGGGGTCAGCAATGCTCCCTGGGGTCAAGAGATGAATTAGAAACTGTCCCGGCCCTCAAAGAAGTCACAGGCTACGCAGGAAGCAGACCGGAAAAGAGCACAGAAGTGTGTGACATCAACTCCATTCTGACAACATCTTACAGTTCACAATGCCTTTGAGGACTTCTCTGGCAGCCCAGTGGTTAAGAATCTGCCTGGCAATGCAGGAGACACCGGGTCCAATCCCTGGTCAGGGAAGATCCCACGTGCTGTGGGGCAGCTGTGCCCAGGTACCACAGCTACTGAGACTGCGTGCCTAGAGCCCGTTCTGCACAAAAGAAGTTACTGCAGTGAGAAGCCTGAGCACTGCAGCTAGAGAGGAGTTTCTCCTGCTCACGGAAACTAGAGAAAGCTCGAGGATGTAGCTCGTGCAGCAACGAAGACCCAGTACAGCTAATAAATAAATAAATAAAGAGAGAAAGTGCCTTCAGTCGATTCCTTGTTTAATCGTCCCCTGAGTCTGTGGAGGGGAGTTAATGCCAAGCCCCAGAGTACTTTAAGCGTCAGGCCAGATCTACACTCCAGGTACACGGTGTGTGTCACAAACCCCACTCCCATTGCCCTCCCGGGAAAAATAAATGTATGGAACCTTTTTTTTTTTTTTCTTTTTACTTTCTGCTCTTTTCTTTGGAGGTCTGTTTTGTTTGGTTGTTTTGAATAGTTAAGATGTTTCAGAAGCACCTTTTGCATTCTTTCCCATCCCCCACTGCCCTGATATGCTGGGCTGTATTTTTTCCTGCCCAAGTTTTCTGACTATGCCTGCACACTCATCTGTCCATAAAAACCTATAGTATCATTTTGCATTATTTAGGATGTTACATACATAACCTCAAACTCTTAAGTTCCATTCCACCACTTGTTTTTTTGACTGCACATTATGCTTTAGAGATTTATTTATGTCATCCATAGAGATCTGGTTCATTTTTTGCTATGTGGCATTTCACTCTAAGAAGAAAATCAGCATATATGGATGCGTGGTGTGTGTGTGTTTGCATGTGCACATGTGCAGATGTGCATACCCACGTGCATAATTAACCTGTTGTTGGACATCGGTTTCCACTCCTCCTTCCATCCCATGTTGCTTTACAAGGAAATCTTGCACATGAAGGTGAACTTTGAACATGGCTAGACTCCAACCTGGGGAGGAGGAACACTCCTCTTGGCCATGTGGGGCAGGGTCTGGCACCCAGCCGGCTCCATCAGTGCTGATTACTGGAAGTCATGGAGGCTGTGATGAAAGAACAGTGGACTTGCTCTCAGAAGGACTTGGATTTGAATCTTGATCCTCTCACTTACTAGTTGTGTGATCCTGTGCAAAAATTCTAACCTCTCTGAGCTGCAGCGTCCTTATCAGGAGAAATAAAGAGTAACACCAAATCCCTAATGTTCTTGTTGTAATGATGAGTTACATGAAGTCTTCAGTGTGGATCCTAACACACAGGAGGAGCTCAAGAACACTTTTGGAAAGATTCCTGATCCCAGGCAGATGGTAGAGGCATTGGAGGACTACGGTCAGCTTCCTTCTCACTCTGAATAAGGAAGTCTAGGTCAAATGCTCAATCTTAAAAACAAAAGAAAAATGAAAAAGAATGAAAGAGAAAGAAAGAAAACAAGCCATCTTCAAGTCATCATTTGAACCCTAGGAAGCTACCTTCAAATCTGGCTGGGTTTCTTTCCCATCTGTGCCTTTGACTGGCTGACACTGGAAATCTGGACAGGGTGTACTTGGTCTTGGACCAGGCTCCCTAAAGGGCAGTCCCAATCCTACAAAGGCCACCTGTCCTCCTGGGCCCTATGGGAAGCAGCACCAAGCTGGGCTACAAAGGGTTAAATCTCTTCTTCCCTTAAGAGACTTGAGCCAATGAGGTTTTCTGCATAAATGGCCTATAACCATCTCCCAAAGCTCCTGAACTCAGAAAAGTGCACAAGTCAGCAAAATGAAAATAATTTAAAGGGCCATTGGGAAGAACTCCAGCCTCCCTCCTGCCCACACTGATAATCTCTCAGTAATGGTACACATTTTTCACACTCACGGCTAGGAATTCCCCCCCAGTTTTGGGAAGGGATGTATCCCGGGCTGAGATCTGCTGCCTCACAGGAGGGAGGGGAAAGGGGAACAGAAGGACGTCAGGGACCCACCTCCCCACCGGGAGCATTTTGTGTTTCTAAGCCCTGCCTTGGGCATCACGAGGCTGCGAGGCCATGGGGCTTCAGAGGCTGGTGGAGCAGGCACAGGCAAGCATGCGTTATAACTAAGGACGCTAAGGCTCATAGAAAGGAAGTGCCAGGCCTGCCCGCAGCACAGGCGAGTGAGATGCTCTTGGTCCTCTTTGCTTTTGTCATGCAGAGAGGGCGGGCAGAACCTGTTAATGAGCACCTACGATGTGCCTGCTATGTGTGCAGCATGCTATGCAACAGCCCCAAAATGCTGTTATTCATTTTCCATACCTGATAAATCTGAGGACCAGGAGGTCGAGTACCATGGTCAAGGTCATGCCCCTGAAAAGCGCTGGAGGAAAGCTCCAAACCTGTAGCCTCGTTTCATACCCACACCATTTCCTTGGCACCAAGGAGGTGTTTAGGGATGACCCGACACGAGACAAGTACAGGCCTGCAACCTGCACCCCGTCCCCGGACACATCTCATCTCCCCCGTCTCCTGGAGGGAGGTCTGCCACCTCTCCATGAGCTGAGTCCCCACCAGGGCCTGCACAGAGTGGGTCCAGGGCACAGAAGGTGCGTAAAGACCCAGCGGCCCTGGGCACTCTCTGTGTGGATGGCTGCAGGTGCTCACAGCCTGATTCCCACCTGGCAGTGCCAACACTTCAGGAGGAAGGAGAGTGTGCGCCCCACCCCCCATCTCTCACCTGGGTTATTCCACAAACACCCTCAACTCCTCTCTCTCCCTCCACCCCAGTCACCACACTGCCGCCAGCGGGCTCCTTCAGCACCTGAACTTGGTCCCCAGAGCCCAGCACCTCAGCCAGGGACCAAGGTGCTCCCAGAATCCCAACCTTGCCCATCTTGCCAGGTGGCTCCCTCAATACCAACCTCATCCCCACTCCTTCAAACGCCTACCTTCTTCTATCTCTTGCCCCTTGTTCACATTATACGGTGCTCACTATGTGTCAGCTACTGTTTTAACTGCTTAATAGAAATTAACTTAATGCTTTATAGGAACTGAAATTTCCATTTTATGGAGGAAGGAACTGAAGCCCAAACCCAATAAATAACTTGCCCAAGGTCACAGAGCTGTAAGTGATAGATCCCCGAGTCAGACCCAAGAGATCAGATTCCTCAGATTTGACCTCTGCCAAATCCTTTCCTCCTTTCTTGACAGTCTGATGACAGTCTATCCTAGGGGAACAAGACCGAGAAGGTCTCATAACATCCTCTGACGGAATTTTTTCTTCCCCCAAGTTCTTAAACCCTCAGTTCAGTTCAGTTCAGTCGCTCAGTCGTGTCCAGCTCTTTGCGACCCCATGAATCGCAGCACACCAGGCTTCCCTGTTCATCACCATCTCCTGGAGTTCACTCAGACTCATGTCCATCGAGTCCGTGATGCCATCCAGCCATCTCATCCTCGGTCGTCCCCTTCTCCTCCTGCCCCCAATCCCTCCCAGCATCAGAGTCTTTTCCAATGAGTCAACTCTTCTCATGAGGTGGCCAAAGTACTGGAGTTTCAGCTTTAGCATCATTCCTTCCAAAGAAATCTCAGGGTTGATCTCCTTCAGAATGAACTGATTGGATCTCCTTGCAGTCCAAGGGACTCTTAAGAGTCTTCTCCAACACCACAGTTCAAAAGCATCAATTCTGCAGTGCTCAGCCTTCTTCACAGTCCAACTCTCACATCCATACATGACCACTGGAAAAACCATAGCCTTGACTAGACGGACCTTAGTCGGTAAAGTATTCAATAAAACCAAGCCATGCCTGCGGGGCAACCCAAGATGGGCGGGTCATGGTGGAGAGGTCTGACAGAACTTGGTCCACTGGAGAAGGGAATGGCAAGCCACTTAAACCCTCAGGCAGAAAGAATGGCTCTGGTCTCTGGTTTCCCACAGCTCTGGTCATCAGGGGCCGGGATTCTAGGCAGCACCCCATTTCATCAGCCCTGGACTCTGTGCCGGGCCTGAGACTCAGAGATGAACACAGTGGGCCTGCCTTGGAGGACTCACAGTGAGAAAGACGGACACACAATGATGATGCAGGCTGACAAGACCAACAGAGGGCATGAGAGGGTGCCACAGAGCAGGGGAAGGTGGCCCCACCCAGGCCAGAGAGGGAGCGCTGCAGACTTCCTGGAGGAAGAAGAAGGAGGTGGTCATGGACCAGAGGCAGCTGGGGAAGGTTCACACAGAAGAAACAGCTTGTGTCCACAAGTGATCTAAGTTAACACATATCATGGTCCTGAAGACACCAGGCATTGGAGCCACTCCAGCTTTCTTGCCAGCCCTGGCTCCTCCTGGTCACAGCTGTGCCATCTTGGGTCAATTACTCAACCTCTGTAAGTCAGTTTCCTCATCTGTGAAAAGCAGGTGGTCATAGCGTTACAAGGTTGTGTGACAAATTGAGCACCATAGTAAGTGCTCAATAAATACTAGTTAATTAAACAAATATTGTCCATATCTATATCTCCTGCACCTAGCATGCAGTAAGGCTCCTCAAAGGGGTATAGAGATGAATTTACACAGTCTGGCCTTCAGTTTGCTGACAGTCTCAGGGAAAGAGACAACTAAATAGACATTACAATGCAATGCTCTGAGTGTTAGGATGCTGGAAAGGCTGGGACTGGGAGAAGAGGAAGGGAGGAGACCTGGAAAACTATAGAAGGGAAGGAGTCCGTCTAAGAAGCGGTGGGAAAATGTCCTTAGAGGAAATATGTGCACTGAGTCTTCAAGCCAGGGGAGGATGGATTTGCCATAGTTAATGACCCAGGCACGAATGGATGCCCATCTTGAAATAAAAGTGAGGCTCCAGGTAGACAGGACAGATTTAACGTCCCACACGTCTCAGACTCCTTAGATACCTCCACTCCTGTGCAGGGGCTTCCCTGGTGGATCAGACAGTAAAGAATCTGCTGCAATGCAGGAGACCTGGGTTCAGTCCTTGGGTTGGGAAGATCCCCTGGAGAAGGGAATGGCTACCCATTCCAGTATTCTTGTCTGGAGAATTCCATGGACAGAGGAGCCTGGTGGGCAACAGTCCCTGGGGTCACAAAGAGTCAGACACGACTCAACGACCAACACTCTCACTTCACTTTCAGTCCTACGGCAGGGGTCCTGGGCGGGNCCTGGAGAAGGGAATGGCTACCCATTCCAGTATTCTTGTCTGGAGAATTCCATGGACAGAGGAGCCTGGTGGGCAACAGTCCCTGGGGTCACAAAGAGTCAGACACGACTCAACGACCAACACTCTCACTTCACTTTCAGTCCTACGGCAGGGGTCCTGGGCGGGGCTTCCTGCGCAGTGCTGACCTCAGCTTCTCCATGCAGCTTCCCCAGGCACACCACTTCTCCGCGCCACATACTCCATCTGCCTCCCCCAGTCTCCTTCTTCCTTTTTTCATGGCACTTACCGCCTTCTACATTCTCTTACTTCCTAAGTTTACTGGTACTCTTCCTACCCATCTCATTCCACTCCCACTAGAGTTTAAGTTTTTCTGTGTTTGTTGTCACTGATATGTCTCAGGCATTTAGACTAGTGACTGACACTTAGCAGATATTCAGGTATTTGTAAAATGACTGGATGATTCCATAATTACTCATGGAGGAACTTCTAGATATAGATGTTGATGAGGTTAGAATATTGAATCTCTCTCTCCATTAACTTAAAGAAATGGAAATATGACCAGATCCTTGGGTACCAGATCACATATGGCCAAGAGAGTGCATTCTGGGGTGGTGGAAAGGGTTTGGAGCCACAGTTGAGATGTGACTTCCTGGTTGGACCCAACCAGCAGTGCCTCTTGGAGTGCTGGGCAAAGACTAGATATTCAACATGTTTAAGATGAATGAGGCGAGAGATGGACTGACAGACAAATCGTTTCCTCACGGCTATTCTCATCCTTATGGTATAAACTCAACTCTTACGTCTTAGAGGTCTTCCCTGATTACATGTAGGTAGAAGATCCCTAGTTATGAGAATAATCCAGCTCAAAGAAGGTAACTGGTGAGGAAAAGTGGGGTCTTTAGTGGAGGACCACATGGTTCTTTTCTTTTCAGTGACCTAAACATTATTATTGATAACTTGGTGAAGATACAAAAGATCATATTTATATACTATAAAACTGGGAGGAAGAATAAAGCATAAAACGAAATTCCTTAAGAATCTCAAACACGCCAACATATGTACTGACAATTCACACAGGAAGAAGTTGATAAAGTATTTTTGTATAGAATGCGAATTTCCCAAACTTCTTTAAACATTCCAGACATTGGTGAAGTTGTGAGAAATTGGCACATGCAGGTCCACCTTGCTTGAGACATGGCTTAACCTTTCGGAGAGCAATACAACAAGCATAGATATAACAACACCATAGAAAAGACTGTGAAAAAATTCTTGCCCTTTAACCCAATTAGCTCACTCCTGGAAATTTAAGAAACAAACAACTATAAATGATCATGACAGCATTATCTTTAATAGTAAGAAACTAGAGACAGCAAAATGTGCAGTGAAGCGATGAGGAGGTGATTGTAGCCAGGTGCCTGGAAGGGTATTAAAATGGTAGCTACACGCACCAGGCGGCAGAGGGGGCAATGTCTGCCATATGATGCTAAATGAACAAGGCAGGATCCGGGGAGGCTGGCTGACCGCCATGAGCAAAGAGGTGCTTCTTCCCTGGACGGACAGGAACGCGCAGCGGGACTAGGTCTGGGGGATTGCGGCTGCATTTTCTTTTTTGGCTCTGGCTTTCCTTAAATTTTGTTTTGTATTTTAGACACAAATGGAAAAGAAGATCTCAACCAGCTGGAATGCTGGGCCAAAACCAATAAGATGAAATGGAACTGGGATGCATGCGAGATCCTGTATTTCGTTTCAGAAATATATTTAAGAACACATGATTGAGGTGAGGAGGGTATACATAGCTGCTAAGCTGAAGAAGGGAAGGAAAAAAGGGAACAAAAAGAACCACATTTACTGCAGCCCAGAACCGGGAGAGTGAGGGCTGTAGGTTTGGCATGGCAGGCCAGTATTGTTACTGAAACAACTGCATAACAGATAAGGTGACTGCAGCTATCAAATTCAAGGTTAGGACACACTAATAGAGACACGCCATTCAGGAGCCAGAAATGACAACTGGCTCCTACTTAGTACTGGTCAGACCCTTTTCAGAGCATCTAGTCCTAAATCCCAGGTTTAGTGGCACATCTGTGAGAGAGCAGTCAGGATGGTCCAAGTTCTTAGGATTAGGGAACTAAGAGATATTGTGCCTAGGTGCATTACTCACATTTTCTTATACAGCTCTACATACAACCCTGTGAGACGGGTATCATGGACCACAGCCTTGTCTAACTCAGTGAAACTATGAGCCATGCTGTGTAGGGCCACCCAAGACAGACGGGTCATGGTGGAGAGGGCTGACAGAATGTGGTCCACTGGCGAAGGGAATGGCAAACCACTTCAGTATTCTTGCCTTGAGAACCCCATGAACAGTATGAAAAGGCAAAAAGATAGGACACTGAAAGATGAACTCCCCAGGTTGGTAGGGGCCCAAAATGCTACTGGAGATCAATGAAGAAATAACTCCAGAAAGAATGAAGAGACGGAGCCAAAGCAAAAGCAACATGCAGTTGTGGATGTGACTGGTGATGGAAATAAAGCCCAATGCTGTAAAGAACAACATTGCATGGGAATCTGGAATGTCAGGTACATGAATCAAGGCAAATTGGAAGTGGTCAAACAGGAGATGGCAAGAGTAAACTTCAACATTTTAGGAATCAGTGAACTAAAATGGACTGGAATGGTTGAATTTAACTCAGATGACCATTATATCTACTACTGTGGGCAAGAATCCCTTAGAAGAAATGGAGTAGCCATCATAGTCAACAAGAGTCCAAAATGCAGTAATTGGATGCAATCTCAAAAACAACAGAAGGATCTCTGTTCGTTTCCAAGTCAAACCATTCAATATTGTTCAGTATCACAGTAATCCAAGTCTATGCTCTGACCTGAAATGCTGAAGAAGCCGAAGATGAACGGTTATATGAAGACCTACAAGATCTTCTAGAACTAACACCCCCAAAAGATGTCCTTTTCATTATAGGGGACTCGTATGCAAAAGTAGGAAGTCAAGAAACACCTGGAGTAACAGGCAAATTTGGTCTTGAAGTACAGAATGAAGTAGGGCAAAGGCTAACAGAGTTTTCCCAAGAGAACACACTGGTCATAGCAAACACCCTCTTCCAACAACACAAGAGAAGACTCTACACATGGACATCACCAGATGGTCAATACAAAAATCAGGTTGATTATATTCTTTGCAACCAAAGATGGAGAAGCTCTATACCATCAGCAAAAACAAGACTTGGAGCTGACTGTGGCTCAGATCATGAGCTCCTTATTGCCAAATTCAGACTGACACTGAAGAAAGTGGGGAAAATCACTAGACCATTCATGTATGACCCAAATCAAATCCCTTACGATTATACAGTGGAAGTGAGAAGTAGATTCAAGGGATTAGATCTGATAGACACAGTGCCTGAAGAACTATGGATGGAGGTTCATGACACTGTACAGGAGGCAGGGATCGAGACCATCCCCAAGAAAAAAAATGCAAAAAGGCAAAATGGTTGTCTGAGGAGGCCTTACAAATAGCTGAGAAAAGAAGAGAAGCAAAAGGCAAAGGAGAAAAGGAAAGATATACCCATTTGGATGCAGAGTTCCAAAGTATAGCAAGGAGAGATGAGAAAGCCTTTCTCAGTGATCAGTGCAAAGAAATAGAGGAAAACAATAGAATGGGAATGACTAGAGATCTCTTCAAGAAAATTAGAGATACCAAGGGAACATTTCATGAAAAGGTGGGCTCAATAAAGCACAGAAATGGTATGGACCTAAGAGTAGCAGAAGATATTAAGAAGAGGTGGCAAGAATACACAGAACTATACAGAAGAGATCTTCATGACCCTGATAACTGCAATGGTGTGATCACTCACCTAGAGCCAGACATCCTGGAATGTGAAGTAAAGTGGCCTTAGGAAGCATCACTATGAACAAAGCTAGTGGAGGTGATGGAATTCCAGTTGAACTATTTCAAATCCTAAAAGATGATGCTGTGAATGTGCTGCACTCAATATGCCAGCAGATATGAAAAACTCAGCAGTGGACACAGGACTTGAAAAGTCAGTTTTCATTCCAGTCCCCAAAATAGACAATGCCAAAGAATATTCAAACTACTGCACAACTGCACTCATCTCACACACTAGCAAAGTAATGCCCAAAATTCTCCAAGCCAGGCTTCAACAGTACATGAACTGTGAACTTCCAGATGTTCAAGCTGGAGTTAGAAAAGGCAGAGGAACCAAAGATCAAATTGCCAATATCCATTGGATCATTGAAAAAGAATGAGAGTTACCGAAAAATATCTATTTCTGCTTTATTGACTATGCCAAGGCCTTTGACTGTGTGGATCACAACAAACTATGGAAAATTCTTCAAGAGATGGGAATGTCAGACCACCTGACCTGCCTATTGAGAAATCTGCATGCAAGTCCGGAAGAACAGAACTGGTCATGGAACAACAGACTGGTTCCAAATTGGGAAGGGAGTACATCAAGGCTGTATAGTGTCACCCTGTTTATTTAATTTCTATGCAGAGTACATCATGCAAAATGTCAGGTTGGATGAAGCACAAGCTGGAATCAAGATTGCCAGGAAAAATATCAATAACCTCAGATAGGCAGATAATACCACCCTTATGGCAGAAAGCGAAGAAGAACTAAAGAGTCTCTTGATGAAAGTGAAAGAGGAGAGTGAAAAAGTTGGCTTAAAATTCAACATTCAGAAAACTAAGATCTTGGCATCTGGTCCCATCACTTCATAGCAAATAGACGGGGAAACAATGGAAACAGTGACAGACTATTTTCTTGGATTCCAAAATCACTGCAGATGTTGACTGCAGCCATGAAATTAAAAGGCACTTGCTCCTTAGAAGAAAAACTATGACCAATCTAGACAGCATATTAAAAAGCAGAGACATTACTTTGCCAACAAAGGCCTGTCTAGTCAAAGCTATGGTGTTTCCAGTAGTCATGTGTGGATGTGAGAGTTGGACTATAAAGAAAGCTGAGCACTGAAGAACTGATGCTTTTGAGCTGTGTTGTTGGAGAAGACTCTTGAGTCCCTTGGCCTGAAAGGAGATCCAACCAGTCCATCCTAAAGGAAATCAACTCTGAATATTCATTGGAAGGACTGATGGTGAAGCTAAAATTCCAATGCTTTGGCAACCTGATGTGAAGAACTGACACATTGGAAAAGACACTGATGTGGGAAATATCGAAGGCAGGAGGAGAGGGGGAGGATGGAGGATGAGATGTTTGGATGGCTCCACGGACTCAATGGACATGATTTTGTGTAAACTCTGGGAGTTCGTGATGGACAGGGAGCCCTGGCGTGCTGTAGTCCATGGGGTCGCAAAGACTGACACGACTCAGTGACTGAACTGACTGAACTAAGACAGGTATCATAGTCTCATTTTTAATGAGAAAACTAAAGCTAAGGGAGATTGAGAACTTTTTCAAGGTCACATACTCATAAGTGGCAGTCAAGATTTAGGCTATCTATATCCAGGGCTATCTAAATCCAGAATGTTCACTTTTTTTTTTTTTTTAATTCTTTGATTCCTGGGCATCACTTTTATTTTGACAATGATTATTACCATGCCTGCATTTTATTCTGATATTCTTCTTTTTTAAAAAATCTTTTGGCTACACTGCACAGCATGTGGGATCTTAGTTCCCTAACCAGAGACTGAATTCACATCATCTGCATTGACAGCACAGAGTCTTAACCACTGGACTGCCAGAGAAATTCCCAGAGTCCTCACTATTTCCTGTGCAACCTTCCCTAGGTGGGAAACGGCAGAACGGAATTCGAGCTACTTATTAGTCCACGAAGAAACAAGATTGCCTTCTTCAAGTCTGCAGAGGGTTATGAGCAGAAGCATTCTGCCTGACTTCAGAAGAGAGAATTTGAGTGGCCTCAGAAGTTTCAGTCAAGTAGATTTTTAGCTCAACAGAAAAAACTTCTTAGTGATGGCATTACTTGGATGGACTCTTTGGTTAGGAAGATGAATTCTCCATGCCTGGAGGAATTCCAGCACACTCTGGAAAGGCATTTGCTTTTAGTAAAGAGGAGATCTGGATGGAGGACCTTGACGTTCACCTTTGACACTTAGGTTCCATGAGCCTATGAAGCTGCTTGGCAGAAACTGATTCATCCCTTCAACAGAGGTGATGAAAAGATCTGTTGATATGTCTATTTGCAGATATAAAAGTAAAAATATGCCCAAGGTAAACAAACACACTGATCCAGAGAAAACTATCTTCAGAAAATGAAATCAATTCTGCTGGAAATTCTTACAAGTTAAGCTTTCAGTTTGTATAAACAAGAAACCAAATTCTGGAGAGATGTGCAGACTCAGAAATAACCAAAGGAATTAGAATGAGGTACCAATTTTCACTGTTAGGTTGGCAAAATAATTTCAAACATGGTCACGCCCATTCTATGTATCAAGAGTGACAAATTTGCTACTCCTTTTGACCCAGGTAAAACGAACCTAAGAAAATGACAGAAAATATAAAGGGGAAATCTAGGCACACAAACATCTTCACAGATGTTTTATTTATAAACAACCTAAAAATTCAAGGAAGGGCAATGGGCTGGCTAGTGGCAGGGTGGAGGCTGAGGCGGGCGAATGGAGCTGGAAGGTGGAGTGAGAGCCTAGTTGCCCAGCACAGGGAGAAGCCCATGAGCACTGAGCACTGTGGGATGAGCACAGGATGTCTGGAGAGCCACAGGCAGGTTTGGAAGCCAAGGTCACCATGTAAGAGGTCAGAGCAGGTCAGAGACAGGATAGGCACACACACAGGCGAGGGCTGAAGGGGTGTGAGGAGAGGGAAGCCAACATTAACACTGGTGGCCATTCATCCCGTCTCCTTGGTGTGCCTTAATTACACCCTCAGTCCTCCTAACAACCCCCAAACTAAATCCTACTTTCTCTAGTTTACAGATGAAGCTGGCATTCAGAAAGCTGCAGGAACTCGCCTCAAGTGAGGTACCAGGTGTTAGAGCTGGGACCTGCCCTCAGAGGCATCGAACTTCTAAACTCAAGCTCATTCCATCACCGCACTGACCCAAGCATGCAGAGAGGCCTTCCGTGGGCTGGCAGCCCTGTGGGTTGGCCCCACAGCTGGCCAGGTGGCTTACCCAACTGTAGCTTGATGTCCGTGCAGTGGGTGGATGTCCGAACTGATGCTTATACATGTCATGGAGCAGCAGGGAAATATGTTAAACAGAAAGGGAAGGATATAAACTTGACCATATGCTACTACCACAGGTACGTAAAATACCCATTTATGCTCTTGAATGAAGGGCTAGAAGAAATACATCACAGTGCTTGTATCTGTGCTATTTGGAATGTTTCCGCTATTTTCTCAAAGATTTCTATAAAGTGCTTTTCATTTCTTCATAATTTCCAAAAAAAGTCATAATTTAGAAATGCACCTAAGAAACCCATAGGCACAGAACAGTCATTAATACTGTTATTTACCTCATCTAGGAAGTAAAAATAAACCACATCTTTCAGTTTGGTCTGGCAACAGAAAACCTGTGGCTGGGGCTTCTGAGGACAGGGCCCAAACCTCATCAATTCAGGCTCTGCCCACTCAGGACTGACTGCTCTGTCCTGCACGCTCACTGGCCTGTCACAGGAAGTAAAAGGAAGAATCTAAGAGTAAAAGCAAGGGGAAATCATTGACATCTGCACTGAGAAGCACCTTCTGCATCATGTCCACAGCATTTGGTGAGCATGGAAGTGTAACTTTGGACAAAGTTTGCGGGCAGATCCTCAGCTATTTAAGAGGAAATTTATTCCCAGTTTCAAATATTGCCAGGCACTTTAGAGGGTGCATGTCTTTTTACTTAGGAAACATGCTTGCTCCTTTGTTAAAGCAGGACTTCTAATGAGCCTACTAGACTGGCATTATTCAAAACTGGCCTGGTGCGTGGTGTGCATGTTAGTCATATCCAACTCTTTGCGACCCCCTGGACTGTAGCCAGCTAAGCTCCTCTGTCCATGGGATTTCCCAGGCAAGAATACTGGAGTGGGTTGCCACTGCCTACCCAGGGAATCTTCCCAACCCAGGGATAGAACCGTATCTCCTGCGTTGGCAGGTGGATTCTTTACCACTGAGCCACTGGGGCAGATATTGGCAGTAGTGTTAAAACACATGTTTCCAGCTCTATCCCAGAACTACTGAATCCGGCTCTCTAAACCAAAGCCCAGAAATCTGTATTTTAAGTACCTCAGCAAATTCTTAAGATCGGGCAAGTTTGGGAAATTCCCTGCTACATGAAATGAACTTGAGCTTTGTGTATGTATTTGAATGTAATAAAACTATAGATCCTCATGAATGGTACTATCATCTTCCATCTCTCCAAATGGCTTGAATTAATGAGACCAATTTCCATTGGTTGGTTACTGATGTTGGGACTCTGTTAAACATGCTCTGAGATTACATGGCTAGATTCTCAGCCCAGACCATGATATTCCACTCAGCTTTCAGTGGAAGTAAAAGGGCAGATTTTGCCCAGATCTGGATTCTGACTCAGCTGCTGACAAGTCTGAGACTCTGGTCAAAAAGTTATTTAACCTTTTCTAAGCCCATTTCCTCTCTTGTATGAATATAAGAACAGTGGCCCTGCCCTCATATAAGAGTCACAGTGCATCAGGTATACAACAGGTGCTCAAAAAGTCTCAGTCTAACTAGGGTATAAAAACATCTGCCCCACCCATCCACACTCCCCATCAGAAACAGGTCTTAAGTCCTTTCTTCTCACATCCATGTCTGATTCTATTCTGCCTTACAAGCTAAGGACCAATAACATCTGCATGGCTCTTTGAGACTCATTTCCCAGATATTAGCCAGCTCCTTTTCCAGATATTACCCAGATTACTTTCCACAACAGTGCTGAGTTAGGAATCATCACCTCCACTTTAGGAGAAAAGCGCTCCAGAAGGGTCAATGACCTTCCGAAAAGTGGTAAAAGTCACGATATGAACTCAGACCCCACAGTCTCTCACAACCTTGCTCTGTCTCTGCTGTATAAGCTGTACATTACCTAAAGCGCTTCCACATCACAGCATTTTAAACATGTATTTCCATGACTCTCGCCACACTCTCAATAAAAGTACCTTTAAGCAGGTATCATATCATATTAGCCTGTGTAGGGAAATGCACGGAGCCTCTGTGTTTGTCATGCTTCGGGAGGAAAGGAGATAAGCTCAAATATGATGCATGCTTTTCCCCAGTCTCACATGCATTCCACACTGCTAATGCCCCAGCTGCCCCCGCCATTTAAATGAACACATCTTAATAACAAGAATTTATTGAATTACTACTAAGTGTCACAAACTCTACTTACTTAGTCAATTAACTTATACTAGACACTTAGAAAATTCCTGGCACATATTAAGCATCTGTTATTGTTGTTATTATTATTTAATTATCCACATAGCCTGGTATGCATTATTTTCCTCATTGTACTGCCAAGGACTTTGAGAAGTTAAGTGCATGGTCCAAGATCACATTGCTAGTCTGTGGAGAGCTGGGAAAACACCATAAAAGAAAATTCACACTTATACAACCTATTGCTAAGTCACTTTAGTCGTGTCTGACTCTGCGCGACCCCATAGACGGCAGCCCACCAGGCTCCCCCGTCCCTGGGACTCTCCAGGCAAGAACACTGGAGTGGGCTGCCATTTCCTTCTTCAATGCAGGAAAGTGAAAAGTGAAAGTGAAGTCGCTTAGTCGTGTTCAACCCTCAGTGACCCCATGGACTGCAGCCTACAAGGCAAGCATATATTTCATATTATTTTATATACTAAAATTATTTTATATATTAAAACTTCTTATAAAGGTAGCCACATCCACTATTCACCCTAGTGACCCTGAGCTTTTGCTTACAGACCACCAATGATCTAATGGTTTAGTGGATAAAGCATTAGAGAAACCAGACGCCAAAGTTTTCCAACCAGTGTCTAAAAGTCAATAACCAGAAATGACTGCCAATGTTTATTGAGCAGCACACACACACACACATGTGCATGTGTATATATATGTGTGTGTTGCTCAGTTGTGTCCGACTCTTTGTGACCCCATAGACTATATAAATTCCATGAAATTCTCCAGGCCAAAATAGTGGAGTGGATAGCCATTTACTTCTCCAGGGGATCCTCCCAACCCAGGGATCGAACCCAGGTTTCCCACATTGCCAGCGACTTCTTCACCTGCTGAGCCACCAGGGAAGCCTGGTGCTGACTTCATAGGCACAGGCATTACAGAAAGGAAGTGCGAAGCAACAGGAAGATCAAATGTGGTTTGCTTGATTGTGCACCAGGCACTTTAGAGACGCAGGTACTGAATGAGATACAAATTAGGAAACTTGAAAGATCACTTGAGATACAAGATAGGATGAATGAATTGACACCAGGTGATGTTGCCGCCAACTTCCTGAAGGTCACCCTGAACCACATCTAACATTACCATCCCCTGACACTCTTTTACAGATTGACTCAAATTATCAGGGAAGTGAAGTCTCAGATCACATTGAGGGAGAGGTGACTGGACCAAGATCTGTCCTCTGAGGTAAGAGAAAGTAATCTGCTTCAAGACAACCCTTCAGATCTGCAGACAGCAGTTACATCCTTTATGAATTTTCTTTCCTTCAGCATGAATGTTCTGCCCCTCAAAGGACACTGGTCACATCCACTGTACACTTAATATCCATCCTTAAATAAATGAGGATAAAGATTGTCTACAGCAAAGAATTAATGAAGCTTTATTATAGAACAAAATAGAGGAACAAAGATAGAAGTCCTTGAATGGTAAAAATATCAGCTCAAATTCTTGGCCGAGTGATAGGCAACTCAGAGTCACTTCATCCCCTTCTGAAAGGACAGGATTTTCACCATCCCCGGAACAACCCTGGTGCCAGGTTGCTGCCTGAATCTCAGCAGATCCATCTGTGGTCTTTGGAGTGGGAAGTCCAAGTTCAGAACAGGCCGGCTGACCCCAGAACCCTACTGGCTCTGGGCCCGCACACCACCATGCATGGTGGGGTCTGATCTGGACAACACCATCGCCCGCAAATCACACGCCAAGCAAGGAAAATGAGACGGCTTTATGAAAAATCCAAAGTTTATTGCAAATTGTATTTTGCTTCCCTTCGTTCTTCATTTTTACAGGATTTATTGATATCCATGATTTTTTCACAGATGTACTTGTTGACTTTGGAGAGTCTCTGTGCAATTTCAGTTTCATCCACAGTTTCTTGTGCTATTCTGTCGTACAAACACTCTAGACAGGGAAAAGAAACAAGAAGGCCAAGGATTAATGGTGCATTCAAGTACATATCTTTACGGAAGAGAAAGGAAAATGTGCCTCCTGACATACTTCCAAAGTACCAATTCACATAGCTGGCACGGCTGCCTTTTAAAAATTTCAACACAAAATGTACTGAGAAAAGAGATCTACACTGTAAACTTGTACTTTAAAAATAAAGATACAATGCCTATGTGCCCACTCCCCTGCTTAATGGGGTCCCTCTGAAGCTCCCAGACACCCCTTCCCCATCCTACCCTCTCCTCGTCCTCACCAGAGGTAACTGCTCTCCTGAATTTCTTTTTCATGTTAACACATACACACACATCTTTATGCAGATGGTGACTGCAGCCATGAAATTAAAAGACACTTGCTCCTTGAAAGAAAAGCTATGACAAACTTAGACAGCATATTAAAAAGCAGAGACATTGCCAACAAAGGTCCGTCTACTCAAAGCTATGGTTTCTCCAGTAGTCATGTATGGATGTGAGAGTTGGACTATAAAGAAAGCTGAACACAGAAGAATTGATGCTTTTGAACTGTGGTGTTGGAGAAGACTCTTGAGAGTCCCTTGAACTGCAAGGAGATCAAACAAGTCCATCCTAAAGGAAATCAGTCCTGAATATTCATTGGAAGGACTAATGCTGAAGCTGAAACTCCAACACTTTGGCCACCTGATGCAAAGAAATGTCTCACTGAAAAAGACCCTGATGCTGGGAAGCACTGAAGTTAGGAGGAGAAGGGGATGACAGAGGATGAGATGGTTGGACAGCATCACCGACTTGATGGACATGAGTTTGAGCAAGCTCTGGGAGTTGGTGAAAGATAGAGAAGCCTGGCATGCTGCAGTCCATGGGGTCGCAAAGAGTTGGACACGACTGAGTGACTGAACTGAATGACTGACACATCTTTAAACAACATTATCATCTACTCTTCCCCTTTTTTGAACCTTTTACAGTGTCTCCCTACTCTGTATATCCATCTGACTTTCTTTTCATCCAGTGTTGAGAGTTACCCACGCTCAAGTGTGAGTGCAGCTGCAGGTCACTTAGTCTCACTGATGAGCAGTGTTCTATTGTCCGACTAACCCACACTGACTGACCCACTTTACTGTCAGTGAATACTTGGATTGTTTGCTGTGTTCTGCAATTATAGGCACTTAGGCTGCGTGTCCTGGGGCAGACGGACAGGAAATGCCCAGTACGGGCCTTGGCTGGACCTGCCCAGTGTTAGGGTGTATGCATACTGAATTCTGAAGGCTTCCTGGTGGCTCAGCGGCTCAGCTGGTAAAGAATCAACCTGCTGATGCAAGAGACGTGGGTTCTATCCCTGGACTGGGAAGTCCCCTTGCACTAGGAAATGGCAACCCACTCCAGTATTCTTGCCTGGAAAATTCTATGAACAGGGGAGCCTGGTGGGCTACAGCCCATGGGGTCACATGGGCTGTGTGTGGGTGTCTGTGCAGACTCAGTCATGTCCGACTTTGTGACCCCATGGGCTGTAGTCCACCAGGTTCCTCTGTTCATAGAATTTTCTGGGCAAGAATACTGGAGTGGGTTGCCATTTCCTAGATCCCATCTCCTGCGTTGGCCACTGAGCCGCCAGGAAGCCCTCTAAGTTCAATATACATACATCTTAACTGATTGTGAAGGTTTCGGCCACCTGGTGGGTGTGAAGTGGTGCCTCAGGGAGGTGATCACTAAGGAGGCTGAGGACGGCCGCTTGTACTGACTCGGCCATTTGCGGAGATGAGGCAGAGAGTGAGCCCCAGACGGGACCTGACTGGAACCTGATGGTGGCCTACTTCCTAGCCCGGGGACCTGAGGCAAATCATTGCCCTAGATTCCTCACCTACTAAACAAGAAACCACATGTGATCTTTTTTAAGGCTGCATGAAGGATGTGATACAAACATTTTGCAATTTGCAAGATTCTGTCAAACTGTAAGGAGCACTATACCTGTATGGCGTTGTCATAGTTATTTTATGTATATGCCATTGTTTGCTCCCAGGGTCTAGCACAGTGCTTGGCACAGGGGCAAGAGTAAGTAAATGCCTGTTAAATGAATAAATAGATGCATGAATGTTTTTCTAAGGAAACCTGAGGGGACATGATAATTCTGCACATAAGGGGACTACGGAGGTGAGTGGGACTGAACCACTGGGGTATGTAGTCCTGAGCAAGGTTTTTAACTTTGTTGCCCCTGATCCTCCTTGTCTATGAAACAGGAATGGCAACCCAGTCTCGAGGAACCGCTATGGAGGATGAACAAAGTCTTCCCTGGAGGAGGACATGGCAACCCACTCCAGTATTCTTGCTTGGAAAATGCCATGGACAGAGGAGCCTGGTGGGCTACAGCCCATGGGGTCACAGAGTCAGACGGGGCTGGGCACACGCATGCACACACATCAAGTCTTGTCTACCAGGCCAGGGCACAGCGGGCGATCCTGCCAGTGGTGCAGAGCGTCAGCACTGGCAGAAATCAGGGAGACTAGCTGGTGCCAACTCCTCCACCCACATGAGACAAGACCAAAGCGAAGCCGGAGAGCAGTTAAGGGGGGGCAAGCTCCCCCGTGGTCTCTGCTCTGAGTCCTTCCCTGGGGACACAGCAAGCCTGCCTCCTGCTGCCATTCAGGCTGCAGGTGTGTGTGCTATAGGCCTTCTTTCTCTGAAGCACGTCTCCTCCCTATGGAGAAGGGTTTAGAAGCTTTCAGCTGGCCTTCACTGCTTCCTGACGAGCCTGCACTTTGTCTTGTGCTGGCCTTTCCACAGGGACTGAGACGAGAAGGCAGGTAGCCTTGTCTCTCCAGTCCTAGCTCTGCTGACTCCATTTCCTGCCCCACTCCAGGCTGGCCCACAAATCAGTCTTTGCTCATCTCCTCCTCAATTACTCGGGCCTCATCCTTCACCTGACTAAATCCCACTCATTCTTCTAGATTCATTTATCTTGGAATCTGCCAGGTTGAGCCAGTATTCTTGGTGCTCCCTAACTCATCTGGCTTGTTCCCTATCAAATCTCTGACTTTAATCTAATAAAACTGTGACCACACTGTCTCTCCTACAGACTAGAACCCTGGGGGTTCCCTCTCCAGCCCTGGGCCAGGGTAAGGCAGACAACTGCAGCGATGTTGCTGGAACTTGAACCAAAGGTGGGGTGTGTCCTGCGCAGAGGACTGTCTCTAAGTTCAGAGGTTCGAATCTGGCTCTAACCCTAGTTGCTGGGCCACCTTGAGTGGGAACTTCCCTGGGTCTCAGTCTCACGGTCTGAAAGCAGGTCAAACCCGATCATCTAAGGAGATTCTTCCAGCTCCAGGGCTCTAGTTCTCTGGAAGGTAAAAGGGTGGGTGAAGAGGAAAAGGAGAGAGGAGGGGGCAGGGGAGTGGGTGTGCTGGCCCCGAGAGGCCCCAGCGTGAGTTAGAGAAGAGGCAGGAGGAGAAACGGGCAGATGGAGGAAGGTTTTCAGAGTGGCCTCCACAGAATACCAATCACTCTGGTTTCCTGGGGGTAAGAGCACGGAATGGCCCCCGAGGTTGATTAAAAGGCTTTCGTTAGGCTCCAGATATTAATCACCTGCAGTTGCCGGGAATGTCTCCCTCTGCGAGGGAGCATTTGAGATTATTGCTTAATTAACAAGGTTTATAACAGCGTTAATGTGTCCTATTAAAAAAGTTATAAAAATTAAACAGAACTCAATGCTGTGGCTCATTTGAAAACTCAGACAGTCTGCAAAAGATCCTTTGACCTTAATAAGGGTTTAGCTGTCATTCTGGAGCTTGTCATTGCAGCGAGACGCCCCTCCAGCCCTCCTGCTTTCACCTTTCTAAAGTGACGTCAGCGTTCACCCCATTCCCCGGCTACCTGGTGAAGAATGGCTTCCAAACCAAAGAGAAGAAAAAAGTCCTCACCAACCCTGTGAGCACCAAGGCTTTTGTCATTTTGACATGTCCAATGTGAGTAACTGTGGTACAGTCATACAAAACAAACATAAAACAATCTCAGTCCAGAAGACAGCCTGCATGGGAAGACCTAGTCAAACGCAACCTCAAATAATCAAGCTAAAAACGGTGAGTGCATGCTGCGATGGGAGACAGACTTTAAACCTGCTGGGCTGTAGTTAAAACAACAACAACAACAACAACCGCCTGACATTGTACTTCAGTAAGACAAGAAACCCCTGGAGACCCAGGGAAGCCTGAAAGCCCACTTCAGCTCAGCTGACTGAAACAGATGTATGGCCTTGGGTAAGTCAATTTCCCTCTTACTCACTGGAATGGCAAGTATTATGGGCTCTAAAGGAGGCAAAGGTACAGACAGAAGAGGACAGAGGCAGGCACAGGGTGCCCTAGGACACACAACAGAAGTGTCCCCCTACCCTGAAAGGTCAGGGAAGGCTTCCTGAAGGAAGGTTCTCCTGAGCACACCTGGGCAGTGAGTAACAGCTGGCTGGGCAGAGCAGCACAGGTGTTAGGTGGGCAGTCTGACCTATGCTTCTAGTGCCAGACATAGCATCTGCAAATTCCCTAATGTGAGAGAGGACAAGGCTTGTTGGAACACAGAGGCTCATTATAGTAAGAACTTACAGTTCAAGGGGAATATGCTAAAAAAATAAGCTGGAGCTCCAGGCCAGGGGCCAGAGTATGAAGGTGCTTTTATGAGACGTTAAGAAGCTTCCCAGGTGACTCTAGTAGTAAAGAATCTGCCTGCCAAAGCAGGAGATGTGAGTTCGATTCCTGGATTGGGAAGACCCCCTGAGTAGGAAATGGCAACTTGCTCCAGTATTGTTGCCTAGAAAATTCCATGGTCAGAGGAGCCTGGTGGGCTACAGTCCATGGAGTCTCAAAGACTGAGCATATATAGGAAGTTTACCCTTTAATAATGGGCGCCAGGTGTCGGAGTGGTGGTAACAGGATCATACTTGGTTTTGGAACGATCACTCTGATTACATATAGAGAAAGGAGTCTGGAAGCTGCTGGGGTAAGGCAGGGGAGAAAAGAAAGCAGCAATGGGTATGGAGAGAAGCACATGGTTTAAAAGGTATTTAGGGGCAGAACTGATGGAGAGTGAGTGAACAAGGAGTGCGGGATGAGGCATCCCTGGGTTCCCGGCAGGTGGTGGTGTGTCCTTCATCATGACGGTGAACAGACAGGGCAGAGGCTCTGGGGTGAAGGAAGAGGCGAGCAGCGAGGGGTGTAGATGTGCAGGTGTCATGTGGACACCCGGGAGTAGGGGGCCAGTGCCACCCAAATGTATGGATCAGGAACCTCAAAGTGTGAACTGAGGTCAAATATCTATTTGCCATCAGTCACTGATTCAACAAATATTATTAAGCACTTACAACATCTGAGCAAGAATCTCATAAAGCTCATGTTCTCATGGGGGTGGGGAAGAAAGACAGTCATCAGGCAAATAAATAAAGAAGACATGCACTGCAGACTTTAGGGAGGGTGATGTGTTAGGAGAGCGATGGGAAGGCCACTTCATCAGCTTGGACAGCTGGAAGTCACGGACTCGGACTCGGAAGCCAAGGCCTCTCTGAATGACACGGAGGCAGAGTGTGCAGACCAGAGGAAGGGCGCTGCAGGAAGTGGGGGCAGGAATGAGCTGTGAGAGGGCCTCAGCGGTTAGACAGCAGTGGGAACTGGGAGGTGTGGTGTGAGACGAGGCCGAGGGGTCACCGGAAGCGGATCACCAGGCAGCGGCCAAGACGATGAGTGTGGATTTCAACTCTGGGTCATGTGCACGCCGGGGGGCAACGGGAACCAAGGGGAGTGAGAGCAGCAGAGGGCAGCTTTGTAGAGGAAGAGGGAGGAGGGCTGGAGACGGAGGAGAGGGGAGGGGAGAGGAGCCCACAGTGGGGATGAGAAGCCACAGGCAGAAGGAGACCTGAGCGGGCAGGATGGGTTTCTCAGTAAAGGAGGGGCGGTCACATAGGCTGGGGAGGAGGTGGAGTCCTGCCCTGGAGGAGTGAAGAGGAGCCGGAGGGAAGCTTGACAAGGACAGAGTAAGCAGAGGGCTGGAGCGGAAGCCAGACGAGACGGCAGCGGCATTGCTAGCGCACACAGGCAGTGAGTGTCGACAGCTCTTTCAGGAAACCTGGACGTGAAAAGGAAGACATGGCAGCAGCTGGGTGATGCGGGTGGCCCCTAGGGAGTGTTTTGCCTGCTTCTGTAAGAAATGAGTGATCAAAGCATACTTAAATGGCACTGGGAAGGAACCAACTGAGTGGAAGGAATAACGTACTCGGGAAGGTAGGTGGGCTGAAATTTAGAAAGAGAGAATGACCAGTCCCAAACAAGACAAGGAAACTCTTCTTTTGGACATGAGACATAAAACTCGGGCGGGGAGGAGGAGGTGGGGGTGGTCCAGGTAAGTTTGTAGATATGGTGGATCGAAGCTGTGGGATTTCTTTTTCTTTTCTCTGTGAAGGAGGAGACAAGGCCATCTTTTGAAAAAAGAGGTGTGGACTCTCACAGGAAAAGTAGAGAAGCTTTAAAGAGGGTTTGGAAAATTGAGGAGTGGATGAGTGAGGGAAACTTGGAGGCCGTGGCCTGTGGGCTGAAGACAGTTAAGTCTGTAATGGCCTCAAGGCATATGGCTAAGGCGTTTTCTTCTAGATTGTCCCTTAGTAATGGGGACCAAATCAGCTACAAAGAACATCATGTGAATGGGGTCCAAAGCACATACAAAATGTCCCTGGGTCCACTGGGCAGCCGGGGCAAGGGCTATGATCCTGCCCTTACACGTGGACACGTCGAGCGCCTACCTGGTATGAGCACTGCACGGGGCCTGGGGAGACAAAAGTAAACAGAGCTGGGGGCAGCACAGAGTTAAGGAGAGGCAGAGCTGCAGCTCAACCCCAAGCATTGCTATTCCTTTCCAATTTCCGCTTTCCATCGCCTCGCGCTGAGAGCAGTCGCGAGGGGCCTGAAGGTTGAAAAGCACTGAACGATCGTGAACTTCAGTTATATGACCGTCACGAAGTCATGCCAGCCCTATGGCGCAGCTCAGCAAAGAATGGAAACTTGTTTTCACAACTCAGGCGTAACTACAACCCAAGCTATCAGTCAGGCAGCCCTCTTAACCATCTGAGAGGTAAGTTTTCAGCTGAGGGCACTGGACAGGGAAGGAAAGTGGTTCACAAGAAACTGTGTGAAGAGTCGATCAGGGGATGGCTTGCAGGTCTCAGCGTGGTGTTTCTTCAGCCCTCACTGATTGAGCTACCAGCGTGTCAGGCCCTGTGTGAGGCACGGAGGACAGGGAGTTGAGTTTCACATGGTCACACTAACGTCTGAGGCAGACACGTGGCAGATGACTTTATACCACGGTGTTACAGCGATAGTCAGTCACTGGGAGGCACCAGGGACCTGCTGAGTCACATTCCAATAGGAGTAACAGGATCAGAGGTCGGCCACCCCTTGGGGAGGCAGGGTTGTGTCCCCAGGAGGGACTCTTTCTCAGGATGACCTCCTAAATTAGGCTCCACCATTTCAGACAGTGGGTAGACTACAGGTTACCTCTGCTTGTCTGAAAATAAGTGTTTGCCTAAATCAATTAACCATGAATCAGCCATCCAGGGAGGCAGCCGAGCTCCAGAACAAACCCCAGATCAGAGTCAGCCAGGTGAGTTTCAATCCAGGCTCTGAAACCTCGTAGCCACGACTTCCAGTTGGTCAGCTAATCTCTCTGTGTCTGGAAATCTGGACCTCTAAAATACACCCTACAACTGGCCATTTTTCTCTGTCTCCACTGCTCTGACCTCAGTCTATGGCACCACTGCACCAGCCTCCCGACTGGCCTCCCATTCAGTCTCTCCCACCGAAGACCCCATATCATCTTTCTCCTGTAAGGAGAGTAAGTCAAGCTACTCACCGTGGCCTTCATGGCCCAAGTCCATCCCTCGCCCACCACCCTGGCCTCAGTCTCCCTGAACTCATGACTCTGCAGCTGGCTGGGGCTTCTTCACCCCTTGAGCATGCTGGCCTTTGAATCTGTTATTTATTCTGCCTCTTTCACACCCCTTAGAATCACATAGGACTGCCTCCTCCACATTCAGTTCGCAGCTCAAAACTACCTCTTCCAGCAGGTCTTCTCCACCCAACCCAGCTAACACAGCTACTGTCTCACTCAGATATACACCACAGCCTTTCATCAATACCTCAAATTATCTGATTTGTTTGTGGATGTATTTGTTGCCTGCTCTACAACCTGGTATAAGGCCTGTTCTAAATGCACACGCTGACTGGTTGAGTCTTACTTTCTTCATCAAAACCTGGCAGCTGGACACTTAGAGACCAGTGGTTAGGAGTACAGCTTCTGAAGCCAGCCCTCCTGGATAGGACTCCTGGCTTTAGTCCTAAAACTGTGTGATCTGGGCAAGTTACTTAACATCTCTGTGTCCAGTTTCCACATTACAAACAGGGATGATATTAGCAGCCAACAGAAGGGAGAGTTATGTGTTATGAAGAATAAATGAGTTAATATGGACCTGAAATATCGTAAGTGCTCAGAATAATGAACGATTATTATATTCTCTCTGCTCCCATGTACTTTGGTGTCTCTGTAATTTGCATTATCTGTACTGTAACTAGCTTTTCTGTGTCCACCTTCCACATGAGACTGAGCTCCTTGCAGATGGAGACTGTGTCTTGGCCCTTTCTAAGTCCTCCATACACAGCAGAGTCTGGTAAAGAATAAGAGCTTAGTGAACAGATGGCGAACAGGTGGGAGAAACAGAAGAGAGAAAGAAGAGGAAAGAAAGAGGAGAAAGGAAGGCAGGAGGGAAGGAAAATGAGACTCCAGGTTAGAGCCCTACCTTTGGGGAAACAAACAGAGAGAGAGGGAGGCCCTCCAAACCCTCCCAAACCCCAGAAAAGAAGCTCAGTCTGGCGGCCGTCGGCTGGTCTTCCTCTCATTAAGTGCTCCAGGCACAGTGCTAGGACCCCCAGGAGCTGGTGTCCTAGCCTTGGCCTTCACACGCTCTACACAGCAGCCTCCTTTCCCAATCCCGCACCTTTGTCCCGAGTACCTCTCTTTAAACACCTGCGTCCCCAGGCCTGGTGGGCCCTTCAAGGCCCGCTTCAGTGGCCCACTTCCCAGGGACCCTCCCTGGCTTTCCAGCTAGGGTCTCCTGCCCTCCTGAGAGCCCCCTTCTGGGCCTCTCGCACGTGAGCTCCCTGAACTGCACTTGTGTCTAGAGCCCATTTGCCCTGTTAAATGTGAGCTTGCCCAGCACCAGGTCTGTGTCTGCTCCTGTGTTTCTGTGCCCAGGCCAGAGCCTGGCACGGGGAGGCTTCAGCAGGTGTGCTGAACTGAAACGTGCCCCGTGCATTCCTGACAGAGTCGAGGGCAGGACCTCAGGCACTGCGTCTCCAGCGCAGGACTCACCTCTGACGATACTTAGCTTGTGGGGCGAGAGGGGTGGCTTAGGGACTGCATCTTTCTTTTTTTTTGTGGCAACTCCTGTGACGCTTCTGTTCTTCAGAACATCTGTTCCCCAAATCATGACTGCCAAGTTCTTCGTGTACTTGGAATCTCCTTGGGTGACTTGCAGCTGGTGCCATTTCTCCTCATCAACCCAAATCCCGCTTCCCAGATGGACCTGAAAGGGATAAGAACGCAAGCGAGCACCTGTTTAATCGGACAGGATGGTGGCAGGAAGCTTTTCCTGTCCTTTAAAAGACACTGCTGCACAACTACAAGAGATCTGCTCCATAAATACTAACTACCTTTCTTTCCGGGAAATAATCACATGCATTCACTGGACACCTGTAATGTGCCAGGCCTTATGCTAGTGCTTTATATTTACTCTCTCAGAGCTTCACAGCAACCCTGGAAGGAAGGTGTTGGGACACTATTTTCACTTCAGGCAGGAAAACCAGGTTGGGAGAGGTGCAGCCTACTTCTGAAAAGTCGCTCAACTATGAAGTTGCAGAGTGGATTTATGTTGTCCGGGTGGGGCTCTCTAGGTGACTCCAGGGTGCACAGCCGCTGGAGTGGGGAGGGAGACTGCCCAGGTCCTGCCATTAGCGGAGTGTGAACGCATGCTCTGTCTCTGGCTTCAGTGTTTGGGAGCTGAGCAGGGAGAGTTAGATTTCAGCTAAGTTCCTTCTGGCTCAGAAAACCTATGATTTTAACAAATTAAACATAACCACGGTGTCCCTGGTCTGATTCTGACGGCACACAGAACAAAACACAGCCGTCTGCTCCTCATAAGGGAAGCGCTCAAAGCTTCAGGGTAGAGTCCATAAACGCAGACGTCCCGAATAATCTAGCAAGGAGCTTTGAGATTTCCCTTTCCTTTCTGGATCTTTTAACAACTTAAAAACCATTTGCTGATGTTGATCATTTAAAAATGAAGTTCTGACTTTGACCTTGCCATTCATGCTGCATTTCTACCGAGTCCATGGAGGGTGGACGTGGCCTCTGTGGGGACAGTGGGAGAGGCAGCCGCTGATGAGTTAAATTTTCTGAGGGGCCTGGAAAGTCCCTGCCAAGGTCCTTGTCTTCAGAGACCGTCAGTCGTGGACCTTGCATGGTCAGGAGATACCCTGGGAGAGTCCTGGTCTGAGAGACAGCATACACACACCCAGACTGACGGCAGACTGGCAGGACTCAGGGTTAGGGATATATGAAGAGCTCTCCATTGAAGATCGACTTGGAAAGCATGGTAGGCATGCACAGATAGATGGGGAGACAGGTCAACCAGCAACGCTTCTTCCTTCACCAATTGCTGGCATTTTCAGACCATGAACAAGAAAAAATAGAGCAACACAGCCCACTCACGAACGTCAGTAGGTAAACAGTCTAACATTGCCACATCCAACTTCACTTCCTTTTGCTCAAACGATCATTCAGACCTCCGCAGGCATCATATCAGATAACCAGATGTACCTGGCCTCCCTGTGCTGCCAACCTCAGTGCTGCAACTCTGCTCACACAGCTCAGGAAGATAAGCAGCCCTTGAGTGGGATGTGTTGGCCTGGGGCCGCTGGACAACACCCACCCAAGGTCGAGTCTGGCCTTTTCTCTGCAGCCTGAACTGCAGGTGGGCAGTCTGTATACCAGATCAGGCCTGCTGGCGACTAACTCCCTCCTGCTCCCTGTTGGACCCCAAGTCACCTCCCTGGATGACTCTCTGTGGCTACCCATGCAAGCTCCCTGAGATAGGAGAAAACAAGGGATGCAAATTAGATTAAACACTGAAACAGAAACCCGTGGAGATGGAGGGCAACTTAGATTTTCCAAAGATCTTTGCTCTTTTCTACTCAAGCCTTGTTTGCCTACAGCCTTTCAATTTGTGGTTCTTTAAAGAGAGGTGGTAGTCATCTTGGCCAATGTTCCTCTACGAGAGCAAGGGGACACTACCCTTTCTTTGAGTGCCCATTATGAACTCGGTAATCCATTCTTAACTTAGTTATAAACAAAATGACCTTAAGAGATGGAAATAGGTAGAAATATTCACAGACAGGGACAGAGATTCAGAAGGACTAATTAGTTTCCTAAGACATACTATCAGAAAATTTTGGAATCAAGGTTCAACTCTAAATCCGTGTGACCCTGCAGCCCACACTCTCTTGGCCTCCTGCTGCTGCCGGTGTCATGGTGGTGCTGACGTGGTGGAAACACAGCAGGTTTATGTTCATCTGGCTTTCCTCCTGAGCCTCCTCTGCACCTGACCGGCCACTTCGCCGGCCAGCACCCACTGTGGGTCACATTGCAGTCAGGGAAACCTGGAGAAAAGCCACTGGCTGGCCTTCCTGTCCCCAATCCCTGCCCCAACCAACCCACGCTGTAAACACTGCCAGATCAGTTCCCTAAAACACAGCTTTCCTTCTTTGACTAGAGGACTTCCACAGTTTTTCAACTGTGTTTTTATGTTAACCTTCTGGAATCTTGAATGGACCCCTGTTTTCTGTCACATCAAATGCAATGTCCTCAGTTGGTTTTAAAGGTCCTCTAGAATCCTGTTTCCATTCAACCTATTAAGCATAGCATGTCTACCACTCAACGATGTCCCTAAACTCACTCATTTTCTCCTACGTCCAGTGTCTGGTGACAGAAAAAGGACAGGCTCTAGAGTCTCCTCTCTGTGTGAATCTGAGCCCGTCTACCTACCAGCTGGATATCTTGGGCTAGTCACTCTACCTCTCTGAACCTTTCTTTCCTCAGCTATACCAGAGGCAGATCACCACCTGGATCAAGAGCTATTTTGAAGATAAATGAGATAACATGCAGACAGTATCAGCAGGGTAGCACAAACCCGAAACTTACTTTTGCTGCCTTCTTTCCCCTATCTATGTCTCTGTTCATGCCTCTCTCCGACCCAGGGATGAAGCCTTCCCTTATGTCTCCTTAGCCTGATAGCTTTTAAACCCCAGCTCCCAGTGAAAGAAAACCTCCTTCACTACTCTTGGGCTAAGTTCTATGCACTCTGAATTTCTAACTTACTAAGAGCCCTCACTACCTTCGCAGTCCATCTCCACGAGGAGAGGTCCAGGCTTTGCCTCTTTCGTCCCCTACAAAGTGGCCCAGACTAGTCTGAACACAAAGCTGTAAGAAACTGATGCACATATTTAATATGTCTTAACGGCACTGGCTTTCAGTTCACATGAGCTGCTGTTCCATGAAGAAGAAAATATTTTCTGACATGCACTCGAGTACAAGGCCAGCTACGCACACAGAAAGAAAAAGCCCTGGGTAAGACTGATCACAGGAACAGGCTGGGGCATTTGGGACAAGGGTTCCTGAGGTCAACAGAGCTCAGGGTCTCCTGGAGCAACGCCCCGCTTTCCAGGATGCAGCAGAACAGACTGGAAAGAACACTAGCCTGAGAGCCAGGTGACCTGTCTTCCAGTTCTTGCCCGCCTCTGCTCTAGCGCACAGCTGTAGACAAGCCCCCCTTCTGGATGTATTTCCCCATCCATCCCATGTATAAATTATACTATTTAAACTTTGATGGTCTTTGAAGCTTTACGATTCAATGAGTTTTTGAAATAAAACATCTTAAGACAAAGAGAAGCGCTTGAGCCAAATGAGAAAGTAACTTTTATGGCAAACCCTTATTCACATAAACCACAGTTCACTATTGGACCAAAATGTTAGCCTTAATGCTTTCAAGGGAGGTTATTAAAAATATGGCATCTGGTAGGATGGGACTTGATCAAAGAATGCCTTTGTGAAATGTTTCGGAGGACAAAACTAGTTTCCTACTAGGAAACGGATCTCATTCCCATGCTCTGTGCATCACAGAGATCGAGGCAGAAAGAAGGAAGGGTCTGAAACAACGGCAGAGCCAAGAATAATAATGACTACTTCTGGGATGTGGGGCATTGCTGTTCTAAGCAAGCTGCTGTGCATTTCCAGGATGTCTGCTTCCTTCCCCTCCCTTAATCAATTCCTTTGACTATAAACTGGTGGAAACAAAAGCCAGTTAGTTTTATAGCAACCTATTGGCCATAATCAATGATAAAACAAACTTGGCACTTTCAAGACAGGTTGTGCAGCCCAAGTATGGAAAAATCAAATGACATTTGAGAGACACAATTTCCTGGAGGGAAAATGATCCTTTCAAAAGACACCCTCGTAATGCCCAGAAACTGTCCACCAGTCTTTAAAGCAAGAGAGAAATGGATTTCTCTTAGAAGCTACTTTAAGAAAAAGTCTGTAGTCATTCCATATGTGATTGTGCCTAAAAAGAAATCAACGAAGACAGAAAAGTCTTTTCTTCATCTCTAACTGCTGAAGGGTCACCAAAGTTAGATGCACAGTTTAAATCATTTGTAATGACTACGGAGAGCATTAATTCGATCCTACCTGGCACAGCTAGGGATGCTGAAGCCCAGAGAAGGGAAGCCCCCACTCAGAGTCACAGGCAGAACAAAGAGTTGGGCTTACACTCAGCTCAGGCTGCCTGCTTCCACTCTGTCAGGCCACCTCTTCCCTGCAGAGCAGATTCTTAAAGCCTGTAGGCTGCAGCAAGGCAGGGCAGAACAGGCCTGTGGTTTGACCCATCAGTTCTGCCTCTGCAGGGGAGGAAGTGCTGAGGGCACATGGATAGAAAGAGGAGGGCAGCATATCCAAGGGAGCCCTGAAGACCAACAAGTTTCACTTCCTTGGCTTGACAATGCTTGCTTTGGCTCAGCCTGGCCAGCTGCAGGGATGTGTCTGAAGAAACCCCAATAAAACAACCTTTCCTTTCTCATCAACCTACTGGGGAACAGAGACCTTTTGAAGCATAAGGCAAGAAAAACAGACTGACACAGATGAGTCTCTGGGGAGAAGGAGAGGTGGTGTCTATAATGCATGCCATGGTGGCAAAGACTATTATAGTAAAACTGAGTATGACCAGTGCCTAGACACATAGGTACTTTGTAAATAATGAATGAATAACTACTCAGTCACAGCCATATCTGTAAATCAGATCTCATCTCGAGATCACCTTATACATTTTATGCATCTGGTTTCATCAGATTATCATTTTAAATTATCTTTCTCACTAATAAGGTATTTTAAAATGTCAGTTTAGTTTTACAGTTGCTTTGGCCCAGTATTTACAAAAAAAAAAAAAAAAAGAAGAAGAGAAAAAGTCCTAATAAAGCTCCACTGATTACAGCACATGGATTCTGGAAGCAGTCACAGGGCTAGGCCTGAAGGCCAAGCGGTCGCTGTATCTCGGGAAGCTCCCACCATGCCCTCCACCTTCGCACTGACTAGCCGACACTTGTAGGGAATGGAGAGTGAGCTTGAAACACTACCTTGCCATTGTCTAGGATATACTTGTCCATGACAGGTGCAGGAGCGGGGTAATAGGACGACGTATTTGCTTCCTCACTGAAAGTGCTCCGTAACTCCGGCTCGGGCTCGAGACATTCTGACTTTACTTTTTCCAAGTCAATGGCGGGACCTAGGCAGTTAAGAAAAGAGATCTGTCTAGAACTCCAAGGAAAATCAAAGGCAAATATTTTAACTAGGCATCTGTCAGCACATAGTGGCACACACACACAAAATATGCTGGCTTATTTTTGTCCATTGGACTACACTTAAACCCCAGCTTGAAAATAATATGAGGTATGAACATCACAGGGGAAAAGGTGGCAGACAAGAATGGACTAGATTCTAATTAAACATGAATGAGAAGGAGTCTTCTAGGGTGTCACTGTCTGAATGACAATGCAAGGGATTCAACTTCCTGCAGGGGAAAGAGGTCCTTTTAAGACTGGGGTGGAGACAGCGTAGCAATGACTGCAGTATGCAAACTGTGTATTTGCCAAAACCCCATCCCTGCAGCCTACGTGAAGCGGGCCACAGCAGAAGATAGGAAAGCAGGGGAGAAATGCAAAGGCCTCCCCCGCCCAAGACCTAGTATCGAGACAGGCGCATTTCAACCAAGAAATTAAAGTACAATACAGATCAAGCCCCTGATTGCCTGAACCGGCAGCTTTCCTGATTTTTATTTTAATGCAATCAACACAAATTATGTACGGTTTAAACAGTAAAAGGCAGGAGATCAGTGGTGGTGGTTTCTAAGGAGGACTTTTTTTTTTTTCCTCCATTAGCTTTTTAAAATGATGGACTGTTTTTCAAATCACCTGTTGTGTCTTGATTACTAAACGGCAGAAAAACAGGGTAAGGCCGGATAACTTGATTAACTTTTATAGGCGAGCAAATCCAAAGGCCAAAGGAGAGTTTTGGCATCCTGGAAATTCTCCCTATGCAAGTATTTCAGGAGTTAACTGGGATCGGAAACTCAGCTACTGCCAAAGCTGGTCCCCAGGACTGCGCACGCAACTTAAGTCACCAGTGAGTTTCCTGGTCCAGGCCTCCCTCACTCTCACCATGCGGGCCGCCTGGTACGGAGCTGCTTGTGTGCCAAAGCCCGCACCAACAACCTGGCCGGAGTTTACTGTGCTAAAGTGCCACACCCTCGGCTTTGGCTGGTGGTGAGGAAGGTATTGGTGATTTTGTTACAAAAATTCCTCACGACAGGGCTTCCTAGACCGATAAAACCCTTTCTGAGTTGCTGGTAGCTCCAAGACAGATCTCGCAAGTCTCCAACAAGGCAGGTGCACATGTGTGCTCAGCGCGTGAGTGAGTGCGTGCTCAATCACTGCAGTTGTGTCTGACTCTGTGTGACGCTGTGGATCCTAGAGTCCACCAGGCTCCTCTGTCCATGGGGCTCTCCCGGCAAGAACACTGGAGTGGGTTGCCATGCCCTCCTCCAGGGGATCTTCCTGACCCAGGGATCAAACCCACGTCTCCAGTCTCCTGCATTGGCAGGCGGGTTCTTTACCACTAATGGCACCTGAGCATCTCAACGAAGTGTGAAGGCACAAAGCTGAATGTGGCGAGGCTGGGGAGCGGCGCAGAGCTCACGGAAAAACAGGGCTCATCTTGGGAGACTGCGTTTAGGTCTTATTCCTAGTTTGGCTATATTTTAATTGTGTGACCACAGGCGAGTGAATTTGGATGCACAAGCTGTCAGAATGAGGGACTGATAGCATCGTCACCATTCTAGGAACATCTTCCAATTCTGCGTGACCTACTCAAGAGCTGGGCCTAAGGCTCTCTTTTCTTTGTCCTCAGCCCCTGGCGTGAGGAGGTGTTCTCTGACTGACTGCTAAATGAACAAAAGAATGGCAAGAATGAATGAATAACTCTAAAGTTTCAGAAGCAGATGCCATAGTTCTCCTCTCTTTGTATGAAATCTTGGTTGTATTTCTGAGATATAAGCAAACTCAAGTGGAGCATCTGATCTTTTCTTAGGTCAGGGAAGAAGCAAGTACTTTGGCTTTCCCCAAAGGGCACGGCTGAGTTGGCTCCTGAGGCCTCGTCCTGCTCTGACACTCAGCAGCAAGACAAAGGAATGGAGCCACGCAGCCAGTGGAGCACAGGTCATCTTAGGGAAAGACAGCGTCCCTCCTCTAAAGCCTCCTTTTCCTTCTATGTCACAGGTCATCTTAGGGAAAGACACTGTCCCTCCTCTAAAACCTCCTTTTCCTTCTTTGAGAGGAAAATGGTGGACAAGAAAACGAACCCAACTTAGCTCCGACTTCAGTCTAGTTCTCATCCATTTATCTCCACAACAGCTGCCAAAGAAATCTACTCACAACCAAATCTTTCCTGGCTTAGGCTCCCACTACCCTCAAAATTAAGTTGTGTACCGTAGCTTCCTTAAGACCCTGGATATAGCCAGCTTCTTCTTGATCTCTGGCGCTCAGTTCCTGCTTTCCCCAGATGCTGTCCCTTGGGCGCGGGGCTGTCCCAAGCATCTGAGCCTCTGGACGTTCCACTGTTTTGGCCTCGAATGCCATCTCATCTGCCTGTCGAGTCTCTGGTCAGACTGCAGAACAGAGCTTAGGTGTCTGCTTTGTGAGGCCTCGCTCTGATCGCTACCAGGTAGGGGGTCTCTAAATCGTAAATACCTCCAGCAAATTATATTTGGAATCATCTACCAATCTGTCTGCTGTCCACATCAAACTGTGAAGCTCCTCAAGGGTAAAGTTTTACTCCCTTTGTAATCTTGGCACCTAGGGCAATGTCTGGCACCGTTCAGGCTCTCAGTAAATTCTTCATAACATGAGAGGAGAGAGTGAGTCGTGGGCAAGAAAGAGCCTTAAATGGGCTGAGGCACAGATTCTGAAATAAAGCCCTGCTGCTGAGTGGAGGTGCCTGAGGTGAATGGGATGTTTATAGATATTTGTTCTCAAATACCTGTAACCTTCTTGCAGCCCAGGAAGTAGAAGTTAGGGCTGTAAAATGGAAACTGGAAACATCTAGCCAGGGGAACGGACAGTTCTGATGGCGACACAGGGACACATCAAGAGCAGGGGCTGAGAGCAAAGGGCCACCTCTCTGGCGCCACCCTCACTGGTCCTCTCTTCTAAGGCAGACTCTGCTCCCTAGTGGCCTGCCTAGCCAGGTCCTTGGGACTCCCTCCTCCCCTGGTAGTAGCTAGCTGCACTCATCTATTTCTCTCTCTGCCACCCCCACTAGACTGTGAGGCCTGAGGGCAGATGGAGACTGTGTCTTTTTCTATTAGAGACCAGGGCTCAGCACAGTGCCTGGTTCCAAGTCAATTGTCAACAGGTAACTTTACACATCAGTAAGTACTTAACCTTTCTGACTCTGGTTGCCTCATCCTGAAAGGAGGAAGGACAACAGTGACTCGGCCAGGCTGCAGCGTAAAGGAGGCGACCTCATACACGTGATGACTCACACAGACTCTGGCACAGTGTGGGTGCTCAGTAAGTGGTGGCTCCCCACCCCTGCCCCTGCCCCACGCGGGGGTCATATTTGAGTGCTCAAGGTAGTCACTGCTAATCCCTGGGAACCAGGGCCCGGCTGGTCTTCTTTCGCTCTAAGTTCGTGGCACGAGCCTGGCCCAGAGCAGGTGTTCAGGCTCTCACGGCACACACACCCACACTAGGCTCCCCTCTACCAGTTTGCTCAGGGACCAACAGAGTTTCGTAGAGTGCTGAGCCTATTGTAATGCGATCTTCCTGCTCCCAAGCTCTCAAGGAACTCTATTTCCTAACATCCCAGATCAGCACATTTAACACCTGACGGCTGCCAGGGATTAGCACTGCTCTCTGCCCCTCCTCTGGCATTGTATACAGAAGGACCTGGTGTCTCAGCAAGGAGCACAGACCAACCAAAGGCTCCTCCTGGAAGCGGTTCATCAGCAGACCCGGGTGTGAATCCTGAGACACATCTCCCTCACCTCTCTGTGCCTCAGCTTCCCTACTTGGGAAATGGGGAGTGCCAATAGCCTCCAGAAAGCGAGGCAGGCGCAAATGGAGGCTCAGACACCGGCTCAGAAAATGGCAGATGAATGAAGGGATGAATCAGTCAATAAAGCAGCGTGTTTAGTAGTACAGAATCAGAAAGAAAAGGAACAAAAAGCATGTGGTTTCTTCCCAGAGAGGAGGGAGGGCCTCTAGTGCTTTTAATTTAAAAGGGGGAGAAAAACACTTCACTGCAAATTTTAGTCGGCTCCACTATGATGCTGGCAATTTACATCTCATTACAACAAACGCTTCAGATTGCTGTTTTGCTTTTAAAAATTTCTGAGGCATTGTTCTCCTTCAAACACATGTGACCAAATTAGCCACGATAATAAGCACTTGTGCTAAGAGACGGCACTGCACGATCTGGTGCAGATATTTTAAGTAACAAAGCAACTTTTTTCACTTTGTGGGAAGAGTAGGAATAAAAAAAAAAAAAAAAGCCTTTTGATCCACTTCAGGTTTATTTTGGAGAAAATAAAATATACCTTCCATGGAGAGAAACCTCTCAGCTGGGTTAAAATAAAAAGCTTTTGAAAGAGTATAAAAGACACTGCTTGTCTTTTCATTCAGTCATTCATGAGCCCATTCATCACACAATCCCTGACTGCATACCAAGATCGAGCCCTGGAAGAGGCACTGGGGACCCGGAGACAAATACGGCATGCCCCAATTCTGGAGACGTTGAGAATATAGCATGTGAAATGCTCATTATACTGCATACAAATAGCTGTGAGTTGATGGACAAACACTGGATTCAATGCTAGAAAACCTGCTGCAAATCCTGGGTCTATTCTTTCCTTTACCTTTTTAAGCCCCAGAGGCCTTTCCCATAAAATGGGAATCGTGGCACACAGTGAGGGGCTTGGTAAATGTTTGCTGGCACAACAGATAAGCGAAACTATGACATTCTCTATTCTTGTCTAGCTTAACTGGACTAACGCCGTTCTCCTTGAAAACCTAAGAAGCTGATGCTTACGTTCTATTTGCCTGTTCAGTCATGTCCGACTCTTTGCTGCAACTCCTCTGTCCACAGACAGGAGGTTTAAAAATCACCCATTTCTTCAAAATATGTATGTTTGGACACTAAAAATCAATTCTGATTTCTGATGAAACAACAAAGGCTAATAATATTAGATTTTTTTCTTGAAAAATATTAAAGTCTTCCATTTATTCCTGCAAATGAACAGGACTCTTCTCTGCTACTGGTATAATTCTAGTTTCTTCCTAAATATAAAGTGAATCAAAAAATCAAATCAAAATCCTTAAAGCATATGCCTACTTTGGTGGCCCAGAGGTATACTGGGTTTGTCAAAAAAAAAAAGGTGATTCTACTTGTTGAAAAGGAGCTGAGCATGGGAAGAGCTACAGCAAAGAAGGAGATACACAGAGGCCTTGGGAAGAGATGGGAGATGGCCCACAGCTGGGCAGCTGGATCTCCCCTCTCAGAAGGCATCGCCACTCTCACCTGTTGCCACAGCCACGCATATGGTTCTTAGCCCCACTGCACGTTCAGTGAGGGCAGGGACAAAGCTGGTTTCATTCCTTCAGTGAGAGTCTACTAGGCACCAAGTGCCTAAATGCCAGGTAGCTTCAAATGATGTGCTGTCCAGTAGTGGAAAGAGACAGACCACAGACCATTAATACCATGCTGACAAGAGTAAGGATAAAGACTTGGGAATACAAGCAGAGGCGGAGGTGCCACACCTGGAGGAGACTAGGAAGGCTTCAGAAGGACAGTCACAAACTTCTCGGCTGGGGCTTGGAGCTGGCCGTACAGGTTGGAGTGGGGTAGTTACCGTCGCACGGGGAAGGCAAGTGGCACATTATGGAGGCTCACTGATCGACCAGGATGTGGGCAGCGTCATAATTTGCACAGGTTTGCAGCATCTTGATCTGCACAGGTTTGCAGAGAGATTACCATGGGCTCAGGGACCCTGGAAGGCCTTGAGGGACAGGTGAGCTCCTGGAACTTGAAATAAGGTCGAGGGAAGATGGCGGGATGATCAGGCAGGGCAATGGGATCAATGTCAGCAGCGGCTCGTTGGGGTCCTTCCCCTGACCCTCCCCGTTTTCTGAGGGCTCTCTGTGGGTGAGGGTTGGAGTAGGCTTTGCTAGGCAGAGGCAGGAGAGGCCATTCCAGCCCTAAAGACTGGAATGGGCAAGACCCCTGCAGCTCATGCCTGCCCCCCACCACCTCACAGTGGGGCTGGTCCTTTGGGGAGTCAAAATTCTAGAGCAGCAGAGCTGGAATGGACCCAGGAGCCTCCTCTCTATGGAGCAGAAGCCCAGCAAGACAGGCGTGGCAGGAGGGGGCCCAGGTCCCCAGTCGTGGTGGTCAAGGTGTTTTATCCACATTGGAGAACTGTAGGGGCCTCTTTCAAAGGACGTATTTGCTTCTCCCTGAAAAGGAAAGGTGACCGACACCTACTGAACATCTGTATTAGTTGTTGCTGTTGTTTAGTTGCTGTCGTGTCTGACTCTGCGACCCCATGGACTGTGGCCTGCCAGGCTCCTCTGTCCATGGGATTTCCCAGGAAGGAATACGGGAGTCGGTTGCCATTTCCTTCTCCAGGGGATCTTCCCAGCCCAGGGATTGAATCCATGTCTTCTGCACTGGCAGGCAGATTCTTTACTGCTGAGCCACCAGGGAAGCCAATTTTACATCAAAATAACTATTAAAAAAAAATCTTTTAATCTTGACACCCCAGTATCAAGTTATTTGTTTACTATCTTCCGGGTTAGGATGGAAACTCTGAGGTGAGCCACTGTCCTGATCACAGCTGTATCCCAGCACAGTGCAATGTCCCCGGCATACAATGAATACTCATCAAACACGTGCTTAATGAAAGAAGTTAATTCTTAGTAATTTGCCGAAAGTAAAAAAAAAAATTCAGGGTTGCTAGACCCTGAAGGCTTGCTCTTACCACAGCCCTACACGCCTTCAGCTAACTGTGGTTACCGGGCTGCACAGGCCTCTCACGTAATGTCCACCTTGTGGGACCCATACTGCATCTCTGACCTTCTTTTGCCTTGCTAGGTGTCTGTGAAGAACTCCACAGTTGAGGAAGGGGTGCAGCGCGGAGGAAGTGAGTCACCAGCATTCATCTCACCTCTAGGAGCTCTGAGCCTGTCCTCTGCCAGCTGGTGGTCAAAGCTGGGCTGGCTCTTCATCGGTGGTCCTGCCACTTCCCACCCACCCCAGCTGTCTGCACCCAGGCAGCGTTCCAAATGGCAAGGATATGCACAACAGCATGGTCTGTCCTGCCAGACAGGCGCTGAAGGGCCTCACGCATGTGCCGAACGCACACGAAATGGCCTTTGGTTCTGGACCAGAACTGGCTGGGTGCGAAGACTGAGGGGTTGTGGTACGAAGGAGCGGGGTAGGAGGCACAAAGGCTGCCCTCAGATTCCCGAAGGGCTGCCGTGGGCACAGCGAGCGCCCGAGGGCAGGGGCTAGGGGAGGCGGAGCTTCCTCATGGTGGTGCTGACATCTCCCAAACACGTCAATCCACGACTCTGGCCTTGTTGGCTCTCCCCTTCAGTCCATGAGCTGTCCTAGAGCAGGAACTAAATGGGATTTGTCTTTGCTAAATGTGGGTTGGTTGATTTGCTTGGTTTTAAGACCCAATTTCAGAGTAGCAGGACAGTCCAGGGTCCTCCTTCCTCTTTCTCCCTAGAGTTCACTTTTCTGGGGCAGGGGGAGGGGGCTGAGGGACAGCTCCAGGCTATCCCTCTGTCCCTGAAGCCCATGACCAAAGGGGCAACTCTGAGGTTGATGGGCTACAGGCCCCTCCGAGGGGAGGAGCCCCTGTGTCGACCTGTGTAAGGGCTGGGGCAGTTCTAGGGGCTCTCACCTGCCTTTGCAGCCCTGGATGTCCCTCCTACCTACCTCTCCTCTGTGTAGCTCGTCAGGGGTGACTTGTGGTTCCTGAATAAGCCAGCCACTCTCCTAACTCCAAATCTTTATCAGTCTCTCCTATTGTCTGAGACATTCATTTCCTCTCTCTGGGCCCGTGTCCTCATCCGATGATCCTATCTACTGCTGAGGTGGTTTTCTCTACAAAAAGCAGCTAGCATCTGGCCCAAAGCAGGTGTTCACAGGGGCCAGACCTTGCCTGGAAGGAGAGCTCTCCCACCTCCGTTTCCTCGGACTGGCAAAGCCAGCAGAAAGCAAGCCTGCCACACAGCCACACTGAAGCCCATGACCAATGGGCAAAGCCCTATTTTAAGTGAGAAGCACATTTCCTGTTCTGGCAACGGAGCGAAGCCCAGTGACTCCTGCATGTTCCCACTCCCCAAGCAGGAGCAAAGGGACAGCCTGGAGCTGTCCCTCAGACCCCTCCCCACTGCCCCAGAAAAGTGAACTCTAGGGATAAAGAGGAAGGAGGGGCCTCGACTGCCCTGCTACTCTGAAATCAGATCTTAAAACAACCTAGGGTGAACTGTGGCTAATGCTGATCCCGTCAAGAGTGCAAAAAGTCCTTCAAAGGGGAAGATGGCCCACATCTTTAAGATACACAATTCTAGCTCTCATTGCTACTCCTTTTCCTGCAGCCCAGGGTGAGGGGGCACAGGGCACAGTAGTGTGGGCCCCAGCCCACCAGTAAGCGGCAGTGGCAGGCTGTGGACCTGCTGGGTCCTGGGAACATGAAAACCTGACCTGATGGGCTATCTCCCACATATCCTCTTAGTCCTTTCTCAAAGCCCAACTTTAGTGAGCACTCCCGTGTATTGGTGAGAGTGAACTGAAGGCTGAAGGAAATGGAAAAGAGCCCTGAGATGAACAAGCCCTGGGAAGAGAGCTGTGACAAAGAGAAAACTGAAGAATCAAGGGGGCCAAAGGAGTGCTTGAGGACTGGAGATAGGAAGATGGAATTCTGCCCTGGAAAAGTGCGTGGAGGGAGAATCCAATACACTATATACCAGCGAGCCTGAAATCAAGTCCAGGCGTAGCTGTAAAACAGAAAATTCAAATATGATTTCTGAGGGCTTACAAGGGAAAGTAGCAATCCCCAGGAGACGCTAGGAGACCTGGATTGACCAGAGATTAAGACAAGCCAAGACAACCACATCTGTGCTCTGTTGTAGGACAATCAGTGCCTTTGGTGCGCCAAGCATCGTACACACCTCTCATGTGCAAACTCAAATGCTACTACATCACTAATGCTGGACTCACTGAGCACTGACTATGTGCCAGCCCTTGGGCAGAAGTCTGTACATGCCTTTGCTCATTTAATCCTCTTAAGAACCACAGTGGCTGGTATTGTCACTGACTCCACTTTATGGATGAAGGAACTAAGGCCCAGGAAGTTAAGTAACTTACCCAAGTTGACACAATCAACATACGGAAAAGCCAGTGTTCAGAACTCCAGTATTTCTGACCTCCTAGTCAGTGACCAGGCCCTCCTGCCTGTGTGCAGTACGCATTACGATATCCATTTTACAGAGGAGAAAAGAGAGGCTGAGAAGGGTTAAGTTATTTGCTTCAAGTTGCGCAGTTAAAGAATTCGAAAGCTGAGATTCAAACCCAAGTACTATCTGCTGCCAAAGCCCAGGCTGCCTCCAGTACAGGGGAGAGCCGGCAGGAGGCATTTGGCTGACATTCCCTGCTTTTCAAAGGCACCACCAGAGACCCGTGCTGAAAGACTCCAGCTCCGACGCAAAGGATTTTAAAGATCAAAGCTGGTATTTTAACGGACTTTGGACAGAACACAAGGCACGGGCCCAGAGGGGAACAGAGGTGATAGAAACCCAGCTCTAAAGAGCCAAGACAGATTTGCAGGGCACAATGGCTGTCTCCTTCAAAAGTTTCAACCAGCTTGTGATCTGGCCAACAAGGGCATTATCTCTCTTTTTGCCTTCTGCTCTCTCAGAAGGAGATAATGCTTACCTGGCCTTGCAATAAGGCTACTGGAATAGTCCAGTGAGATAAAAATGTCACGGTCTCTGAAGCCTGTCAAGTGTCATGTATATGTGAATTACGTTGTTATCCTTAGTGTCTATTCCTCTTCCGGTCAGAATTCACCATTTCCACCTACCTTCCCTACAAAGTGCACACAAAATCTAGAGCCACCCTGTGCCGCCTTCTTGCAGATCCAGCACTTGCTATGTTCTGTCGCGAGCGCAAGACTGCGCTCCGCCTCGGGGTGTGTGTGCAGCTTGGAGGCAAGGACCTGTCTTCTCCTCTCATTCCTCACTGAGCCTTTTCCAACCTTAGCTGAACTCACGGTACCGGAATCACACCAAAGCCATTTTATCTAGTAAGAGGTACTTAGAGTGCTAAAAGCTGAGGGTAACACCTGAGCTTTGGTCTCTGACCTCTAAGAACAAGGACTCTGGCTGAGGGGAACTCAAGAGAGATGCGAGAGTTTACTTTCTCCTACACTGGAGCTCACCCTTGTCACTGGCTTTCACTGCTCTGCTTCCCCTCACGCCCCTGGAATTCTCTGAGTCTGCCAAGCCCTGGTTTAATAAACATCACTCTCACCCCCTAGGCTCGTGAATGTTTTCAAAAGGGACCGTCTTCCTGTATCTCCAGCACCTAATACAATCCTGGCACAAAGGATACCCTTAAAAAATGATAAATGAATGAATGAACACACAAATCTGTATTTTATAAATTAGAAGATCTTCATGCTTTTCGTGTCCTTGGCATTTATTTCTTTGGGAGAAGACAAACAGGAAAGGGCAGGAAAGGAGAAAGAGACTGGCATTTAGTAAACACTTGAATTATGCTGGTTACAGTGATGTGTTCTTTACACATGCTTCCCCTTTTAATTCTGACACTCACAGAGGATGGGAGAGAAGGAACTTCCAGAGTTAGAGAGTGAGGTTCCTTTCCATCAGAGAGGGCTGCATCCTATGCTAAGATCATACAAAAGGAAAGCTCTGTTTTACAGAGAGATGTCCTTTGGGGGATTAGGCTGGGGGTCACCCCCATGTCAATGACATTTAAGTATAAGGGCATGTGGCCAAAGGCCCAGAGAGAGGCTCTCAGAACCAGGTGTCAGGAGACCCTTAGAAATAGACCTGTGACACCTTCTGGGCTTGTTTCCTCATCAATGACATGAGGGCCATAGCCTACATCCTCTCTAAGCTCATTTGCCACTCCTTGACTCCATGTTCTAGAGAATTTTTCTCTGTTAAATGTATCTTGTGTTTATTTGTGGAATGAATGAAAGAATGAATAGACAAATGAATAAGTGAGTCATCCAGCGAAGTCTCTGAAACGTCTTACACCATCTTGCCGCTGCCCCTAACCTCCACCAGGTGTACCATCACAGCTCCTGGCTGCTACGGGACCTTCTCACCAATCAGAGGTCCTCTTCAGGCTCCTGCTCTCTGCTCCCTCCCGTCTATGGCCTGCAGGAGCCCAATGCCTGGGGGAGTCAGCAGTTATTCTTTTTAAAATTGAGTATCCCTAACCTGTGGGTGATCCAGCATCCTTGAGATGGGTCCTCTGGCAACATGGAAAGGAGAAAATACTCAAGGGTGGGCCTCTAAGAGCACTGCTTGAGCCAGTCCCCAGGGGGCGGGGGCAAGGAGGGTGCAGCCCAGGCCACACATCAGCCCCGACCAGGGTGGACTGCTGAGATCCAAAGACGGTCTCTCAGTCCCTTCCTGGCTCTTCTCTACCTTGTTATTGGCTTCTTGGAGGTGTGTATTGTACAGGGGCTGTTACAGCAGAGAATTTTCTCCCAGACTCATTAAGAGAGTTCCACCTTCAAACGTCAGCTGCTTCCCCGGAACCACATTCACTGCATTTCAATTGCATGCTTACATGTTTACCTCCATCACTGTGCCCTCCCCAGCCTACAAGGTCTGAATCTTCTCTGTGTCTCCCCAAGTTGCTAGGCTCAGAGAGCATGGGGTCAATGTGAACTGACTGAATGAAGAAATACGTATACGGCCCCCTTTCTCTCCTATAAGACCTTGAGAGGCAGAGAAGTTGGTAAACCTGTTCAAGGTGATACAGCCTTGACTGGTTAGGGAAGACGAGTTAAAAAACCAAATCAGATCATGTCTGATGCTTGCTAGGGGTATGGGAAAAGGTGCTTATGGTACTATAGCATCAACAGAATACCAGATAGTATGCCGTGTATCCCTATGCTGTAAGAGGGATGTTATTATATCCATTCTACAGATGAGAACACCAAGGTTCAGAGACGTGCCCTCTGCCTACACTGCACCTTGCTCTTCCCACTCACTCACTCCTGCCTGAGTAAGAAAAATGCATTCATCAGGCTCCAGATTAGAAGTTGCTTTCTTTAGGAAACCTTTCTTCCCCAGTCTCCCAAATTCAGTGGGTGCCCCTCCTCCACTGTCTCACAGCAGAGCTTCTGTCCCTGTGCTGGCACTAACTGAATCAGTGGCTGTCTCTCCCACTTCAAACTTTAAGATCCTGAAGGGCAGAGGGCAAGGGCTGTATCTTAAATGTATTGAACTTCACCTGCTGCTAAGTCACTTCAGTTGTGGCCGACTCTTTGTGACCCCATGGGCTGTTGCCCACCAGGCTCCTCTGTCCACGGGATTCTCCAGGCACGAATACTGGAGTGGGTCGCCATGCCCTGCTCCAGGGGATCTTCCCAATGCAGGGAGTGAACCCGTGTCTCTTGTGTCTCCTGCATTGGCAGCTGGGTTCTTTACCACTAGTGTCATCTGGGAAGCCCCACTAAGCAAAACGCCTGGCACACAGTGGAGACCAGTAAATATTTGTGGGAGAAAAGAGGGAAGAAAGCAAGGAAAGAAGGTTCCCAAGCCACAGAACTGGGAAGTGGGGAAGTTGAGTTTAAATCCAGGCCTGCCTGGTTCCAAGGACTAAACCAGACCAGACTACCTCCATGAAAACATACAAACTCCCCTCAGAGTAGACAGCCTTTTATTATACTCTTGCGGATTTCTCTTTTGTTAATCAACGGATCTTAAGCTTTCACAGGTCAGGGACAGCTTGATCAGACGTGACTTTTCTGGTCCCTGGAGCACAGAGCACCCCATGTGGTGGGTGCTTTATGCATAACTGTGGCTTAAGCTGACTTATGTTCAATCCATTGAGCAGAAGGTGACTCAGATCAGAGAAGAGCCAGCCACTGGCTCTCAAGATGGCACAAGGCCTGTGGGGTGGGAGTGCCTAGAATGATCAAGACACTGAAACCCCGGTTGGGGCCAAGTTTATCTAAGCGTTTTAAGACTAAAGAGGCACGTGTACGTGCACGCATATGTGCAGGCTCAGTCACTTCGGTCGTGTCTGACTCTTTCCAACCCTACAGACTACAGGCCACCAGGCTCTTCTGTCCATGGGATTTCTCAGGCAAGAATATTGCAGTAGGTTGCCATGTCCTCCTCCAAGGGATTTTCCTGACTCAGGGATGGAACCTGAATCTCCTATGCTGCAGGCAGATTCTTTACCACTGAGCTACCGGGGAAGCCCGAAGAGGCATTTACTGATACAAAATGCAGTGTCTTATTGCCCTCAAGGGTTAGGAGTGGCTTCTGGAGTTTAAGTTCATGATTATATAAGACAGGCAGTTTCCCTGGGAATAAAAATAATGACGTGGAGAAATTCTGAGTTTGCTTTGTCCCCCGTCAAGAAGTTTACGAAACATGCAGTATACAGAAAGCAGTGAAAATAAAAATTATTCGTCCAAAGACCAGGAAACACTTTTTCTCTCTGAAAATCTCAGTTCTCTCTTGCCCTCCCACTGCCACTCCAAGATCATACTTTTTTACAGTTAGGTTTGCTCTTTGATAAAAAATTTTAATAACTTTTTATGCTGCACACCACATGTGACCTTTAGGGTCACTGCGCGCCTCTCAAGGCAGAGTCCGGAAGTGGGGACGCTACTCGCCGAGGAAGTGGGGATGTGGTTTGAGGTGAGGGCTGCTTCTGCTTCCCCAAGGGACCCTGGGGAAGTGCCAGCCTCAGTTTTCTTCTCTGTGACAAGGGCATGAAAAGGCCTCTCGGCTGACTCCTTAGGCCGCCCTGAAGATCTACTGAGACACTGCCTTGGGAACACACTCTAGGTAGTAGGAGGGACCTACCAACATAAGTAAGGTAGCACATTTATCTAAATATCAGAAAAGAAGGAAGCTTTACATGTGAATCTATTATCTAGGTAACAAAACCTTCCTTCCTAAGTATAAAATTGTACCGGATTTAAACTTTGGGGATGGCACTTATATTTCTAGACTAGTCTAGTCCCTTTTTGAAGCCAAGAACACTGACACAAGGTTATTAATGACTGTCTTGAAGAAAGGTGGGAGCTATGAATCTGTGTTATCCCGATTTGCTCAACACCAACTCCTCTGCTTTCCATAGTATTTCTGTCTTTTCCTCTCAGGTAAGCAATCATTTCTCCCTGCTGGCAAAGTGGCGGCCTTTCAGATTTCCCCTGATTCCAGCTTCTAAATCACATTACATGAGAGAGAGAAAGTAAGAGTGAAAGTCCCTTGGTTGTATCTGACTCTATGTGACCCCATGGACTGTATAGCCCATGGGATTTTCCAGGCCAGAATACTGCAGTGGGTAGCTGTTCCCTTCTCCAGGGGATCTTCCCAACCACCAGGGATCGAACCCAGGTCTCCCGCGTTGCAGCTGGATTCTTTACCAGCTGAGCCACCAGGGAAGCCCAATTCCATGAGAAAATCTAAAAACCTAAGTTTGTTAAGTTCAGTTGCAGTGTTAAGAGCCTATCACGTTTTTCTATGAGCAAACCAAAGTAGCTTTATACATCTTTTACACTAATCTTCCTAAGGCCATGTGCCTCTCTGCTCAAACACTCAGTGTTTCTCATTCCTACCAAGACAAACCCAGACACCCCCGGCTGGTATAGGTTTCCAGGCCTTCAGTCACCTGTCCTGACTGCACATGCAGTCTCCCTTCTTAGTACACATGGTGCTGACTGCTGCCCTCTGCCACCTCTTGTATCTTAAAAGACCGCCTACCCTTCGAAGCCCACCTCCTTCCTGGAGTCTCCCTCCTCTGAACTCTCCTCTCATCTTATCCACATCTTTCCCATGGCCCTGACCATGTTCTGATTTAAAGTAACGCAAGTTTTCCTAGAATCATGTCTAACTCACTTCATTATCCTACAACCCCCTTGGAGCTGAATGAATGCACACATGGGTGGTGGCAAATACATTTCTCTGAGGCCCCTCTCCCAACTGCTGCCCACTGTGTTCTAGATAGCTAAGGCTGCTGTGTTCCAAAGCTCCTGTCAGATTCACTCTGAGCAGGGAGGGCCTCTCTCTTGGGGGACCTGCTGAGCCTCATCTCTGCCCTTCCCTTGCCTCAGGGTCTGCCTCTCCCCAGCGCCCTCCGGAGAGAGGAGTCAGCATGCCATGCTCCCCCGTGGGGGTTAGCAGGTGGCTGGTGGTGGAGGGGGTGCACTCACCACTGCCCAGCCTCAGGAGCAGCACATCCTGCAGCCTGCGGTTGAGGTCGCGGAGCTCCTTCATCTCAGCCACGAGCGCCCCGTACTCCTTGAGCTTCTTGGCCTGCTGCACCAGCTGCCTCCGAGTCCGCTCCAGCTCCTGCTGGAGGTGGCGCATCTCCTCCTGCTGCTGCTGGTAGTTGCGCAGCAGCTCCTCGTACAGAGCCCGGGGCACGCCGGTGTCTTCCAGACTGTCCATGTCCCCTGCGCCCGGCGAGGCCTCCACGAACACCTCCTCCGGGCACGTGCCGGGGCCCAGGCTCAGGCCGTTCTGCCTCTCCAGCCGGGCCACCACTGCCTCGATGCTCTTGTGTGCCACTTCGCCCGGCTTCCGCCCCTCGGGTCTCTGTGTAGGACAACGAGAGTCAGTTCAGGCAAGGGCAGCTGGGGCTGTCTTGGACTGCAGCTCAATATGTCCCCAGACAATCCTAGAATCACAGAACCACAGAACATCAGTGCTTGGAGAAACTCTGTGCACACACTTAAGACAAAGCTCTTTATTTTACACATGGGGAAACAGGTCCAGAGTGGGGAAGCGTCTTGCTCAAAGTCACATGGTCAGTGAGCAACAGAGGCAGGACTCTGGTTTCCCAGGCCAGCACTTTCCCATCCCCATCACTCTGCCTCTTGGATGTATCTCATACCATGACTGCCCTCCCCAGCTCCCCAGTCTCCTACCCCACCCACAGGGCTCAGGCAGTGATCTGCTCACAGTGGGTATTCAATGAGTATTTGTGGAGAATCCACGAGAAATCAGGCCAGGCCTAGGCATCCAGGGTGGGTCACCAGTCAAATCTTTACACCAACAAAACATAAAGGCTTCTTCTCCCCACCTCACCCCCCACCCCAAGAAAGGGCATTACACCGAATAAAGTTTTCCTGAAGAATGCTCCGGTTGGGAAAGGTGCTAAGGACTCTAATCTGGAGCAGGAATTATGTCTTATTTTCTGTTTCTCCACTGCCTACTCAGAACTGGCACCCGGCAGGGGCTTGATAAATGTTTACTTAACTGAAAAGTTCAAAGAATACTAGTACTGGAAGGTTCTTTCTGTTTAACTCCATCATTTTGCAGGTGAGGAAATCGAGGCTTAGAGAGGAGAAGGACTATACTCAGCGTCACATGCTGAGCTACAGAGTCAGACCTGGGACTTAAAGCCCAACTTAGAGCACAAGGCTCCTTCCCCCACCCCTGCCAGTCTCTCCGTGAACGCTGGCCAAGCTAAAGCTCAGCATGAAGTGGATAGAGAGAGGACTAACCAGGACTACCCAGGGGCTGGGGGCTTCAGCGGCCTGAGGAAATTCCAGCTCAAGTGGACCAAGCTTCCAAGACGGGGAGTGGAAGCTATGGGACCAGTTGAATTCTTCACCCAGGGCAGGAGGGCTAGGGACTCTCCTGACTGGGGGCACTTGTGGGAAGTTCCGACAACCAAAGACACAAGATGCCAGACAGCTTAACTATGTCAGGTTGAGCCTGCCTTAACCTCTCAATAAGCTCCTGAAAGTTTTGGAAAAAAACAACAAAAAAGAACCATGACTCTGGGATTAGGTTACATGACAAAATCCTATCCTGTCATCTTATCAACTGGGATAAAGTGCTACTAGTCTAAGTGAATCTGTTCATTAAAACTGTAATGATTGCTGTAGATACCCAACTGCAGTACTACACCGGGACACCCCCAAGGGCGGTGACCACATCTGTCTGATCTCTATGACCCCAGGAACCAGCACAGGGCCAGGGCCACAGTCGGGGTGCAATGAATGCATGAACTCAACTCAGCTGAATCTTCTGGACTGCGCTTTGGGAATGTCCTTAACCTGAGTCCAAAATCAGACTGTGGTCAAAGCGGAAAGTATCCCTCTTCTGCCTCCCTTCCTCTGGGGCACCCACTGTGCAGAATAAACATCTGGCTTACTGGACAAGCAGTTTAGCAGGCTTCCAAGTAAAGGCTGGAGGAGACCCACTAGGGCTCACACCAAAGGAAACGCAACTCACGCAGACGTTTTTCTTCTAACCCAGGATCACACCTGCCTCTGCTCATGAGTCCACTCCTGGCTGTTAGGGGGCAACCTGACAGTGGCTGGCTCTGACCTGCTGCCTAAGAATAGCCACCCCAGGTTCCTGGAGCCCAGCAGTGACCTTTCTGGAGCTGGAGGCCGGAGGAAATGCCCCTTCCAAGCCCTCAGTGGTGATGACACCGCACAGATGGTCCAAACAGGACAATGCTCCCTGGAAAGTCAGCCGGCACAGCCAACTCTTACCAGCTGGCCCGAGTCTCTCACCACGTGAACATATTGTGGCCTATGACACCAGGGGACATTTACAGGGGCAGAGGAGGCCAGACTGGAATTCTTCAGCTATCAGAGATCTGAAAAATGCTCCCCCATACTTTCAAAAAGAGGAAAGATTTTGTTACCTTGATGTGTCTAAGCTGTAAATCTTCTTCCCCATAATCTTTAACCTCCCCATCTTCTTCTACGAGATTGAGAGAAAGTTTGGGGATTTTTATTTTCTTCTGCATCACACTGTTTTCAAGGTCAGATTTGTCTTCTAAAATGCATATCAAAAAAATAAGGTTCATTATGGGTCAAAATGCTCAAAATGCCCACAACCTCAAATGCTAGAGAATAACTGAGGCCAGACCAGTTAAAGAGGAAAAGCCAACCAATCCAAGGCATGTTCCCTCCTTCATGCAGGGCTCTTGAGAGCAACAGTGCAGATCAAGCTTGAGGATCAAAATGAAAGTGAAGTCACTCAGTTGTGTCCAACTCTTTGTGACCCCACGGACTGTAGCCCACTAGGCTCCTCTGTCCGTGGGATTTTCCAAGCAAGAATCCTGGAGTGGGTTGCCATATCCTTCTCCAGAGGATCTTCCAGACCCAAGGATCGAACCCAGGTCTCCCACACTATAGGCAGACGCTTTGCTGTCTGAGCCACCAGGAAGTCGTGAGGATCAAGGCTATATGCTAAAAGCACTACCATGCAAAGCATTGAAATAGCACCCAATGAATGTGCTGAGGGGTTTTCCTAAGTATATCTTAAAGGGTGGCCTTTTATGGAGTTCTAGAATCTTGGAACTGGAATGGCCCTTAGATTGTTATGTTTTTAACTTAACTAGCACACAAATTCCTCAACAATCGAGATCTTTTTAAGCCAAAGGACTTCCCAGGAAAACCTGCTGGGTTTCAGCCAGCTCAGGTACTAAAGAGCATGAAGGGATGATGGCTCTTATGAAGATAAAGCCTGGACTGGAGCTCAGGTGGAGCCTCCCCACAGCCCAGACCCAGGACAGACTGAGTTAAGATGGTTATAGGAAGAGGCACGAGGAACATTCACTGCCTTTTTACTGATATCAAATCAGGAGCCGACAGAGTCTGAGGGGCCTCCGTGACCACATGGTCCAACTCTCCCATTTTACATGTGAGGGTGGAAGGAGTGTGATGAGTGTAAGGAAGAGCCAGGAAGTGGAAAACAGGCCTCTGGCACCTTACCCAGTGCTTACTGACGTGCACTACAAACTACAAAGGGCTACACAGAGGGACGCTACTTTTCTCTTTCTCATTCTTTCAACTCAACTTCAGATAACCTGAAAGAGAATTCTCAGAATTTACAGGCACTTTACTATTTCAGTGATCTTAAGTGTCTCTGGGGGTGAGAGCAACACCTCACAACCACAGAGCACAGCAGACACCGGGCACGCGATGAGCAGGGTGTGAAAACTGGCATGGTCAACACGCTCAGAATTGTCTTACCTCCCCAAGCAAAAGGTGGATAAAGATACTACAATTAAAAAAAAGAAAGAAGAAGAAGAAAGAATGACCTCAGAAGGGTACAGAGTGGAAGGGAAATGCCGAGGAAAAGAAGAGGGTCTTTGTTAACAACCTCCTGATCGGAGGTGAAAACGGCCTTTCCCACTAGTGAAAGGGCCACCCTCGGGCCCTAGTTCTTGTTCCCTGTGTCCCTACGTTTTATTGGCGGGTTAGGAATGGATAGCAGCAGGGACTGTGGTCTTTCTGAAAGAACAGCAGCTCCCCTCCTATTAAACCACTGTTCTTTCTTTCTAAATTAAAAAGCTGTTAAAAGTAAAACCCAGTGAAAGTGCTTCAAATGAAGTTATCCTGAAATGGGATGGGTGGGTGTTTCCGCAAGTGAAGAAACAGAGAGAGAAACTGAGAGAGATACAGGGGATGAGAGGGTGGTGTCGGGACTTCTGAATGTGTTGAGGCAAAGCTCCTGGGTTAGTCTTCAGTTTGACAAGTTCAAGGGCAAAAATTTGAGATGTAGCCACCAAACTAGAAATGACAAGCTATGCTCAGCCTCCCTGAGCTGAAACTCTGAAGCTCAGAATCATGTTGGTATGGAGAGAAGCAATCCTTCAGACTCACAAAACTGGGCAATATTTGAACTGAGAGCAGTCCTCAGATCATTTCACTCAACCCTGTCAATGAGGTTCCAAATGGTAAATCCATGCATCTGTCCACTAAACCAGCAGGCCCAGGGATACAGGAGGAGGAGGACAGGCAGGGTTCCCATTCTGGAGAGTTCATGCTTATACAAGGTCACAGAAATTAGGGTCATAACTTGAACAGCGTGAGAGCTCAGACCATGTAACCAGAGTTCAGCACTTTTCCTCCTATACCTCAGATTAATGTTTACTGAGAATTTACACTTGTAGGATCTAGCTGGGGCCTTGAGCCACTGAGAATGAACATTGTTAGGAACACTAGATAAAAACCCACAAAAAAGAAAAACTCTCTGATAAGACTGAGAAAAGATCTCAAATACTGAGTTTGAATAAGGGGACAGTAGCTGCTACAGGACCTCAGGGGCAAGGAAGAGTACTTTGGTCGGGACAACCACGGCAGGCTTTGGAGAAGAAGTCCCCTTTGAGCTAGACTCCTTACTTACAAGGTGGTCTTGGGTAACTTACTTCACTTCTCTGATCCTGTTTCCTCATCTGTGACCTGAAGTAAGTAATTCCTGCTCACATGGCCAGGATGCCCTGAAGACGATCCATTCTGTGTGTTAAGAACCTGAGTGAAGTAAATGGCACTTGGACCATCAGCAGTCATAAAAGGACAGCCATTTAGGGATGGCAAGGAGAGGGAAAAGGATAGAAATTAAAGTATATATATAAAGACTGCAAAAGCACTTAGACTGGAATGGTTACAAAGATGGTTCAGCTAAAGGCAGGAAGAGAAGTAAGAAAGGGAGTTATGGTGGCTGAGCTTAGAGAATAACTGGCCTTGAATGCCAAGGTTAAGAACTGAGGTTCAGCTTGCAGGTGTGGGAAAGTCAGACAACCTCGGTTCCAAGTCCAGCTCTGCTAGGCTGTAGCTGTGTCAGGGAGTACTACCGATCTCTTTCTGTAGAAATGGAGATAGAATACTGGCTTCAGGTGGGATCAAATTAGCCGAGTACATGTGCCTTGAAGGCAACAGAGCCCTGTCCTTACAGCACATGACAAAGTTCTGCAGAGCCTGCTGCTGGCCCAAGGCTGCTGCAGGCTTGCGCCAAGAGGTGGAGACCTGCCCAGCCACCTGGCTTGAGAGAGGTGACACTTGGCAGAGCTCTACTCCCCATATGATGACAGAAGTCCCACTCCCATCAGCTACACCCAAAGCTCCATGCTCTTCCATCCAACTGGAATGCCCTTGCCTTTCCTCTCCACCTGAAAAACTCCATCCAACTTCCACTCAGCTCCTTTCTCCTTCTCAAGGCCCCATTACACCCTGCGCATGCCTTCTCCAGCCTATTTCCTTACTATGTTGCAACCACCCGCTTTGAGGTCTACCTTTCCCACTGGAACATGAATGACTACAGTGCAGGTCCCATATCATAAGCCTGGTCACGCAATACAGGGACTCATCAAAAAATATCTAATGAAAGAATAACAGAAAAAAGCTATGCCAGTAAGCATTTGAAAAGATGCTCAAAATCCTCAGTCATTAAGGAAACACACATCAAAAAGAATACAGTCAGATATACTTCATACTCACTAGGATGGCTACAATCAAAAAAAAAGAAAAAAGAAAAGAACAGAGGATAAGCATAACAAGTGTTGCGAAAATGTGGACAAATTGGAACCCTAATACACTAGTAAAGTAATGCTCAAAATTCTCCAAGCTAGGCTTCAGCAATACGTGAACCATGAACTTCCTGATGTTCAAGCTGGTTTTAGAAAAGGCAGAGGAACCAGAGATCAAATTGCCAACATCCGCTGGATCATGGAAAAAGCAAGAGAGTTCCAGAAAAACATCTATTTCTGCTTTATTGACTATGCCAAAGCCTTTGACTGTGTGGATCACAATAAACTGTGGAAAATTCTCAAAGAGATGGGAATACCAGACCACTTATCCTGCCTTTTGAGAAATCTGTATGCAGGCCAGGAAGCAACAGTTAGAACTGGACATGGAACAACAGACTGGTACCAAACAGGAAAAGGAGTACGTCAAGGCTGTATATTGTCACCCTGCTTATTTAACTTCTATGCAGAGTACATCATGAGAAACGCTGGGATGGAAGAAACACAAGCTGGAATCAAGATTGCCGGGAGAAATATCAATAACCTCAGATATGCTGATGACACCACCCTTATGGCAGAAAGTGAGGAGGAGCTAAAAAGCCTCTTGATGAAAGTGAAGGAGGAGAGCGAAAAAGTTGGCTTAAAGCTCAACATTCAGAAAACGAAGATCATGGCATCCGGTCCCATCACTTCATGGGAAATAGATGGGGAAACAGTGGAAACAGTGTCAGACTTTATTTTTTTGGGCTCCAAAATCACTGCAGATGGTGACTGCAGCCATGAAATTAAAAGACGCTTACTCCTTGGAAGAAAAGTTATGACCAACCTGGATAGTATATTCAAAAGCAGAGACATTACTTTGCCGACTAAGGTCCGCCTAGTCAAGGCTATGGTTTTTCCTGTGGTCATGTATGGATGTGAAAGTTGGACTGTGAAGAAAGCTGAGCGCCGAAGAATCGATGCTTTTGAACTGTGGTGTTGGAGAAGACTCTTGAGAGTCCCTTGGACTGCAAGGAGATCCAACCAGTCCATTCTGAAGGAGATCAACCCTGGGATTTCTTTGGAAGGAATGATGCTAAAGCTGAAACTCCAGTACTTTGGCCACCTCATGCGAAGAGTTGACTCATTGGAAAAGACTCTGATGCTGGGAGGGATTGGGGGCAGGAGAAGAAGGGGATGACCGAGGATGAGATGGCTGGATGGTATCACTGACTCGATGGACGCAAGTCTGAGTGAACTCTGGGAGTTGGTGATGGACAGGGGGGCCTGGTGTGCTGTGATTCATGGGGTCGGAAAGAGTCTGACACGACTGAGCGACTGAACTGAACTGAACTGAACACATTCCTGATAGGAATGTAAAATGGGGTGGTATGGAAACCAGTATGGCAGTTTCTCACAAGGTTAAAAAGAATAACTGTAGCATCCAGCAAGTCCACTCTTAGGAATATACTCAAGAGAAATGAAAACATGTCCACCAAAAACTTGTGCACAAATGTTCATAGCAACATTATTCATAATAGTCAAAGGGGGGAAACAACCCATTGTCCATCAACTGATGAGTGGGAAAAAATGTGATATATTCATACAATGGGGCATCACTCAACTGTAGGAAGAATATATTGATACTTGCTATAACATGAATGAATCTTGGAAACATTACGCTAAGTGAAAGAAGCCACATAATGTATGATTCCATTTATATGAAATGTCCAGAATAGGTATATCCATAGAAATGGAAAGTGGATTAATGTTTTTCGGGAATGGAGGGGGAAGGAGCAATGAGAAGTGACCACTTAAGGGGTAACAGGGATTTCTTTTTGAGTGATGAAAATGTTCCAGAATTAGAAGTGAAGATAATTGCAGAACACTAAGCTGTATACATTTTAAAATGGTGAATTTTATGTCAGTTATACTTCAATTAAAAGATAGGCTACCACTTTTAGAATGTATATTACCTACCAGATACCACTATAAGGCTCTTGTCACATACTGCTATACTTCCCAACAACCCAGCAATTAAGTACTAGCTGCAATTTTCCCATGAGAGAAGAGCTGAGACTCAGAGAGGGTCTAAAGCCACGCAGACAGGAAGGCGCAGAGCCAGGGTTGATCTAGATCTCTTCGCCTCCCAAGCCCATGCTCTTTTCTCTCTAAATGCATGCCTGAAATTCAGTAGAGCCATATTCATAACTGCTGAATGAATGATGGCTCTGGATAAAGACATCTAAACCCCTCAGCCTGAAGTTCAAAGCAGAAGACCACTTTACCAGCTGCTCTCCTGACAAGAACCCTGTGGCCCCAGACAGAAGTAGCCATTATCAAGCACAACAGAATGAGGCTGGCCAGACCCCAGGGCTTGAGTGGGTTCTTTGAAAAGGTAGGATCAGCAGTACAGGAAGGTCTGAGTGACAGGCGTGAGTTCCAGAGGGAGCGGAAGCAGACGGTTTCCCCAGTCACCTGTCCCCTGGCCTGGTCCTGGCTGCCCCGATGATTGGCCACGGGGATCGTGAGGCAGCTCTGCGAGCTACCTGCCTCCCGGCTCCATGCTAATTCTCATCAGTCTTCTCCCTGAGCTGTGCTCCCTGGATGAGGGCTCAAGAAGATCTAAGGCCTCCACCAGTTCTTTTCTGGGGTCAGTGGACATCCATTGACCCTTGTTCTGGGTTGAGCACTCTGCTAAGTGGTCCGTGTCTTTCAGATCCTTACAACCCAGGAAGTACCAAGAATTTCAACCAGAATACAAGGCTTGACTTTCAGAGAGCTGCTGGCTCATGTGGGGCAAACCTCACATCTCCAGGTCTCCTTAATCCTCACCCTAAGCTAAAGGTGATGCCTCCCATCCATTCTAGTCCACAGGTTATGGAACACTCAGTGTCACTGTAAGAAATGGGCGAACTGGTTGGGAGAGGGAGGCCCAGGACTGAATAAAGGCGGCCTAGTCTTGCGAATTAGGTGGTCCGGGTTTGGAACTCTGGTTTTGCTACCTGCTGACTGTGGGAATTCGGCCAAGCTACTTCACCTGACTGAGCCTCACTTTCATTATTTCTAAGGTCGGGATGATAAACTGTTTTCCAAAAGGTGATGCTTATAAAACACCAACCACTGCGCCTTTCTTGTCCAAGGTGTTCAATGAAGAGCAGCGATGAGGCTGTTCTGTGGGTTATGTACTTGGCTCTTATCCTTTGGCACAAAGAACCACTGCAGGCATCCAACACAGATTGGGATATGATGAAGGAGATGTTTCGGGAAGATTAATGTGGCAGTGGTGAGCAAGATGAATGAGGTGTGAGGAGGAGACTGAACATAGGGTGACAAGAGGCTACACCTCTTGACTGGTCACATTAATGAAGGTGAACGATGGTGTGGCTTATCTAAGACAGCAGGTGACTTCGTGTGGCATTTTAACATGGCTTTGGAGTCTGTGTCTGGCTTTGCATTCCAGGAAACCACAGAAGAAATTAGCAATGGACTCAAAGGGATGAAGAAAACTCCCTACAGTCAACCCACCTTTGCAACTACTTCAAACTTAAGACCCAATAATCAGTTTTAGTGTAAACAGAAATAAACATATAGCCTCTGAAGAGACAATCTTCTTTGACTCTGACTTCCTGATTGTTTCATTTCCAGGGCAAGAAAACCACCAAGGATTTGGGCATCAACTATCTCATCCTCCTTTCCAGCTTCTGTGGTGTTCGCTAACCTCCTTCATCTATTCAACAAATACTGAGTAAGCATCTACTATGCACCAGGCCCATTGCCAAATTCTTTACTAACCTCAATATATTTAATCCCCATGATGATTCTTTTGAAGCAGAAACTGAGGCTCAAAGTGAGGTGGTTTGCCTAAGACATAAACTACTAAATATCAGAGCTAGAATTTCCAGTCACATCTGCATGACACTTGGACCATTTCTATTACCTAATTATCCTATAGGAACAGGAGAAATATTACCAAGTTGTTGTAACTTCCTCAACTGAACTAAAAGGCACATATAAAATGACAAGTTTATCAATACAATCTCCCAAGTGCCAGCCTTTTTCCTAAGCCCATGCCTATGTCCAGGAAAATGCTGTGATAAATTCCCAAATTCAACTTAGCACAAGTGTGACTCAATACCAACCTCCTGAACTCCAAGCTTATCAAGACCACCAAGCCCCAAACAATCCCCCCAAAGAGTCCCTATTCAAAGCCACAAAATGTGGTAGAAGCTGCTCTTCAAAAATATAGAAGAACTTGGTGTCTGTCATTCATCTAAGAGGGAGAAACATCCCATTAACCTTACCACTACTGAAAAAAAATGGAGGCATGGTAATGAGCAAATAGTGTTTTAGAGAACAGGCTGGTAGACAAGAAATCCCATGCAAGTCTGTCTTCAAAAGTGAAGAGACCCCTGGAGAATTAGAAGTACAATTACAATGGGAAGGGCACTGTCTTGATTTCCATTTCACATAAAATCATGCTGGATAATTAAAAGAATCAAACGTCAGAGTTTAATATGGTGTGGGCTTGTTGGTTATGACGAAATTCTGAAAGGCTAAACATAAACCATTTCACATAGGCTTTGTCTTGTTTTAAAAAAATATCTATATGCCAGTTTAAAGTTCTTCAACTGTCTAAAAACCCTGCAACGTCTATGTTTGCTTCAGAAACAGACATGCCACAGAAAAAGCATGTGAATCTCTCATTCTCTGGCCTCTGTTTCTGTATCATCTGAGGCAGACAAAATTCCCAAGTTTTTAGGACTGTATCTAATCAAGACAGCAACAAGATGAGTGCCCTGCTGTGGTAAAGCAGAAGGGACTCGAGAGACAAGGGTTTGCGGCATGGCTTTGTAACTCACTCTCTGGGTGACCGGTCACTTCAGCACTCTCTTCTGTAAAACAACAGGGACTGGACTAGAAAACCGCAAGAGAACCTTCTAGCTGTATGCCCACTGGACAGCCACAGGGAATTCCACCTCTTTCTCCTCTGTGCAGTGCTGGATAAGAGCAGATGGTCCCAACCCTCCAGGAAGGCTTGGCTGAAGAAGCGTCCTGATGAGGTCATCCAAAAAGTAGGTCTCCAGGCTCTCCCTATCACAGCCTCCCAGGCCTGGCTACAGGGTTAGGGCCCAGACGAAACCAGGAACCTTCAACCTGCTGACTCGTTTGCCTAGCTACCCTCATGCGCTTTACCAGGCTGTTGCCAGGGTAATAAGTGGCCCCACCATAGGCGCACAGGCGGGAAAATCATGGGGTGAGATGGGAAGGCTTTCATGCTAAAACCAAGCCCCAGGAGGATTTCCAACACACACAAGTTATATTTTAACCCTGTCTGCTCCTTGGCCCTCTAAATCATTCCTTTCTACAATAAATGGTAGTACCCATACTAAGCAATGGTAGTACCCACACTAAGCAATAGTAGTACCCACACTAAGTAAGCTGTTCTTTCAACAGTGCTCAGCCATCACAGTCCTTATCAATTACCTACTTTTTTTTTTTTTTTTTTTGCATTTAGAGCGTCTCCTGCTCTTTGATTTATAAATATAATGGCAATGATTCACAAAGGTCGTTATCTTGTTCCTTCAAGACTCAAAGGTTCTTGCCATCTGGGCCTCTTGATTGGTCTCTGCTCAGCTTCTCTATGAATTACCTACATTTAATGAGTACCTACTATGTGCCAGATAACTTCCATGTTACCTTGCTAATAACACAATAATACAGTGGGTAAGTAGCTCAGGACTCTCTCTATGTTTGGGCACCTGAAACTCAGAGAAGTGATGTAATCTCCCTAAGGTCACACAGCTTGTAAGCAGAGGCACAGTTGGAACTCAGACTGCCTGATTTCAAAGCCTATCTTCTTTCAGCTCTCTAATACTTCCTGCTGCTGCTGCTGCTAAGTCAACTTCAGTCGTGTCTGACTCTGTGTGACCCCATAGACGGCAGCCCACCAGGCTCCCCCATCCCTGGAATCCTCCAGGCAAGAATACTGGAGTGGGTCGCCATTTCCTTCTCCAATGCATGAAAGAGAAAAGTGAAAGTGAAGTCACTCAATCTGTCTGACTGTTAGCGACCCCATGGACTGCAGCCCACCAGGCTACTCCGTCCATTGGATTTTCCAGGCAAGAGTACTGGGGTGGGGTGCCATTGCCTTCCCCACTAATACTTCCTACTTGATGCTTAAGAAAGTGACCTGGGAGAGGAGCGCATCTAACCAATTCTCCTATCATAGGGCAGGAGTTCATTCTGCAATGTCCACCTCCCCCGGCAGGGAGCCCATCACCATGTTGGAAGCAGTGTTCATCTGCTCCCATTATAGTCCTCCCACCAACTCCTATGAATTCCAGGCCCTAATTTTGCTTCTGGGACTCCAAGGAACAGGTATGATCCTTCCTCTACTGGGGCAAAACTCAGACATCCAAAACTACCAAAATATCACCCCAAGCAGATTCTGTCTTCTCCTGCTTGTATATTATTTAGCTGTCCTATCCTACATCTCACCAGTGAGCTCAGAGGAAAAAGTGGTTGCTATGTAGTTATAAGAAACAAAAATAGGCTTAGATCTAGGATACAAAGACCACACTCCTCATTTGATTTCTAGAACACCCATCTCTCCTGGTTATCTTTTGATTTTTAGTCCATCTCTGGCTGCTTCTTCCCAGTCACCTTTTGGGGTTCTTCTTCTTTAGCTGTGCCCCCTAAAAGCTGGTGTTCTAGAGAGTTCTGTACCATTTGCTTCCTCTGAGCCCCCTCTCCCTCTGTGACCCCACCACACCCATGGCTAATGATTTCCACATTGGGATCATCAGCCTCACTTCAGAGCACTCTCCTAAACCTTGGACCATATGCCTAATCCCTCTCCTAGAGTATCTGCCCAGATGTCCCACGGGCCCCCAAGATTCATCTTGTTTCAAACTAGACTCATCATCTCCTCTTCTAACCAACTGCTCTTCTAGTGGGATCCGAGCCCAGATCACCACATCATCATCACACACGTCACCACCACCAGGCAGTTCCCAGATCCTATGGAGTCTCCCCACCACTGCCACCTCAGTGTGGGTATCATACTCTGACTGCCCTGATCACAGTTCTCCATAAGCTTTGTGTATATGGGAAGACCTTAGCCCACTGCCTGGCACCTACAGCAGCCACTAAATGTGTGAGTGGCTTTCTCCTCCTGGGGTAAAACAAGAAGCCCTGTCTTACAAGGACGTAGACAAGAGTATGTATACGGTAATCCCCAGCACTGAGCCTGGAGCCTGGTGAGCACTAGATAAATATTTAGTGAACTGGTCTTTGAAAGCAAGAAACAAAGTCTGTTCCTCCTCCTGTGTTTTCCTCCAGTGTAAGCCTGACCATCTAGTGTAACTCAAGAGCTGGGGGGCTAACAAATACCAGAGAAAAGTTCTTCAGGGCATGGATGCTTTTCTGGTAAGCATTTTAAAATGAAGGGAACACACATCTTCTCTCTCGAAGGAGCTTATAAGACAAAGCAGGTAGGCACAGTGGAAAGAGAATAAATCTTGGGAGCCAAAGATCTAAATTTGAACTCTACTTTTCTGGTGTGTTTTTAAAAATAAAAGCCAGTGTGTTCTTGAATAATAAAAACAACCAAAAAGAAACATTCAAAAAAGCAAGACCTCAGCTTGCATGGGGCAATTTTTTCCTTTTATCCAGTGAACCAGAATTCTGAAGTACTCTGTAGCACTTACTATTTAGTTGTAACAAATATGTGGTTCTTAAACAAATCACATCAGAAGGAACTTTCAATGGTTAACATTTCAGTAGAATCAGCAACAGATGACAACAGGCAAGTTCCAATCTTCGCTCCAATGTACATCAGCAGAACACGTCAAAACTTAAAAGTTTTCACTTGCTTAAAAAAAAAAATCCTTTTGTTGGCAGTCTCCCACTGATGACATGCAACAATCTTTGCATATGAAATCGCCTAGTCCCCTGCTTCGCTGCTAACTTTGTAGAAGTTCCAAAGCATTTCTGGAGCAAGAGATCTATTTGGACCGACAATGCCAAGCTGGGACCTGAGCCCTGAATGAGCTAAAATTACCAAAGCAAGAAGAACGTGGCTTTGGAAGCTACTTCTCCCAAGTGTGGAGTTTCTTCTAGTCAAGGGAGAGATACAGAATGTTGACTTTTTCCAGATGAACAAAGTTGAATGAAACCTCCAGAACTCACTGCAGGTTTCTGCTCTGAAACAAACTGCTGCTACCGAGTCCCTGTTCTCTCTGCTTCTTCTCCCTGAGCATAGCATATGCACCTGACTTCCCAAAGTTGGTGAGTTCAACTTGGGCTGACTGGAGTGGACCACGTGCCGGGCACTGCAGGTGCAGAGAAAAGGAAGGCAGGTCCCTGTCCTGGAGGAGTTCACCGTTTGGTAAGAAGACAGACACAGTCATGACTAACCAAAATAGGACACAGAATGCTCAGACAGGCGAGAAACAGCCAAGTCAAAGGAGAGCTCCAAGGAAGGAGGGTCTCCCATGGGGACAGAGAGTGGACAGGGTGCTGCCAATGCATTTATCCATTCCTCTATGATAGCCCTCAGCTCACAGGACTGCAAGCACCCATGTGTCTGCCCTTCCCACTGAAAGTGAGTTCTCTGGGCAGAGGCCCATCTGACACAATGATTAACCCATCCTGGATGGCTTGAGGGGTGCCTGAGGGTGAGTTCTCAAGATGGTATGAAATACCACCTGCAGACTAGGGGGAGCTGCAGAAATGAGGTGGCACTGGGGCCGCTATGAATGCATAGGCTGAGAAGCTGAAGTTCATTCAGTAGGCAATGGGGAGCTACAGAAAGTTCTACCAAGTAGTGACTTGACTATGACTGTGTCTTAGAAAATTATTCTGGCAGCAATTTGGGAGACAGATTGAGGCAGGGTGATCAATTAGAAGACAGCTATGCTGGTTTAGATATAAAAGCTGGTGCAGGCCTGGATGTGGGCAGTGGGGGTAAAGTTAGAAAGAGAAACTGGTGGCTCAGAGGTTAAAGCGTCTGCCTCCAATGCGGGAGACCCAGGTTCAATCCCTGGGTTGGGAAAATCCCCTGGAGAAGGAAATGGCAACCCACTCCAGTATTCTTGCCGGAGAATCCCATGGACGGAGAAGCCTAGTAGGTTACAGTCCACAGGGTCGCAAGAGTCGGACACGACTGAGCGACTCCACCTTCCCCTTACCCTCTAGAATAGGCCCTTTCTCTCACCTGCAGTGCCTGGCTTCTCTCTATTTAGGCCAAACATCAGGCCCCAAGACTATCCTGAGGATGGTGCCCATTTTTGCCTTTTCACTCCAACAGACAGAAACACTACATGGCAGGGCCTGAAAAGTTAACTTTTGGTCTCACCCGGGTTGTGCTGCCATTTCAATCCCAGGTCCTCAGACCTGTGGGTGCACTGGAGCATTTGTTTATTATAGCACGGGGCCTGGGGTATAGGAAGTAGTAAGGGGACATATGACAACAAAAGGAATTTAGCATACCCGAATATCAATAATGCAGCAAAAGTGCCTGGAGAGAATGGCATAGCATTTTAAGACTCAGAGCTTAAAAAAACACCAGTTTGGGCCCTGTTAAAAGACAACAACAGCAGCAGAAAGCATACATTCAATAGCATGAGCCCCAGGAGGAGACTGGATTGCAGTTGGATAATGGTTAAGTTCTACAAATGGGTTGCTCTCATTTTCACAAGCTGTTTGGCAAGTAAATGAGAGTGACGAATGAGACCGTGTCCAAAGGGGAGCCAAGTCTTGCGTTATGTGAACCAGGAGGATGGGCGCTCTTCTGAGATTTCCTGAGGAAGATGTAACTTAGCAGGGAGGAAGGTATGTGTGCTCTGAAGGAGGGAGGCTGGTAAGAGAAGAAGGGAAGAGCAGAAGGGGCTTGAACATTCAGCGCAAAAACAGCTCTTGAGCTCAAAAACTTGCTTTGAACTGTAAGCTTCACAGACCGCTCTTTTTTCTTTTACTCCTTCCAGGCTTGCTGTGTGGCCGATGGAAGCATCAGCTACTTTACAAAGGAGACTTCCCAGTGGGCACCTGGCACTGGAAGACCTGGGTTCTGAGTCTGGCTTTGTCACTTGCAGCTTCGCAGCTGCACAGGAGTCTCTAAGGCTCAGTGTCCTCATCTATACAATGGGAATGGTAACAACAGCAATCTCCACCAACAGGTTTCTGTGGAGGACTAACAGAGATAACGCACAGGCACAAGGCAAGACTGTCAATAAAGACTGTGTTTGTTTTTTTTCGCTTGAACTGAAATCAAGGCTATATATGAGGTCTGACACACATGGAAACCTTGGTGTAGACCAGCACATGCTAGAAAATGCCAAGTCCCAAAGCAGCTGGCTTCGACATTTCCTGTATACAGGAAGAGGTACACTTGAAGACAGCTCCAGGTTGGCCTGGGCAAACAGTAATGAAACAGACTTCTCACCAAAAGCCATAACGTAGCCCCAAACTGGCCCCCTGAAACCCCGCTGTTGATGTCAGGGAGGGATTAATTACTCATGGCTAATTCACAAAAACATAGCCTTCTCTGCCTCCTGCTTGAGGACTCACCTAAGCACATCAGGTCCCACAGCACAGTTTATTTACAACTAGGACATGCCAGAAGAGCTCTTTAAGATGAAGTCACTCTAAGCAATTCTCAGAGCTTCGGCATTTAAGATGGGGTTTCAAGACACACAGGAGAGTCCTTCCAGGATAAATGAATTCCCAAACCCACCCTGGCCCTTCCAATCAGGTCTACAGCCAGAAGAACAGCCCCAGTTTAAAAATTAACCAGCTGATTGGAATTCTAATGTGGTCTAGCCAACCTCAAGACCTCAAGTTCTTTCTCTTCTCCTCACAACCCCCCGCCCCTTTTCTCTATTCTAAGGAAAAAAACAAACAAACAAACCTGAAGAGAGGTGGGGGAAAGTGCTTTTCAACTCACTTTGCTCAAGCTGGCACCACGCTTCTTCTCTGGATCTACTCTGCCAATTTCCAGATGTTACCTAGTTTTGTGGGTTTTTTTTTTTTTTGTTTTTAATAATCCCAAAGAGTTATTTCCAACTTGGAAGGATGAACAGTCTATACATTCAAGACTCATGGTCCTCAGACCAAAGATTACATTGTCTGACTTTTGTCAGTTTTCAAAAATCAGTCTGTGGGGGCTGCCGTCTCCCCCAGCAGCCTCTATACAGTGCTTGAAGAGCCAAGCACAGTGTTAATATTTACTGAATGAATAAATGGATGAATGAACAATCTCTAAAAGAGGAAAACAGCCATCCCACACTAAAGGATGCACATACCACTGACTCCTTCTGACATACACCATTTCTCTCCTAGGGCCCTTCCAGATCTAAGAGTATAACAGACTCATGAGGAGCATGCTTTCTTTTCTTATAGTCAAGGGGAAGCATTGGTTACAACCTAGTTATAACTTCCTCAGGGCAATTCTGTACTCCTGGGGGGGAAAAAAAACCCTCCAAATCCCTTCCCTCAGGTAATTAAAATCAAGCAAACAAACAAAACAAAACCTCATCAACTACAAAGGTTTCCCTCCCCCACCCCATATTTTCTTTCCTTCTGTTTTTCTGGCCCCAGGCATGCCCAGGTGTCACGGGTGGGTTTATACCACTGTGACCCAGGTCTTGTCAGAGAGGTGCTAAGAACAGTCCTGCCAAAAGGGCCCCAGGTGCTCATCTGTTTCCAGCTTCTCTTCCACTCCTCAGCTCTGGCACACCTACTTTCCAGAGGCAACAGGGGGTGATGGAAAGGAACTTATCGGGAACTAGAGCTCTAATGTACTGCTAATTTGCCAGGAGACCCCTGGAAAGTCACTTCTGTGTTTCAAGCCACAGTTTCCTTACTTGCCAAATTTAAATATGATAAATGCTGAATTAATCTTTTAAGCTAAATGAAGAAAGCTAAGGAAGTGGGAAAAGATAGGAAAGGTCTCAAACTACAAAATACCAGCAATAGCAACTCATCCCTGGTCTTCTCTTTGCACTGGAGGGCAGGGTGGCTTACTGTCTGCTCAGTCTGAGGTACACCCTCCTTACTTACCAGGAATGGCGAGAAGGCTGTTCCCCCAAACAGAAGTGACACTTTCCTCTTCTACTGTCTGTACCCAAGCCTCCTAGAACTGGCTGCGAAAGAGGATCTGCTGACTTTACAAAGGGAAAGGCGCTTCAGTACGGCAGAAGGCACTTGGCGAAGGAGACTAGGGGACTGGTTTCTTGTCCAACTCTAACTGAACCTCAGCATTCTCACCTGTCAAATGGGGATGCGCCACCTGCCTTACCTATCTCTCAGGGCCCTGGGAAAGCAGGAATGGGAAATCTAGTCTTATCCTGGCCCTCAGCTCTCACTCGAGGAGCCTTCTGGGAGATTCAAAAGGAGTGCGGAGGCTGAGGGATGCTAAGTGCCACTAACTCTTTACCTCTGCACCTATTCAGGGAGGGGCAGGAGAGAGGCACCCAGTATCCAGTGATCAAGGCCTCTTCATCCCATCCAGGGACCGCCCGGAGGGGACAAGGATGCCATAGCTCTCCTCTGTGAAGAGGGACGCCCACTGGAAGAGTCTGACAGTATCAAGCCTTGCCTCCTCAGGTACTACTGCGGGCCTTAAGGGGAGAGAGAGCCGGCTAGAGAAACTTAAGGAGACACAGCAGAGAGGCAAGGAAGTGAGACAGAGGGAAAGAGAAGGTGGGAGAGAAATGAAGGTGCAAACAGGCAGAGAGAGAAAGGCAAAGTGAAGCAGAGAATAGAAACAGAAAGAGTAGGACAGACACGGAGACAGGGAGACAGACTGACAGCGCGCGAGTCGTCCGGGAGGCGGGGAAGACAAAGGGGACCATCCCGTGTTTTTAACTGGTCTGGCCTTCTACAGACACCCGTTCCCCACAGAGAAAAGCCTATGGGACGGGAGGAGGGGGCCGGAGCGAGCAGCGGCTCCCCCCGGCCCCCTCCCCGGCTCCCGGCCCCCGCCCGGCCCCGGGTCCCTCCCGGCCCCCTCGCTCACCTGCCAGCGCCAGGATCTGGGCCTTGTGGAGCAGCAGCGCGCCCCAGTCGCGGGGGGCGCGCGGGGGGCTCTCGGGCCCGGCGCCCAGCTCCTCCGGGCCCCGGTACACGGCGTACACCTTCTGGT